>PTEX01000013.1:7367230-7676581 GCA_003342815.1 Eudromia elegans
GGAAGGAAGGAAGGAAGGAAGGAAGGAAGGAAGGAAGGAAGGAAGGAAGGAAGGAAGGAAGGAAGGAAGGAAGGAAGGAAGGAAGGAAGGAAGGATTTCTTTTATTTTATAAGTTCTTTCAATATTTTATCCCTACTCACAATCCTGGTAAGATCATGGCCGAGATACTGTTTCAGAAATGTTACAAGTAATGTCATTACATGGCATAATTTGTCCATTTTTTCACATGCATGAATGTTAATAGTAAAAATTTAAGTTTTTAAGTCCAACAGCTTGAAGGTAGATGATTTATAAATCAGTTCCAGTGACCTTAATGTCCAGTTAAGCTTTTTCACACATCTTGCTTTTAGTAAAAGTTATAGAACTTAAAAAGATTTCAATGGGGTTGACAACATTTTGGAAAGCTCAGCTGTTTTCGCTGAGTTATCACGATCAGACACAAGCTTGTGGAAAGAAAATATAAAGTGGCAGCTAAGATGATAGAATAAAGAGGGAAATGTCTCGTGGCGTAAACCTTAAAAGTAATATAAATAAGATTATAAATAAGATTACCTAAATTGGCAAGTGCTGATTAATTCTTCTACAACATAATTTTCTTTGAAAATAATGTTGATAATTTTGATATTTTTTCTTCCTGCAAGAGAAATGTCTCTAGAAATTTCAAAACCTTGAAAGTTTTTTTTTTTTTTCCAGAACATATAGAGGTTATTTTTAGGTTTAGAGGTTATTTTTAGGTTTGGAAGGGTTAATCTTAGGATAGAAAAATTTCCTTTTATATTGCTTTTTTTTTTAAATTATGTACAGCTTTTTGTGAAACAAATAAAAGGAACACTGAACATTGTGTGGAAATTCTCTCTACAATTTGGGATTTAAAATAACTATTTATTTTACATGTATCAGAGAATAATGGTAGTGATACCAGTTCTCTAATGCTACAGATTCTTACCAGTGTTTAGAGATGAGAAGCTTTATTTCTCTTGCCGATGCCACTGAACTCATTTGTTTTAGAATATTATTGAAATGTTGACATTAACTCCATGGTTTAGCAAAATACATTAGTTCTTGTCTAAGAAATTCTTAGAAATTTCAGACAGAAAGGGTAATATCTATTGACTTCAGTTATACTTCAACATTTAAGCATGTGCTCCGCTGTATAGGAATACTGCCTTGAGTTAAGGCTTACATGACATGCTGAAGGGGAGTTACATGTATATCTGAGGGACAGATGACTTGTGGCCAATTTGTGTTTTCATTCCATTTGTGTCTTTAGGTTTCATTAAGGCTTTGGATGGATATCTGAGCAACCACTGGAACATTGTTACCACCAGGCAGCTAAGCACAGAAATATGAAAGACAGCTGTACATGTCTGTGAAATTCAGATTAGTTCACCAATTCCTCAACAAGAAGCAAGGTATTAGGTTATCATAAAAATCACATATCAAAACAAACAAGAAAGCATAACAAACTACCGAGTAATATATGTAATGAAAATATGTAATGAAAATATATGTAATGAAAATTTAATAAAAATGTAACAAAGATAATCAGGACATTAATTTTTTTGTATTGTTTGAAATAATGGTTGTGTAAAACGTACTGAAATATTTTACAGTGATACAAAATACAGCATTTGTTTATATAAAAGCTAGGTATACCTGACTTTTGAAATACTTTCCATCTTGTTCTTTCTACATAAGCAGGAGGTCTAAGTCTATAAATATTTCTTGTTATATAAACTATCCTTTCTATAAACTTAGTGACTCTAGAATATTTATATAATCCAGTCAGTCTCCTTATATGGTCAACTTTCAGTTATTCCATTTACATCATATTTCCTTATTATACCCATATGTCTTCAGTGCTGTGTCATACAAGTCTTGTAATTTGTATGGAAAAAGCTGATAGGCTTTTTAAGCTTGTTTCCACTACCATTTTCATCCTTCCAATTTTTGAATTTCACTTTAAGTACTTTCAATTCTTACTACCAACAGTTCCTCCCTGTTTTTCATTACTGAGAAATTTCTGTTGTCAATTTGTATCTCTCTGTTAAAATGATGTTTCTAACTATTTTACAGCATGTTTTTCATGCTTTCATCTGTCCTAATCAGCAGTTTTACCAGCTAGGCAGAACTGCTATTGCTCAAGGGATGCTTAAAACAATGTGGATGCCAGTCCTAGTGTTGCCTTAACATTTCAACAGTGTGTTTCAGAGTTTATTATCTTAACTCATCAGTATGCCCCTAAGACTGCATTTCTTCATATGCAGAAAGAAAGTTTTGTACATTTTTAGGCACTCTGAAATATTTCTTCACTATTTGTTCGTACTCTGACACACAATGCACTTGCGGCAGTCAGAGTGGGCTCCAGGATGCGTGTGATACCTGTGAGGAGAGATAAACTTCCCAGACTGGATGCTTACAGCAATCCGAAGGCAAAAGCTTAAGTATCAGTCTTGACATAGAGGCAATCTAGTGAAAAATTTTCTTTGAAGGAAAAGCTGCATGGTAAGATCGTGTGATCTACCAGCTTTCCAGTTAGAAATCCGCAGAATTTCACAGTACAGTTATCACAGTGTTCAAATGAATTATCTTTTAAGCTGGTGAGTTTACATGATGTGTCAGGGAAAATGTCTATTATAGATGTAAAAATTAGTAAACACTCACATGCACAAGCTGTATGTTTTAAGAGTTGCACCTGACCTAAAGGTCCAGCTATGAAGATCCAAGGTGCTAGAATAAGTCATAAAAATTGAATGTTTCCTGGAGGGGAATGTTCTCGCAGTCAATGAAGAGTGCAAATATGGGTGATAAAAAATGGCCAGTGTAGAAGCCTTGCAAACATGGAACCTGCCAATGTGCACCTCTTTAATATGTACAGATAAATAAAATATGGAAATGAGATTTTGTAGCAGCTTTTCCTCTCTAATCATATCTTTTTTTACTGTGGAGAAATCAGTGTGTGAGCCCTGTCTCATCTGGGCTGACTCAAGTTGGAATATCTGCCTTCTGGAGCTGATGCAGTCCTCTGTAAGGGGTGGCAGCAGCTCTTCATTGTGGTGAGATGATTCTGAACTTACAGGATTTTTCTTCATTTTTGTCTCCAAGATTTATTTAAATTCCACTATCTCGGTTAGTAATGTCCAGAACTCTTCATTACCTTTACCTCTGTGTTGTCAGTGTCTGTGTGGATTGAGTATTTACTATACTGAGTAAATACTTTTCTTTTACGGCTTTTTTAAATGTTAAGAAAAATGTTGGTAGTATCCATCAGTTGCCCCATTGAATTCATTGAGATTGCTTATGGTTAAAACCTGTTTTCATGAAAATAAGCTGCAAAAATGTTAAGAATGGCATCAAAATTTTACTCATCATGTGAAGTATTGTTGTATTGGGATATCAAAACATGGCCCAAAGTAAATAGGTGTAATAGAATATGTCTAGACTAAAAGCTATGCAATGGCAAAATGGCCAAGGGGAATATTACATTTATTTTCTATTTTTGAAGAGGAAACTTAGTTACACTTAGTGTAAAGGGGTAGGGAACATTTTTGGAGGAAAGCAAAAACAACAGGGAAAAATCTTGGAGCTGTGTGTTTGGAGAATTTGGAACACTGAAGTGTCAGAAAGGAACTGATGAAGTCACCACATCATAACTCACCCCTCCCCTCTGACTGTGCAGCAACTGCTCTGTAAACAATGGAAAATGTAACTTAACTTGCATGCTTAAGGAAGCTTTGTTTTCTGATAGCAAATCAATCTGCTATACCATCACTGTTGATATTTTTCCTATTTTTCTAGACATTGACAGGTGTTGTGTAACATAAACAAATGAAGAAGTTTTGGAAAGAATATACACTTAGTGATGCAGTACTATTATGAGATAGTATGAGATTATGCATACTGGAGCACCAGGCTCTATGTGATTAAAAAGATTGGATTTATGAGTGCTAATATTTGTACTATTGCTCTTAATTTAGAGTTTTTAAAGAAATTTACTTTTGAATGCATTCCTTATGTTTTGAGCTTAGCATGGATTTGTTTTAAGTGTGGGAGATTAAATTGTGAATGAGAGATAAAATTCGGTAACAGCTAAAAAGGAAGCACACATTTTTGATGAATTAAGGAAAAGAACTGCAAATTTTAACTTTTCCCTTTTTTTTTAGTTTTATTTTTATTGAGTGAACCAAAACCAGATAGATTTGTCTAATCATTAATAATGTTTTAAGGATAGGGCACAGGTTATGCAGATACTGTACAGATTTGCAAACAGCTGAGGACAAAAAGTGGTACTTTGAAATGAGCAGACCTACAAGGAGAAGATGACCAAGAAACTTGTGATTGAGTTGCAGATGCCACGTTAAGCAGTAGACATGCACATTTGAGTCTGTTTACTCTTTGGAAGGTTTACAGAATAAATGTTGACTCCTGCTCAGCCATTACTTCTTGCCCCTCTCCTTCACCCCTAGCACCTTTGCCTGGGCTTCTCGGCTGCTATTTCGGTCCATCTTCATTTACCTGCTATAGTCTTTAAGCTGAGGAATCATGTAACCTAAGCTATAAATATCTCAACACAAAATTTCCAGTTATTAAGTTCCTCAGGAGATGAATAGCTCTCATTATTAAAAAATTACCTTTCTTAGCATCTTGAAAATAATGAGTGTCATTATTCAGACTCTGGTTCATATTTTGTCTTTGTTGTCTAATGAATCCTCTAGTTTTAAACCTTGGGAAGGTACTGTTGACAAGAGCCAAAGAGAAATTGCATTCTCAAAATGGAACTGGAGCCAAATGAGGCATAAAATTATTGGATTTGTGGTTGAAGAAACTTTCATTCAGTCTCTATCTTGAGAATCAGTTTGAATTTGATTGAATTAAAAAAAACCTTTATAGTATTTAAATTTTCAAATTTATTGCATGTCAATGCCCTAATTCCACATAACATGGTAAACAGAAAACAAAATAGGATTCAAACTCATGTAAGCTCTTATCTAAAATAAATACATGATTAATCTAAACTCAGTCCTTAGGTAAGATGCAGCAGAAAAATAGGCAACCATTACCAGAAACAATTCATACATACAGTCCTCTGCATGGTGAATTCAGCATCCCAGGATGTTCATTGTACATATCTACAGTAATTGACTTGGAGTTGCTTAAACACAGGTTAAATAAAGTTTCTGAAACTAGTATTCAGAATGTAGAACCAGTTCCTCGCTCAAGACTCCTAAGTCATGTTGAGTATTCTTTTCAAAAGAATGGTAAAAAATAGATGTGCTACTTGCCAGAGACAAGGAATTTCTGAGACAAAGAGCTGATTCAATCTTCCGTATTACATTTTATAGAACTCTATCCCATTGAACACATAAAATAATCCAAATAATGTCATCACTTGTGTTATGTTCATCTCTGCCAGTAGTGAAAGGGTTTGAGGGTCAGGAAACAGAATTAAAGAAAATAAAAGAAAACATGACAATATCTTAGTGGCCAGGGTCCTTTGCGGAACATGGCAATCTTGAGTCCAGAATCTCTTTCTATAGATTATTTGGGCATTATATATTAGATGGTTATTTGTTAAAAACAAATTAAAAATAGGTAGCTATATTACTAGGATCAGCGATGGAAATATGGGTGTTTCCCTTAGTCTAGATGAGGAGGACAGCCAAGGTCACAGCAATGCTGGCTCTGTGCTACAGAAAGTCGTTAGAAAGTTTCTGGCAGAAATTTATACATCTACACAGTTAAATGTCTTTTTACTGATCGTTATCCTGGACTTTGTACAGACTGTATCCAAAAAAGCACTTACTCCTTGTGACCTAGTCTTTCCTTTGCGGTCAGTTGGGCGAGTTCTAGGCAGAGCTTTTGAATTCTGTCGTTGTCAGAGGTTTCCTTTTTTTTTTCTTTTTTTTTTGGGGGGTTTTTTTTTTTGGATGACCCTTCTACTCTGAAGGAATTGCCTTTCTAAAGAATAGAACAGAACATAGGATGAAATACACATCCAAAGGCCACTTGATGTTCTTCTAAATATTTTTTGAATATGAGCTAAGTAGATCCCAATTTTTATTTTAAAGACAATGATTCCTTGAAATAAGTTTCTCAATATGAATGACTGGCTTCTTTTCTTCAGCTGAATGTCTTTATATATGGCTGTATAGAAAAAAAAATAACACTTCATAGGAGAGCACAGTATTTCAGATGTCTCCTTTCAAAGACTTGCAAGTGTGCTTCTATTCAAATAATCTTTCAAGTAATTGAAATTTCCAGTAATATTTTATCCACTGGAAATCTCAAGCTTTTTTCTGCTGATATCAGTAGGTTTGGTTTGGAGCATCAGAAAGAATTCTGAAGTGGATAAAAATGAAGAAAATCACTTTGTCTTTTTTAATATTAAGAAATGTAAAATCAAATATATTAAATACATATTTAAAAATAATAGCAGGGGTTAAAAAAATGTATTTATTTTACTTCAGCTGCTCTTTTTATTATTTTTAACTACTCTAAGCAGTTTTCTATAAATAATATTTATGGATCGTGTTACAATGAGGATGATGGAAAAATGGTTACAGATTAAGGCTTCCAACTCTTTTTGGCCTTCCATTGGCACTTTCTCATTTATGTACACCACTCCAAACCCATAACTCTTGATAGATCTTTCTGCGGTTCAAAATTCGATTACAGTTTCATCAAAAATAGTGGAGGCATTAAAGGAAAGATATTCAAAAATATTTGACAGATTTCACTCTATTCTTGTACAACAGAAATGTTGCTGTCATATCTGTCAGATTAACCCAGGGCCAAAATTTCCCATCTCTTGACAGTATTAGTGGTTAGATAACTTCTTTGCGTTAAAAGGTCTCAAAAAAAAGAAAAAAAAAAAGACACGTTAGATCGACATTATGAGGAAAAGCCATTTTATTTCATTTTTTTTAGGAATCTTACATTTCATGTGGTGCCTTGATATGAATGATTCATCGTTATGAAGCAGATAGTGTTCTTAAAAGGAAATTGTTCATTTTCATTATTTTCATTATCATATTATTTAGGCTATTTTGGCCCAACTTCAAGAAATTATTACAGTCTTAATTTTAATGTAGTCTGGATGATGACCCTCAAAAAAGAGCCATTGTCCTTTACGTAACTGAATAAAGCTGCTGTTTTTAATTCTCATACTTTCACCAACGAATCTTGCCAAAATGTGGCAGTAAGGCACTGCTGGTTTTCTTTTTATGTGTGCAAGTTCTATGAAAGTTTGTGAGCTGAAATAGGAAAAGCTAAAAAGTAAGTAAGTTGAGCCTTGATTAACCATACTGTAGCTGTTGAATGCTACCTTCAAAGTGGTAATGCAAGCCTCCTTTGGTATTGATGCCTTTGAGAAAAGTCATGGCCTATAATGAAACATTTTATAAGCAAGATTGAATACTTCCCCCTCCTTAGTTATATGGTCTTTTATAAACAAGAAATATTTCAGCAAAGCCCTATGGCCCACTTGATGCAAAAGGTCAAACGAGAAATTCCTTTTAATTCCCGCTGGTATTATAATCTAAAATTCTGTATATTGAAATATGGAAGAGGAAAAAAAAAAAAAAACTTGTAGTGAACAAAGCTTATCTTCTTTAAAGACAGAAAATATTTCCTACTTTGTGAATTCAATTTTTGCTTCTAAGTGAATTTCTACCTGTGGTGATGTTAATATATAGGACATTATGAAAGGTAAACAGGACATATAGCTATGTCTCCTATGATAGCTAAAGGGGGACATTAACTATACCATTGAATTCTGTGTATTTTAAGATCAATGTATGTAATGTGGATAAAACTAGGCACATTTCATTTAGCTATGAAATATTGTCCTTATTGAACTGATCTGATTACCCATTACTGTATAACTTCATTCTATTATTCCTTTTGAAGAAGTACAAATACAATAATTATTCTGTGGTTATTTAAATACAGCCAGACAATTAAATGAATTTCATTTAAATGAATACATGTATTTTACTTTTCAGCCAAGAAACTCCTTCACTGTCTCTTCCACTATCTACTGTCTCCAGGCTATTATTAGTGTCATATGGCTATGTCAATGAAAGTTAAAGAATCAGTACTTAATCAGCTCATTTTACATAGCCAGCAACCCTCAATATTTGTATTCCCAGCCAACTCCATTTCAAAATCAGTCTGCTGTTCTGCAAACCAGACATTTAAAATATACATGCAGTTGCTGAAGGTTGTCTAGACTGAAATGCAAAACTGGTAATGGAATAAAAGAAACCTTAGATCAAACATGAAATGATTGGATCCTTATATTCGTGAATAATTTCTCAACTTCATTCCCTGTGTTATTTCTTCTGCTACAACCTAAGTTGTTACATCTCTTATTCTGTAGATGTCTGAAGGTTCATTTAACAGGTATGAATTTGCTTACGTGCAGACCTATAACAGACAAAACTCTTTGGGGAAAGTCCTCAGGAGACACTCCTTACAATACCCTTTTTTAAGTAGTGTTGCAGTTGACTCCGTTGCTGACAATAAGTTTTTTTTCCTCCAGACACACTCATATGAGTCAGAAGAAACCTTCTTTAGGTCAAAGGAGATAAATCAATGCACAAATCACACAATCTGCAGGAACATCTGTCCCTTCATAATTCTCTTTGGCAGACGAAGGTTTCCCTGTGGGGGCCATGCTAGTGCTCTCAGTCATGCAGCTGTAGTGCCTAAAAGAAGCCCCATGTTCTGACAGAGTTGTGCCTCCTCTTCCTGTGTTCTCTGCCCTTGCAGAAAAGCTGGGGATAGATAATGGCAGAAGTCTCTTGGCTGGTAGTGTTTTGCCTCCTTTTATACTCTTCTTTAGAGAAAAGACAGTAGTGAGGCCATATATATAAAAATATATATATATTTTCAGTTCAAACATATTTTGTGACTCACAGAACCCTAAACACGTTCTATCTCCATGCATACTACTCTGCAGTGCTGACTTGCTCTTGTAAAACCTAAATTTCTATTACATATTATAGAGCTGGTAAAATCCATATTTGGTCTTGTATTTTGCAGCATATAGGAGACATCAGAAATGGAAGTTAGCTGTAAGTTAGCTATTTCCAATCCCCTCCCACCAATTATTTCTATTATAAATCAAGCTTACAGGGGAAAAAAAAACCCCAAAAAACAAAACCACAAACATTTCATTCCTGGGTCAAATGAGAAATGACAGGGACTGCTGGGGTTAAACCCTTCTTTGTAGGTATATATATTACCCTTGCATATATTTTTGACAATGTATTACTCAAGTCTATCTCTAAGGAGCAGCAGCAGATCTTTGCAACTGCTATTTTTTAACTATTTTTATTTTAACATAAAGGTATTTAAAAGTCTACAAGTCTGTATGATCTTCACTACACAGAAAACATATAACCAGTTCCTTCAGAAACAAAAAAGACTGAGTGCTTCTATTTGTGTATCTGATTCTTTTTGAATACTAATGCTCACAACCGCAGATTAAATTAATCTCAGCTGCCTCAGTCACACTTGGTAAATGAATCATAAAATAGTCTCATCTTGATATGGTAAGTTGTCCTTGACAGCAAATTAAAATCTTAATAAGTGCCCTATTCATAAAACACACACATACACATATTCTTCATTCCTAGAAATCATGGTTAGAATGCAGATTTCTGTTTTTTTGTTTAAACAAAGCTGAGTATAGCTATGTGTTATTCCTTTAAGGCTGAGTTATAATATGCAAGGAATTTGAATCTGTTACTTCAAGAAATGTTGAAAGAAGGAGAAAAAAGAAAAGCAGTTATACTTTTTGGTGGTCTTTAACTAAATGAAATATCAAAATTTTGCCAAATGCACTGGTAGTTTTTCATTTTTTTTAGTAATTATTTTTAAAATGAAAGGTTGATACCCTCATCCTGTTAAAAATTGTCTTTTGGAAGTCACTGAATGCAAAGACAATCTTTTGCCTGTGATAAATAAGCATGGATGGCAGTTCTCACTTCTCAGATCTTGTTAGCTCATGTCTATGCAATATTTGGGAGAAAGAATAAAAGACAGAAAATGAAGTGTTTTGTTTGTTTTGGAAAGGTGGGTAAATAACAGCTAAGACTGCTGATGTCCGTCAGAGTAGCTGCATTGACGTCAGTGAGTTACATGTATTTAGGACCAAATTCAACATAGTTAAACATAATATGCAATTTTAGTACCTATAAGTGGGCTCTTGCTCTGTAACATCAATAAAAAAAAAATACAATAAGCCTTATAGCAAATTGAAGCTAAACTTGAAGATTAACTTTAATTCTGTTCTTTGTGAATATTCTGAGATTCAAGGTTTATTTTCATAGTTATAAAGCTAATTTCTCCATTTTCTTCATTCAGAGCAAAGACAATAGATTGTTTAACACAGAGTAGAATTTCTTGGTAAGAAGCTTGCTTTATTTTAATGAAGGCAGATGTTTGAGCATTTTCTGTCTTTTTTTTCTGAGCTTTTTCATCTGTGTATATACACATTGCTAATTTAGAGCTTTTAGGCTTCATACGACTAATATCCATATAGTACCATATACAGAGTGCTTAATTATGCAGTGTAAGTCTGCAAATACAATTGTGCTTAGGAATTTCTAATAAAAAGTAATTACAGCACATGTGCAGATTATACTTTTCTACATGAAATGATTTTAGACTTTTTAATTCATTTTGTCAAAAAACTAACTCACATTCTAGACTAATGATCTGTAAAATTTCATTTGTAGTGTAAAATAACTCAAGAGATGAGATCTTTTAAAATCCTTGTAGAACAGATACTGGTATATATTTCTATCATAGTATCTGTACTTTATAATGGAAGCAGTGACAGTTAGAGAAGTAGTTGAACAAGCAGAGCAGCTGAACAGACAAGGGTGAGGAAAAGAAAAATGAAATATCATGGAATATATATTATTGTTCACATTCAGTAGACTGTTGTTGAACTTAAAGCAATGTATAATAAAGAATAACAAGATTTTGATAAAACAAATGAAAATGACAATTCCCCAGTATCCTCAGCTAGGGTTGTGGCAAAAAGATGTCTTTGAAGATGGTTGCAGTCATGGCAGCAGTGCAATATTAAGCCTGATTTGCAAAGTTTATAGGCTTTTTCTGTGAGTAAAATGATCTGATCCTTAGTGTGCTGTCTCTTTTTAGACATTTATGATCCTTATGTGTATCTCTGCAAAACAGCAGGTTTGACTACCTACTTGTGGGTGTATTGAGCAGCAGGGGTCTCTGAGATGGTGAAAACAAAGACCTTTATTGAAGCCACACCGCGACTTACATATCCTTGTACACGGGAACCCTGCCCCACCACATGAGAGGCTCACAAAGGACCCCGCACCCTCTTCACGAGGTGCTCACATGGTAACCACGAGCTCTTCTAACTAATCATCAGAAGCCCCAAACAGCTTTACCCAATTGTGTCAAAGGCACTCCTGAACCTATCATCAGGTTTATCCTGTAAGGAGATTTCCAAGCTCCTGGTTTCTCTTCATCCTAAGGACACAGAGTTTTACATCTCAATGACCCAGAGTTTGCCCTGGGCCCTGCAGATGCCCCTGGCTGAGTTCCAGAACACTTCCTCCCATTTTTCCACTCTACTTTTTGAACCAAGAGATCTTGAAATGTGGTTCTTCACTGTGGTTTCTAGAGCAGAGACCTGACATCTGACAGCAGCATAGACTTTGTGTCTGGGTTTTTCTTTTGCATGCTATCACGTGAAAAATATAATCACATATGTACTGGAAGATTTTGTTTCCTTAATGCCTTCTTCATTCAGTTTAAGTTAGATGATCTTCAATTCTAGGGCAGATATACCTCTGTGGTCTTTCTTATATTTAGTACAAATCACCAGAATCTTTTCTCAGATAATTAAATAACTAAGAATAATAAAGTTCTTCAGAGGCATTTTTTGATTCATTTATTGTAGCTTTGAGTCTCTTCATGGATGTTAATGAATAATAATACCAACTCAATGATGTGCTTAGATAAAATTCTTTATAGAAACACGAAGATGAAAATGAAAACAATTATTAACATTAATAACACTTTTAACAGCATTGTTAACCATTAATTACTATTAATGTAAAGAACTCTTCACAATACCAGTGTTTGAGTGCCACTTCATACGTTAAACTGTGTTCTTTTTAACTTTGGTTTCCATTTTTGAGCTGTCTGCCTTTATAGTCAACAGAAGAAAATATAATGCACACTTAAGGATCCAATTGCTGTGGCATATTACAGACGTCTTCTTTAGAATGAGATGAACTGTGTCCTACACTCCACTCCGTATTGACTAGATTGCTGCTGGCTGTGGATGCAAGCTACTTTTTAGACATCTCTGTTTAGCCTGATTAATTGCATTTATATATCCAGTTTAGATGTAGAAAATAGGACTTGGTGATGAGCACATCTTCACATAGAGATTTAATAGCGGGGAAGCCAATCCTTTGGGGTGATATTTTTATGACTTGTCTGTGGGATCCAGCTTTCTCTGACTGAATTCATTCATCACACACATTCCAACTTCTGAAGCAAATAGCTCTGAGATTTTACAGGCAATGGTTTTGTATAGCTTGTACACCCTTAGAGGGGATGAGACACAGTGGGAACACTTCACCTTGTCAATATGTGTATCATATGGCATAGTTGTTAAGTGGACTGTGGTTGAGACACATGGCCAGCTCTTAACAGCCTGTTACCCTTGCTTCGTGCAAAAGATTGGAAAAAGAGTCTAGCATGATTACCACTTTAGAGACTTAGAGCCTTGAAAACTAGAAGTAGTCACAAGTGTTTACAAATCTTTCAGAAATCACACAGTTCAGTTCCTAAGAAGACTTTTATAAATTCATCATTATTTTCAATGTTTAATTATGCTCTTTTCAGTTCTAACTGCAGAAATGAATGAAGTTGAAAATTAGATGATGTGCCTATGAGTACTTTTGAAAGTTGGACTGGGCTGTTTCCTTTACAGTATTTCTTCTGTTACATAATTGGGCCATGACTTTTCCTACTTTGCCTCTCTTCAGAGGATAGACAAATCTGTACCCTAATGCCACATTCTTCTTCAGGCTTTGCCTGTGTTGGCTAGCAATGTTCACAGAATATGTATGTATTATATATATGTATATATACAACCAAATGTTTTGTTTAGAAAATGTTCTGAGTGTGTGTACTTCATAGCTCTGGAGAACTACATCTCTTTCTTCAGGGCTTATTTCCAGTTTAAATAGAGAGGAGAGCTCTTTATTCTTGGTTGATATGTACTAAAGCAATACAAAGAGGAAATGGGCAGATATTTCACAAATGACTTTTTAAATTTCATTCATCCTTTCCATATGACTGTACAGATGCACCTATATATGTCTCTGAATTGGTGAAATAGTTGCAAAAACAGGTTTCCTGTATATTTTTTCTTTCTACGTAAGCTGCAGCTGTGCTAGACAATAACTTATTTAAGTATTTAAGGACAAACACTCTCTTCTTGAATTTAGGCGGTGATAATTACCTATATTTGCAAACATTTCTACAGTTGGAAATCTGATCCTAATGGAAACTGCTTGCAGACTTGGTGCAGTTTGTTGCTAGCCTGCTGTCTGTCTTCCCCTGGCAAGAAATCCTGAGATCAGTAACTGACAGTTGCCCATAGCTTGTGCTGACTAATATTTCCTGTGCTCTGTTCTGAAGCCTGCTTTCCATGATTAACTGACCACATATAACCATATTTGTTAATGAGTTCATAGTATTTTCCTTAGTCAGTTAGCTAAACAAATACTCTATATCTTATGAAGGCAGGGATAGGCTTTATTGCTTCCACATATGACTCTAAAAGGATGTGATACAGCGGAACACAATGTGCCTAAGCCAACAGGAAACTTTAAAAAAAAGAAACATGTACAAAGGCTCTAACAAATTTGTTTTTCTTCCCACTGAGTTTCTTGCATTATTCATTGCAGAAAAGCAGACCAGCAATTTAAACACTGGATAGAGTATACAGATATATATACAGGTACAAATATCAGAGGAAAATGAACTATAAAGAGTACTAAGACTGCAGAGACCTAAATGTCCTGCTCTAAATTTTGACCAAAAATAAAGACAAGAGTTCAGGATAGGTTTAAGCTTTTAAGAGGAATGAGTACTGCATAACTGAGGTAGTAAGGCAGGAAAGCTGCATATGTATGAAGCCATTTGCTTTTCTGATAGAACACAAGGCTAGCTTCTGAATCATGGACAGATTTTCCCAATGATTATTTGGACAAAATGCTTTTATTTGATATCCTCAGTCAGAAAGGATCCTCTATGCACAGATTTCATCCTTGTGGGTGAAAATCAGGAGTCTTCATGGCATTTCTCCAGCCATCTATTCCTGAAAAAATGCCTCCCTCCCCTGCAGCACTGCTCTGTGAATCACTGTGAGACAGATACCTTAACTATTTCCTGGATCTCTGAATTTGTAAAAAAAAAAAAAAAAACCCTCTGGAAACAGATTTGCTTATATGTTTCTTTTTTCTTTTTTTTTTCTCCCTCCTCTTCTACACATGTGGATAAGCAAGACTAGTAGGTTTTTAATTTTCATGTTTGTCATGTGGCAGACCACTGTCTACAGCAAAGGAAAAGCACCCTGGAAAGATAACTGGGTAAGAAATTTGATTCAGGCCAAAAATTAACAAACAACACTTCACACAAGTTCTGCACTGCATTTTTATTGGTCATAGATATAGATGAATGGGGAGAAAATAGGAACCACAGAGCCAGATAAGCATTTTCTCTATTTACTTGTTCTCCATTGAGCAGAAAGTGAGGTGCCACACTAGCATAAGAATAGTCACAGAACAGTCCCACTTTATTTTCTGCACGCTGGGAGGGTAGAGTTTTCCCTGCATTTTCATCTGTCTCCTTTGCTATCCTAGCATCTAGCTGAGTCACTGGGGCTTGGTGCTGTGCCTAAGATTCTGGCTTTAATTAGTTCTTGTTTAATCCTGTATCCCAGTGTTCTGGCTATTCTAAAATAGTGTTTTATTTTATAACAGCTATTACCTAGATACTCTTTGCTACTTTATCCAATATGAGAATTTTATAAAGTTCTGTGTGAAAAAGTGATTGCTATGTTTTGCTTCTGCCCAATAATGGGGCTGAAATATTTTTCTTTGGAATTCTGACTCACTGCAGGCTGATTCAGATGGAAAATTTTGCTGCAGTTTATCGTGCTTAAGATAATACGTAAGCAAAGAGAGCCATTGTAAAAATTTCTTGCTAAATATCTCTTTTGTCCATCCCATTTTACTGAACTATATTGTGCATTTTTGTAATTGGTAATAACATGTTTTTTAATTGCAGGCCTATATCCAAATTGGTCTTTTGCAGGGAATCATAAGTGGAAAAAACAGATCATTTTGCAGATGGCATTGACGATGTAGATTAAGGCACTACAATGGGCAAATGGGAGTCTTGTTGGCTTGAGCATGTTCTGAGTATATCCATGCTATTTAGATTTGTTCATATTTAGAAAATGCTTCTGTCCAGAGTTACTGTGTTTTTATCCAAAGCTACCAAGTTGTGTATGAAGTGGGGAGCATCGTATGACAAGATTAATGTAGCTGTTTTCTTCTGAGTTAAGAAAAGAGCCACAAACTTCAAAATTATCAACGTCAGAGAAAGAAAATCAGACCAGTCAAAATCTATGGTTTCCTAGATTAAAGGATTTAATTATTTCTCATTTTAAATAAGGCACTTAGTATAATGGAAATAAATTTGGAAGAAAAAAGTTCTTAGAAAGGAAAAGAATAAAAGCCTCCACTAAAATATATGGCTCATAGTGTTATTTCTCTCTCTTGTTAGTGCCTATAAGAGCCACCAGCAGATGGTGCTTTAGCTAAATACAGACTTTAAACAGAAGCAGGATGTTTTTAAAAAGCATATTCAAGCAATCCACAAATACAGTTGGTAGTCTCCACTTCTGAATACCTGAGTTGGCTATGAACCAAAGAGAAAACATTTTGTTATTTCTTAAGAGAAACTTATGCAAGCAATGGAGGGTATAGGAACCATGAGCCTTAAAATGGCAATATCATAGATGCCACAAATATATGATTTCCTTATCTGACAGAAGGTGCTGGATGAAGAAAGCAGCAATTGCACAAGACCCTTAGTCAAGTTTCATCACCTCTAAATGGAGATGACAACCGTTAGGAATTACTCTTGTAATAGGTCTGGCATGGATGAGAGTGTATGGAAGAGCAAGGGAGAAAATAGCCATGGAGACCAGCTGTAGACTTAGCCGTTTTTGCACATCTCTTTCAGAAATGTTCATTACAGATGGCAGTGGCAACATTGAATGACACTTGCATAACTACCCCTTACCCTTTTGACTTATAAGCACGTCCTCTTGCTGACACAGAGGCAAACTAGCAAGGCTTAGAAGTTAGCAAAATTATTAGAAAAATGCTAAAAAAGAATTGAGACACCAGTGACAATTATAAAATAATTATTTTCACATTTTATAATAAAACCTAACTGAGAATAGTTCCTCCATTGTCCAAAGAGCAAGCAGACATTGAGAAATAATTTTTGCTGCAACTTGGATGAAGCTTTTGGAAACAAAAGCTGCATATAAACACTTTCAAAAAGAAATAGCTTTTTAAACCTCTACGCTATCTTGTACAGGATAAAAGATTACGAAATAAGGTAATACTGCTTTCCAACATTTTTTTGCAAAGCTATTTGAAGTACCAACTTAAATTATTGAATTTCTAGTACTGACATTCAAGTTTAATTACTAATGGATGTATCTGCATCACCAGAAGTGAAATCTTGACAAAGAAGAAATAGGTTACAAATATATTTCATACCGTAGGGTTCCACAAGCAGTGTTTACTGGAGAGACTGCAACGTTTCAGATGTAGACAAAATAGTCCCTGTACACCAAACCCAACTTTAATGAGTGTTGCAAGGTTTAATTACTATTTGTTCAGTCCTAGAAAAAGAGGATTGCTATAAGTGGGACATATATTTAAATATTCATTTCCATTCTTATCAAGCTATGCTGTTAGAAAGTAAACTGTTTGTCCAGTCCATTGGGACTGTACATCATGTCTGGAAAAGACATAATAAATTCTGCTGGTAACATGTTTTAAAGATAAAAATGTAATAAGGAATATGTCTGTCCTTTGTGACATAGAAATGCTGCTTGTTTTTTGATATACGACAGATCCTCTTTTGACAATTTCTGAAAAAGCTTCTTACCTATTGCAGACTAATTTTGCAGTAGTTGCAGTAGCTTTTAGATTCTAAGCTTACAGAACAAAATATGGGCAGCTTTAAGGAAAAGTATGTTATTTATGAACTTCAAGATACAGTTGAGTAATTCAAGTCCATTAGTCATTTACTTATATCAAGAAAGTACTCATATTTGAGTCCATCCAAGGCAGATTTATGAACACTGTTCATAACAAACAGTAGTCACTTTCCGTTTCTTAAATCTGCTTAACATTTGCAAATGTTGGGAAAAATACGTGTGCATATACATGTCATACATGTCATGTTTGTGTCTTGTACATAAATGCCATAGTAATTAACATGTGTTAATGAAATACATGCGACAAGCAACAGATATTTGACAAATTTTTGAAGATTTGTAAGTTAGGGACCATCATCCCTGCTGAAGTTTTTCGTTGTGGTTTTTTTTGTTCTTTTTACAACAAATATTCTAGTATTAATCTACTGGCAGCAGTAGACTCTCTTGTGATTCTTCCTGCAAAATGAAGTAGTTGCAGGAATCAATTTATTTGCATTGTATTATTTTTACTTTCAGCTCTTCAGCTTTTTTTTTAAGGGGTTCAGGCATGCTAGTTCATGATTAGCCCAGTGGTAGTGACAAGTAATAATAATGCCTAATAAGAATGATTTCCAGCTATTCAAGTGATTAACATGATCAATGGGTTTCCATTTTGAACATAATGCTTAAGGAGCACTAAAATTCTGCTAATGAGAAATTCCATGTATGGAATTTCTGGAAGCAAAATGTAAGAGCATAATGATAAAGCAGGTGGAAGGTATTACTAAAGTTGACATCATGTCTCTTGCAGCCAGACATGTAGAGTAGTCCTGGATGCTACACATCAGAACGGAATGGGATTTGGACTAGATGACCTCTAGATATCCCTTCCAACCTTAAGTATTCTATGATTCTATGATTTGGAAAGATGTTACATGTTTAAAAGGAAAAAATGTTACATGTTTAAAAGGAAAAAATCTCAATAATCATGATATATCATTTTACGGGAAGAAAGTCCCAGTATTCATGTTGTTTATTACTGTTCTTTCCACGGTCATCAGAGAATGGTTTGAAGTTGCAGAGACTCATAATCAGGCCTGATACTTCCCATCCCACTACATTCTAGATTCTGTTAGATGTTAAGATCTACAGATAATAATAATAATAGTAATATTAATAATAATAATGACTTTTGCAGACCAGAAAAATGGTTGTCATCATACAAACTCCTTAATATCTCCATATTCCTCTTCCAGCATGTGGAGAGATTGGTACCCAGCTCAGAATGATAGTATAGTATGTTTTAAGTTTAGGCACATGACTTGTCTCTACTTTCAATAAAACTACTACATGCATAAATGGATTGAAATACAGGGGAACAGCTGTTCTAGGTTCTCATTCATATCCTGCTTAGCTCTGATTTGCATATCAGTTAATCAGAGAAGAAGGCTAACTGAAGGGAAGCAAAGACACTCTAGACTGGAGCTAGGCTGGTTCACCTAAAGCAATAATCCGGATGATGGAGAGAGTTTGGGCTCCTTATTTCACTATATACAATTCTTAAAACAACCTACTGTTAGGATAATATAGAGTTGTAACAACCACCAGGACCTTTAAATTCACATATTATGATCTCTGCACGGTCCTTTTATATGTAGTAATTGAATATTCAAATAGTTACTTTATGTGCCAGTTCTAATGAAATTCTTTCCCCTCAAAATTATGAGTGAAAACATAAGAAACAACAGCCTAAGAGCAAAACAACATTTCACAGTTAACTTTGAAATATAGCTAATGCAATAAGTATGTAACTTATGAATAAAAGCTGAATACTGCCGTTACAAAATCACATTAATTGAACTACTACTAGTCTATCTTCTGCCCTGAAAAATTGCAGTCTAAGCCACTGAACCTCTAATAAGTGTGTTGCACACAGGGACTCTGATGAAAAACTTGGAAAACCAGAGATGTTGATCCTCCTACGCATCATTTTAGCTGCCAATCTACTAGGAGGGATTGCAAAGACTGCTAAAGGAATATGAGTTTTTAATATGTTGCTAATGTTCATATACTAAAAATAAATATTGATGTGGGTAAATAGAACATGAGAAAAAAAAGGTTATTATTATGAGTAGCTACATTTAAAGGCTTCCATTAAGGATAGACTACTCTGACAAAATTCTATTATGTGACAATCTGCATTAATTTCTATGTAGACTATAAACAAAAAGCAAAAATGCAAAAAAAAAGAGTGAGGAGAAAGGGCTAAAGTGAATGACACTAAGGTGGCATGGTTGTTGCATAGTTCCATAATCATTGTAAGAAATATATTTCCTCTTTCATTTTTGCTGATTATCACTAAGCCAGAAAAGAAAAGATCATGAATAAAGGACTTTCTAGTGTTTATCCTGTTAGCTTTATGACATAGAACCAATGTTTTGTGCTACAAGTTTTTTTTCCATCCATCTCTGCCATTCATTACAGTATGCTGTATTTTGGGCTGGAGGGATTATTGCACACCTCAGGACTAGACCGAAGTTTGAAACTTACCTTTCCATTGAGTTTCCTTCAGGTTTGTGAAGTATTTTCAAAGGCTCTTGAGTAAGCATACTAACTTACCATTCCCATCAAGTCACCACGAGGCTGAGCTGTTATTTTTGCATGGTAGATTGATGGGACTGAATTTGCTTTAAAAATCACAGTTTAACAGCTAAAAAGCTCCTGTAATTTTATCATGTTTTCCCAGAAGCTTTGGAATACTGTACAAAATAGCAAGCTTCTATGAGTAGGTTAAAAGGTTAAAAAGGAAACGAAAATATGAAACAAACCATTAATAATAATAATAATAATAAAAAAGAAGCACATTCTCTAATCCTTTCTTTACATTCCTGGTTTTTTTTTTCAGTTTGCTTTTTGATCGGTAGTCAGAAAGTCACCATATACAAACAAAATTTGCCAATTCAGCAGTTGGTTGACAACGTGAGAGGAAAAAAATAAAAAAATAAAAAAGGCAGATAAGGGGAGAAATCTGAGGAATCTGTGGTACAGGATGTCTCTTTAGATTTTGGAAAATCGCTTATAAATAGAAGTATTTTAACCTCTTTCGGTACTTCCTCTCGCTCAACCAGCTGGCTTGCAGCTGTGGGATGTGTTACAGTGCAGAAGGCCTTGGGTGACACTGCATGAAAACCTATGCCAACTTCATTCTAAATGCTTGTTTTGCCAAACAACCTCTGTGCTCTTTTACCAGAAGTGCTCATCCTGTGCCGTCTGTGCGAACACTGACAAGGAGCTGGAGACTGCCAGGCATCTGTCACTGGCATCAATGGACAATGAAAGCGTACCAGCCAGTTTTAGGCTTAAAGACTGTTGGCTCCTGTGTTTTTGATGTTAAGTTTTACTTCCAATAAGAGATGGTTCTGAAATTTTACCATCCTAATTTGCTGCTTTAAAGGGAACTATCTCCAAGACTGAAATGACCCAGTTATTGTGAGAACCTGAACGAAAGATTTATGTTTAAATACATGGGCCTCAAATGTAGGCTAGTCTTGTAACGCAGAAAATATTCAGTTGCAAAATTGTACATTTTCTTGTGAAATACCAGCCAAGAAAACAAACTAGTGATGATGAAAAAAAAGGGAGCCTTGAGGCGGTATGTGGATGCCTAGGCAGAGTCTTTCACAGATGTCAGGTAGTCCCTCAGATTTGCGGGTAAATGGGTAGATGCTAGGGACCGAAGCTGGTATACTGATCATAGATTTGAATCCCAGTTGAACCCGACGAAAGACCCATTCAGCACAGTGACCTGGGCTAGAAAATGCCTCTGCTGTATGCAGTACAGACAGAGGGAGCTCAGCATGTCTTGCTCCATGTCAAATCAACCTTTCACAACCACAAGTTTCCCCCAGGGGCTTTTGGTAAGAGCTTTTTCTGGTGTCTCAGTGAAAAGAAGAGAAGGAAAGGAAGGAAATTATGGTTAAAAAGCCCTGTCTAGGATGGAAATATAAGTCCATTTGATACTTTCTGTGCCATTTTCCCTGTCTCCAACGATTTTCAGTTCTGAGACCTTTTTGGTTCCCATATGAATGAGCACCTCTTCACTTGACTAGACATCTTCAGACAATTTTTGTCCAGTGTGTGACAGAGTGCAGAACAATAAGGAAAAAACAAACAAACAAAAAAAAAAAAGCACCAAAGTATCTAGGACTGTAAAGAGACATTAAAAAAAAATCAAGAATATTGTGCCTTCTTGTAGGCACAGTAGTCTCAAGAATTAATGGAAACCCTTGAGAGACCTATACTATACTGAACAGAACTAGAAGATTCTCAACCCGAGTGCCTGCTTTGGAAAGCACAGGACCCGGGGTGCAAAATGCTTTCTCAAACTCCCTTTGAACCTTCACAGCGTTACGCTACCTCAGTTTGGACTGTCAAGGTTTTTTATAGAGTTTTCAAACTCTTAGTTTAGTTAAGAGATGACCTGAAATATTCTGTTTTTGCTGCGCATAAACATTAGGATTCACATATGTAAAAGAGTGTTCAAAACTGGTCAGTAGTTTTCTGGCCTGTGCCTATGTTGTCATGCAAAAAAAAAAAAAAAAAAGTATATATTCATTAATTTTGTATAAACAAAGTATCTATAAATTATTTGAATGAGAAAAAAAATCTTTTAAAATTGATATCTGAGGAAATTCCAAAGGTGTGATGGGTGATTTTCAAGCAAATATTTACATTAATGGGCATTACATTTTATAAAGCAGTTACATTACATTCTACAATTTCCCTTTACACTCAAGGCAATTTCCTACTCTCCAGAAGGGGACAATGCTAGTACTCACCAGCCAAAACTGCAATTAATGATAGTGTTATTAATTATTAGTATCAATGATGTCTGATGCTAAAATAGAGTAAATTGCATGTAAGAAATCAAGCTGTATCTAATAGCTTGAACAAGACAAAATTTTGGTTTTCTGTTTTCATTTGAATGATCTTTGAAAAAAAATCTCGATATTTCAGTTTCCATACATGCAATCTTTAAAGAGTTAACAGTCTGAGATAGACGTATATTATAAAATTGTGCTACTAAATTCACATTTCTGGAATTGTGATATCTGCAATATCAAAGAAAAATCAATCCTAAGAACGTTTCACAAATAGGAGTCATACCGTGTCCCAGAAATTCTGGAGCAGCATGGAACTATTGATCAAAATGAATTCCAAATGCTAAAATACAGTGCTTACATTTCCTTGGTCTTGTAAACAAAAACCTAATTGCCTGTCTAGCTTTCTATAAAAAGAGAAATAAATAAATAAAAAAGCACATGCTGGCAAGCCAAATAAACTATTACCAGAAGATGGCAGTGATGTCTTATTGCAGCTGTAGCTACCATAGCTACTGTGCCATATACAATAACCTAATTGCTGTATAGTTATATCATAGTTAAAAAAGGGACACTGGCACAGTCAAGCCAATTACCTCCTCGTATTGTCAGCAGTCTACCTAATGTGGTACAATTTTTTAGTAATCTTTGTTTCTGTTGCTATTATTATTATTATTATTATTATTATTATTATTATTATTATCATTTATAGTTGTTCTGGAAATCAGCCAAACTCCAATTACATGAACAATATTTTGCTTGTAGCATTAACAAATACCTGAGCACATCTTAGATTTGATTATTTTCAAATCATAAAAATATGGTTGATGATTTTTATGTTACTCACCACATCTGGGCACCTCCTATTTCCTTCAGTTTTATACTGATCTATAGCCTCTGTGCAAGAGTACTAAAGGAACCAAGAAGAGTAAAATTAACATAAATAGTGTTTATTTCTTTGAATCCACCTCATAGTCACATATGTAAGTTTCCAGACAGATCATAATGTTCGTCACAAAAGGGGCATTCCCTAACATCAGCAGAACAGGGACACATTTACAAAATGCCTTTATTCTGGTGTAAATATGAGAACCTTACAGTCATTCTCCATCCCAAATGATGCAAGGAGCAATACAAAGAAAATCAAGATTTCCACTTCTAATTTCATAGGTCACAGAATTATACCATCCGGAATAAGGCAAATGAGTGATTTGTTGGAGGTATGTGTTGCCTTTTGCCATAAAGCTGTGTATAACCTATAACCTATAACCCATAAGCTGTATAAAACCTTGACACTCTTCATTGTCTCATCAGAAATGAGCATTTCTGCCACTGCCAGTGCTGCCTTGAACCCAAAACCTTTCAGATCAAAGGTGACACTGCTGGTCAGCATAGATGCAGTAATAATATGATCTGCCTATCTATTTTTTTGTTAGAAGAATAAAGGTTTTTTAAAAATTGTCCAAATATATTTAGCCATTGATATTGACAATAATACTGACTAAAGTGTGTTTCTTTTGCAGAGCCCATAAGCTTCCTATTGCTATGCAAATGTTAAAACCCAAACAGCCAAACCTTAGCAATGGATTGGAAGCACTGATTCTCCTAAAGTCCCCTAAGCGAATAATACACTGAGCTACCATGTCAAGCCTGTTAAGTCATTTGAAGAAATTTGGGAAGTCAGCACACTTTGGGTAATTTCCCGGCAATTCATCTATAATGTCTACTGCCTGTTCCAATTTCTGACACATAGATATACTAAGCCCAGCTGTCATCAGCATGCATAAACAGTAACCTCTCTTGAAAATATAGAATGTGAAGAAATAGGCTTTCTTTGTACTTTTAGAAAGGCAGATAAATCATATTGAGCTCGAAATAACAGATGATCGGATTGTGGATGGTTGAATACCTGTGTATGTTTTTATCTAAGAATTGAATGTAAAACATGTCAATAACGAAACAATATTAATTCTTGAAATTATTTTAGAGTGTTTGCTAAACAGCTAAATACCTGAAGCAGTTCTACCACACATGATTAATTCTCATGTTTGTCTAGCACAGGCTTCTCTAATTTATTTATAGAAAATGACTTAAATTCTTTCCAAAGCGTGTTTGATTTCACTTGAATTTACTAGGCTGCTGGTGCCTATTTTAAATTAGGCAGGTTTCTGAAAGAAATAGATATGTCATATGATTTTTTGAAGGAAATTGGAAGCTTTTAAAAGATCAAGGACAATAATGCAAAGATATAGGTCAGCTGAAATTTAAAGTTCATGCAGCACTCTGAAGATTTTTAAATATATCTCAGTAAAAACCTGTGAGTGAATAGGAATGCAGGTCCTCACCATGCCTTTTCCTTGTGAACCCATCACTCTGAACCAGAACAGTCATATGGCACCAGATATTTATCCTTTCATTAGTGTCTGAAGATGTGAAGTTCTAGGCTCCTGTGTGTTGGCCTCCTTGTTATCATAAAAAATCAAATCAAATCAAAAACATAGACAACAATCATAGACAAATTAAATGTAATTTCACAGTTAAACTGGGAAATTAAGACAGTTCATTGTGGTTCTTTTTATAACAGGCAAAGAGGTAGTATGGTGACTGAAGAAATGCTGGCTTAGAAGTATTTGAAAGATGAAGTATTTACTTTAGAAACATGTTAATAGTTCTCAGTGACTCTCTCAGTGTACTGTAACTAATTTTTTTTTTATCTCTATATCAAGAGTATTTCTGTGTAGTGTAACTCTGACTCCATTTCAAGTCCTTCTTTTTTCCTCTAGTATAGTAGCTAGTATTCAATCATAGGATGATTGAAACCATATGAAGACAAAGTTTCCTAATGAAATCTAAAGAATATCCTTTTTTAAATTCTCTTTCTAATTTTCACCCTACTTCAGAATCTCATATTCTTTCCACTCTTATGGTATAAAAGATATTTTGTTTACTTTTTTTTTTTTTTTGGTAGAAATACCTTTAAAAAGCCATCAAAATGCTGCTGTGCTGAGTAGGAACATTTAAGTTTTCTTCACTGAGCTAATGAAGCCACCACATTCTGTATTATTATATATACTTTCTATTTTGTTAAAAAACATCTTCAGCCTACTCAGTGATGTCATCCTGAAGGTGGTTCTGTAGAAATTAAGATCAAAATAGTTGTGAGAATTTATACCAATTTTACTGTGACTTTGACTAATAAAACAATCAAATGCAAGGTTCACTTTTTGATGACTGAAGGGAAAAAAATGGCAGAGTAATACATCTCAGCTGTAGGCTGTAAAGGAGACATATTAAAAATCTCTGTTAAAAGGAAAAACTGAAGGATTCTTTTGAAAAAACAAAAGCCCTGGTAACTGGTCAGACAAAAAACACATTATTAGTGAGCATTAACTTTAGGCCTGCAGCCAAGGCATAGAAATTTAGAAAATGAATAAAGCACTAAAAACCCCTTTCTCTCTCAAGATTGTGAATAATGACAAATTAATTAAGAGCAACCATACAATCATGTTCTCCAATTTTCTCAATCTGCAAGTTTAGGAAAGGTTATCTTAGGGCAATGTTTGGTTGCAAACTCCTCTTGGGAGCATCTAGATGAGCAAAGTCCAGATTTCTTAGACTAAGGCCAAGCACATTATTTGAAAGTATTAAAGAGACAATATCCTCTTTTTGGGGCCAGATTCTCTTTCTGTTCTTTAGGTAGCTTAAATGAAGAGCAAAGTGTTGAAAAAGCTTTCTAGTGAAAATTCGTGTGCACTGGAGGAAAATAACTGCTATTATAGTAAGATCTAAAGGGAGAATAACAGAAAAAGAAATTCTTAATGGTGACATTTAATGGATAAACTCCTAAGGTCTTTTCAGTATAAAGATGTTTGACATAGATAAATCAACTTATAATTACAGAAAAAACTTTGAAAGGACAAATGGCTCAGGACAAGACTAGTCTATACTAGTGTATATTTAAGGATAATGCCTCAAATATTCAGTATTGACTTTCAGACTGAATATAGGTGAGTATTTTGAGAGATGTCAGCAGAGAACGCTTCAGTTTGTGCTCTGTGACCGGTACAACTATAACTGCCCAAAGCTCCATCGAGACCAAAGAAATCTGGGAATCTGCCTTCTTGGACTGTGTTGAATTATGTTTTGGATGGGATATATCTCATCTAATTTGATTATCTAAAATTTGGGCTGTTAATTTAAATGTGTTTTCTAGGTTTCCCCATAATCAGTGAAAAAAAAAAAAAAAAGGACTCCAAAGGAAGAGCCTGATATTCTCATTTTTAGACACTGCATACGTACATGTCATCTGTATGTCTCTCTCTGCTCCAATGCCCATGGAGTGTAGTGAAAAATTTGGTAAATAGCTCAGGCCAGACACATAATTTTTGGATGGCTAATGTAAAATATTAATCCTATATCTAATATTTCTATCCTCCATTATCTTTCTGAAAGCATGGATGATTGCAAACTATCCTTGTTGGATTTCTGACTTAAATGACAATTATAGAAGGATTATGATCCAAACACTACTAAGGCCCATAGAAATGTATCCACTGTCCCTTCAACACAGTGAGAGGGTTGAAGAAAACAGAATAGCACAATGTAGTGGATTTTTTTTTTTTTCATATGAAGATTCTACTATAGTTCAGATCAGTATGTCAGACTAGATCAACAAAATAACTGAAAATGCTGTTTCAAGTGCATTCCTGTCGTTTGGCTAAGTCTTTTGTGTGGTAGCTTTCCCTATCACATTGATGATAGTAATGCTGTAGTTACAATAATGGAGAACAGTAGTGTAACTTTTCAATCAGCCTGTAAAAAGAGGCAGCAAACCTCATTTTGTTATACCTTTTGATCTGGAAAACATAGACCAGTGGCATGAAGAATAATGATAAAGGCAGGATTTTTTTGACCACCATTTGGTTTAATGAGGAAGACCATCATTGTCTGATTTGTTAAGAATCACATTGACAGTGAAGATGTTAATGAAAAAAAATGGAGGGCAAATTCACTTGGTGCCTCTTCAGTTCCCTCTCTGATGTTTTTTAACCACAGTCATAATAGTATCCCGTTTCCCTGACCTCTATAAGGAATGAGTGCTCAGTTACTTTTTCGTTTTAAAAGTCAGAATTTCCAGCTGGTAACAGCAGCTTTTCTGCCCTTTGAAGTAGAGATAACAGATAATATTAGATTTACAAAAGCTCAGCAACATTTATTAAATTTTAGAAGCCTTACTTCTAAATACACAATATCCTTTAAAAACTTGATCTAAGAGGGATTATGAAAGACAGAGTGCAGTAAGAGAAGAAGGACTGCTGCCTGGCATAGTTCAGAAGCAATAGAGTGCACACTACAGAGTGTTTTGTTCTTCAAGTGATTTTCATTTGGCTTTATTAGTCATTTTTAGATATAACGTACAGTTTGAAATCGAGATCAGTGCTAATCTGACAAAATGTGTGTATCTACTAGAATTAATCTATCAATTTGGGGTATTCACCAAATCAGCATCCCAGCCCCCTATTCTCTATGAGGTGAGATTTTCCTTTTCCTCTGAAAGAAATCATAAAGAACACCTGGAGGGTCACTCTGAGGGGGAAAAAGGATAGTCCCTTCTGAACAAGAAAACACATGTCCTTAGAGGGAAGTTCAAAGACAGTCCCTTTTTTCTCATTTATACACATAATTGAGGTTAAAAATGGGTTCAAACAACTTTTCAGAGAGAGGTAAAAACTGAATACACCTGCTGATAACTGTCAGGAATAATGCTTAGGTGGATCATATTCTGCTTAGGAGATTAAGGACTAGCAATAGCTAGTAATGCACACCTCCCTTGTTGTATCCTATTAGTTTATATGGTAGATGTAGTTAAATATTTTGTGTAATTCTTCAGACTCTCATACATATAGTCAGGGTGGAAAAAGGGACACACTATCTATTTAAACAAGGACACTGATTTTCTGTTCTTCTCACTCCTCAGGGCACATAACCTGACTAGATCCTGCACTTCTAGCAAAAACATTGTGTTGCTGATGTCCAAGCTCTGAGTAGATGAGGGGGTGCAGCAGATATTTAGTCCCTGCTCTCCCCATGAAGAGGATACAAGGATGGGTGGGCAGCATATGTCAGAGAGACCCTCTAATGTACCTGCATTGGTGCTACCTGGAAAGATGCAGTGGAATATTCCATTTAAATATGTTTTTCCAAGTCATATTTTATTTTAATATATGGTAAATATTTGTCAAACCAAAGTGTGACTAGTTCTGCAATTAATCTCCTTGAGGATCAGACTGAGGAGAGAAAAGCCCTACTTCCAGCCTCCATTTTTCCTGGCAGAACTTACGTTGGAAAATGTCAGAATTTAGGATGAAAACTCCATTGTTAATCAAATAGAAGATAATATGAATGAAGATCTCTCCTGAAACAATCAGGAATTCTGTCAGGAAGTGATAAACAATATAGTTGTTATTTTAATGCAAATGGACTTTTTGGACAATTTGGAATATCTTCCAGTCAGCTATGCATTTGTGTATAGACTTAACTATATGAACTCTATCATGCCTTAGAGCAAAAGAAACACAGGGAAACCAAATAGCAAGGATGGAAAAGGAGCACTAACTGTTTTATTTAAAAGCATTTACTAAGACAGGGGATGCAAGATAATTGACTGATGTAAAATTCCTGGTGAATACAGCATTCAAAACACTGCAGTTAATAGATTAAGCAGATGTTTGGTGCATATGTGACATTCCCTAGGTGACCTATTTATGAATACCTGACACTGATGAAGGCATAGAAAAAGATCTGAATGCAAAAAGTTCACTGTGCCCACGAGCCTTATGCTACATATCCACCCCTTCAGAGAAATACCCAGGAATGTAAAGTAACAGCTCCTTTTCTTTTTTTTTTTTTTTTTTTTTTTTTTTCCTTGGCCCCATCTCTGTCTTATCAATCAGCAAAGTAAGAATTTCTAATATTTCACTGCTGCACTCCAAAATCTGTATAAGACTAGAGAGCACTCCGAAATCTATATAAGACTAGAGAGCTATAGTTGTGGTTTCTGGCTAGCCCCAGAACTAATGGGGGAAATGTTTCTTCTGGGTGACTTTTGCTCATCCCTTCCAGCTCAGCCTTATTTGAATGAAAATTTGAATTCAGCAGTGCTTGGCTCAGCAATAGAATATCTACCGCTTCACCAGGCCAAAAGATCAAATTCTGCAAAACAAAAAGAAGACGGAGAGCAATACACTGCAGTTTAGCCATAGTGTATTAATGTTTTATGTACATAAGACTTTACTCCAAATTCAGATTTCCCTTGGCTGTTATCATTTTAGACAAGGGCAGCTAGATTTGCAGTTTTACTACTCTTTAAGTTATATCAGATTTACAGGATGTCACCTGAGCAAAAGAATGCTGCAGCTACAGTAACATAATAACATGTCTGAATGACTAATGGTAAGAAAGCTATTTTATTGTTTATATATGCTATACTTCACTTACTGATCATGGATCAGCATGGGCAAGTGGACACAAAACTATGTTGCTTCTTAATTTCCCAACTGTAATCTTTTTCTTAAAATTAAATATAATGCAGGTTGTAGGAAACTTGCCATCATTTGTATGAATTCCTTAGCTTTCCATAGATGCAAGGGATTGTAAAACTCCTGAACGTTTATAACTGCTAGTATTACACTATACAGCAGCTTTAATTAGAACTAAAGTTATGTGAACTTTGAAATTCTTTAACTTGCGTTTCAAAAAATAAATCAAGTGTGAAGTATGAAGCTATGTGCAGTTTTCTTGGATGTCCTACTTTTTTTTCAGTACAGTCAACACAGCTGCTCCATTCCTCCACTCTAGAATTACACAAAGATTTTTTTTTTCTGAAACAGGTGTCCATTTTGTCTTCTAACTAAACAATGGCTAAAAAAAGAATACAAAGCAGAATACAAAGTTTAGCATTTTCCCTTTGGAATCATTTCTGTAGAAAGCTGTGCTCTGGTTAGCTTTGCACTGGGCTGTGTACCTGCTTCTAACAGCAGTGGTCTATGATGCTGAAATAACAGTATGCCACATGAATATTAATCTACACAGGCATCCTATGTATAAGGATTCATAGTTAGGTGTGATATGTTTCCAGAATTTGTGTCTTTATTGTAAACCATGTATCACTTTAGAAATACACAGTAAACTAGTTATCAGAGTTACATTTATGAGAAAAAAAAATGGAAATCTGAATTAAAGACTTTTCGAAACGGCTAGTAAAATTTTCCTGAATTTATTTTTAGTAATTTGTCAAATCATATATACCATAAAGAAAGATGCACTTCCTGTAGTCACCTTTGAACTGTAAATTAGAGCTATTTTGTCATGATCTATCCTATAAATCATTTTTTGTTTTGTTTTGTTTTATTTTTCTTTACTGACTGAAGTCAGTAAATTATCTAATTATCAAATAATTATTGAATTATCTAAGCCTCCTTAGATAGGAGACAGACACTTAAAAATTACTGTGACTTTCAGAGAAGAAATTAGGTGGCAAGTGAACTGAAGAGTTAAAAATATTAAAATAAAATCCATTGAAACTTTCTAAATCTTCCAGTTTTCTGGGGAAAATTTTTTTTATTATTAAAATGTCCTTTTTTTTTCTGCCAGTTTTGTTCATTTATTTTCTTTTCCTTTTTGTATATGAAGCATACTGTAGTAGGCTACACATATGGACTTGCCTCCTACTAGCTCATCCTCTTCTGTCTGGCCTACTCCTTCATACTACTATTTATACAGATATTGACACTCACAGTATCACACTACAAAATATTGGTTTCCTCAGTCTTGTATCCTGTGCCTCTTTTCTATCAATTAAAGTTCCTGCTTCCAAGTACAAATATCAAAAAACAAAATGTGAAACACATCTTGGAAACCTTTGCACTAATGGACTTAAATGTGGATTAATTTAATCACTGTCAGCTAGCATGCTTATGAATACATTTTTTTCCTCATTCAGTCAGATCTTCCAGAAACATTTGGATAAGATTAAGAACATAAGATGTCTAAGGAAAAGTATTTTACATGTGTCATTTTATGCAATATAAGCATACGCTAAACATCAGCAGAAATTTCCTGCAGTGGAGATTGGCACTGAAGTAGTTTCCCAGGAAAATTGAACAGGAGGCCCTAAGAGATATAAAGCTAGACAAGATAAAATAAAACATTGTGGAAGAAAATATCGCAGTGACAGAAAGTGAGAAGTGAGAATATGTTTAATAGTCTTTTTCCATCTCTCTGTTCCTTTGTGATTATTTTTTTCTGCCTGCCTGATAAATTTTAAAAGGCATCTTTTTGATAAACAAAATGATTTGGCTCTCTAAAGCTATACGATTTTAGATGATGGGTAATTCAAGTGGTTTGAGTTAGTGCTCTTGAGGCAGCACTTGAATGATGATAGAACAGAATGGAGCAGCAATTAAATACATTTTAAGGATAATTATAAAAAATGTGATTTTAATTTAAAACACATTGATGCCATCCTGACAAAGACTTGTAATTTTGAAGAACATTAAACATGTTCTGCTAAGCTCATTTATTAGTCATAGCAGACTGAAAACAAACTAAACATATATTGCTGACCTCTCTGTGTTACCTCTTAAATCTGGGGAGAGGGACATTTTGTTCTGTTCGTACAGCATCTTATCTCACTAAGCAAAGTTAGCAAAGTAAGTAATAGATTTCAAAACATTTGGCTTAAAAAAACCCAAAAACAAAAATGAAAGCAGACGAGGCTGCCCACAGGTATAAGGAGAACATACATAATAATAAGCATGAAGCATTGTCCTTAAGATGATGCAGAACAGCCACAAATTTATTTTTAGATAACAAACTACAGGAGTGAATAACAGTTGATGAAATTATTAATAATTTTGGATACTTTTAAAGTTCTCCAAGGACATTCTTCTCATGCTATGTAAAGTTAAAAGCAGGGAGACAATAACAAAGACCACTGCATAAACATTCTAGCTTTTTTTACTTTAGCTCAGTCTCTATTCAAAAGTTACACTAATTTAATTAAGCTGAAATGAATGTAGTGCCTGAAGCAGTTGAATCTTTTTCCAAATTAAACTAAATAACCAAGTTATTTGAAAGTCATTTGAGCAAAGGCTTAACTAGTTTATATGTATCTATGATAAAAATATTTTCTATAGGACTGAAAAGGTCTGAAATAGGACTTACTTGGGAAATGGTCTGGATTTCCTGGAACAGGATTTATTCAACAGGTTGGGAAGAAAGAAAGGTGAATTTCCCCGACGTCAGATAACATGGAATGTATTTCCAATATATAGGTTAGAGTTATTCTGCAAAATAAGATAGATAACAAAAGAGAGAGTGAAAGGAAACCCAGAAGAGAATGCTTCAAGGTAAAAATTAAGAGGAAAAAAGAACAATATTATTGCCATCCGTGGGGATAAGGAGAATGAGAAGGGCTTTTGAAACATGAGAAGATAAAAATGCTAGAGAAAGTAGGTTCAGCAATACACCAGGAAAATTAATTTAATTATGATTCTAAAAAGTATGTGATAATGATTTTTTTTAACCAATCTAACTAGGAACATAAAAAAGAAAAATGGATATGAAGAATTAGGTAAACTAAAATACATTTTTATTACTGAAGTTATATTTATTTTATTAGGACAAATTAGTGTGAGATCATTGACTTCAATAAACTGATTTCCATCAGTGGAGGATTGGGCCTACTTGTATATCATTGTAACTTTAATAAACTCCTAGTATTTGATACCTCTTTCTATGATTTCCTTGTCTAGTTTCAGGATCTGACTTGTCCTATAATTATGTAAACACAGCTGCCAACAGTCATCCTTCCAGCTGTTCTGATTTGTTTAGTCACTCCTATACCAAGTTTGAGGAATTTTTATACCTATTTGAAACTGAATTTATCCTGGATGTCTACACATTTTGCAAAACACCAATGATTAAATGAGTGAGGACATTTTAAAAGCTGAAAGTTCAAAAAAGGAAAAAAAAAGATTAGGTTTTCTTGTTGCATCTTTTAGTTAAAAACTTTGGAAAAATGGACTTTGGTGTGTAATTTCTCTTCCATTTTCTTTGTCTTAGAAAATGCTTATTGATAGCTGGTGCTATGCTTTCCTTCTTTGCTTCCTTCTTTCCTTGCTTCCTCCTTTCCTTCCTGAGCAGAATTTTCCAACAAAATTGGAGTGCCATTCTTCCCAAAAATGAAAAGTAAATTATGTTCTTCCTTCTCAGTATTCAGATTAATAATTTCCACGTGAGAGAAGTTGCCAACGGTGCACAGCCCCCTCCTGCTTTGCCAACCAGTGTTTGTACAGTTGATCAGTTGGGTGAATACAGTTGTTTATAAGAAAGGAAAGCCAAATGTTCACATAAGTCACATGAGAATTAGTGTAGGGAAAGAGGCTCCATGTTAGCACTTTCCAGCAAATGCTCTTTTATTTTTTACAACACAATGAAATTTGTTGTGTTTCAATGAAATACAAAATGAATATGATGCTGGAAGATTAGATATTTCAGGTGTGACACAAATCTAAAGTGACTAGAATTAGATGATTGGGGAGGGACTTATTATTTCCATTGCAGATCAGTGCTCAGTCATCTTCTGATAGATATCTCAGATGCATAAATCTTGAGTGCCTATTTCCTTCATTGACTATTCAGAGGGCCAAGGTTGACTGACTCAGACTTAATAAATATATACCTTAGCTATTAAAGCTTATATGCTAGAGAAATCCTAGTGCATAAAGCTTGTTTGTTTATTTTTGAAGCTTCTCCACATCCATAAAGATAAACTGTACCTGTTCAGCCACAGGCAATTCTGTGCATTTAACTACAGCTAAATTAACACACGCATTTGGGAGGATGACCCCCCTCCTCCCAGATGAGTTGCTGTGAAACATATAATGTTTCTTAAAAAACTAAAAGCCAATGAGTAGCACACATGCTATTATTAGACAAACTCTATCCTATCATTATATCAAAAGGAAAGATTTTAAATAGACAGTGGAATTATCACTAAAAAAATCAGATGGATCTCACTGCAATTGCTTGACAAGAAAACTGCTATAAAACAGTGAATAAAAAGTAAAATGTCTCTCTGGACCCTCTCTGCTGTAATACTATATGCATTGAAACTATGCAACTTTAACAGGAACAATATGTTACTGTATTAGTGTTATCCTAAATAAGGGTGATTACTTTTTAAAAAATCTTTAAAATAGCGTATTTTTTCTGATAATCTCTGATAATAGTTTTGCTTCACCATCTGTCTAGCTAAATCTTGATTCTTTGTTAAAAGCAAGAAATGTAAGCAGATGCAGATGGCATCAGAATCCAGGATATCTACAAAGATTTGCATGAGCAGGACAGATTGTGCATGGATAAGGTTACCAGAGAGTGTATTTGCATACCAAATAGCAAAACAAAATAAATAAAGAAATAAATAAATAAAGAGAGAGAGGGGTTAATATGTATGTGGTATAAGCCATGATCACATTATGTTATGTTTTTTTCATGTGCTATTAGGGCATGTATATCACATCAAATATTAAATGATTCTAGAAACAACAGAAAGTACTGAAGGATACCTTTGTTTCCTGGAGTTCCTCAGATGCCCTAAAGGGTTAGAAGAACACTGGAAATCTGTTACCCTGCTAGCACTACCAGAAAACAATGTTAATACATTGTTCTATTAAGAAATGTATTATATTTGAAGGATTTTGCCCAGTAGGACTTTAAGCTTTTACAGATTCATTAAAATTTAATGTTGTTATGTGAATGGAAAACATAGTAATCTAATAAGTAACAATTAATTAAATAAATATTGCAATCTATTTGATCATTCCCATTGCATAGCTACGTACAGACGGAGCACTGTGGAGATTTTGGTATTCCTGAGAATTACATGCTTCTGGTGCAGTGCAAGAAAAGACCACACATGCCACTGCACCATATTATCCAGAAAAAGGAAAAACTGTTTCCATCTAGGAATGAAAAAAAACCAAAAACCCAAAACATCTTCCTCCTCCCCTCAAGAAAATAAATTAACCAATAATTGTAGTCACAATATTTTATGTTTTTTCTTTTAGACAGAAAGATTATGCTTTAATAAAATAAATGATGCAATATTTATTTTTAAGATTTTCTATTATGAGGTTTTAAAACATTTTCACTTTGAAAGATAATATTTTACTGTTCAGAACAGTCACAGTGAAATGAAAATAAGGAGTTTGCTGCAGAGCCTGATTCTGGCTTGATCTTTCTTTTTTACAGGCTGTTTTCTGACTACAACTCTCCATATTATCCTTTCAGAAAAAAAGAAAGAAAATGTCTCTAGAAAACATAGTCTTAGATCACCAAGATCCCCTGAGATATTGCTTTTGCTGAGGTTTTTAATCTTCCTTCTATTATTGGTCTTTACTGTGTCTTCTTGACCCAGGAAGATTTATTTTGGCTTTTTCTAAAACACTGCTATATAAGAGCAAATGAGTAATTCAGCCAGTTTGGTGGTGTTTGCTATATCTTATTTGGGCCTTCCTACTGGGAGGGAATGCTCCTTTGGTGTTTGGTGACCTACACCATGACCTACAGGATTTTTACCTGTACACCTGATGGAGTCAGGCAAAGTTTGGGTTAACTGCTTGGGTAGATTTCAAGAAGATGTTTTGCCTTTTACACAATATTTTCACTTAACTGATAGTTATCAGAAACTGATAACCTGGTTCCTAGTGTTTTATGAAACCTTCACTTTCTGTCCCTTTTTTCTTTTTCCTTTTTTTTTTCCTTTTTGCACATACACATCCTTTCCTGCAAGAGATTCTCTCTTCATACTGAAAAAGACACAAAACAGTTAAGCTGCCGCTTCTGTAATTGAGTTACTGGGCCCATCATTGTGTACGGCTAGAAATGTACCAACTGTGTGGAGGCAATTCAATGAAATTGATGTGAACTTTGAATGTTTATCGGATCATGGGCACTTGACCCTCTTGTGACACTCCTGCTCTGCTTTTCATCCTTCTTTTACTCTACAGTGATATTTGCCAGCATTGGAATCAATAGCATCTTTTTAGTTGAACAGAAATGTACAGTTCTATTTGCTGTATTTTCATGAGAGCACTTTAACATCTTCATAAAGATGTTGTGGAACAGCTTGCAAAACTGCTATTTTCATCACAGTTCATGAGACACATGCAAACAAAATATTCACAATGGAGCTTTGCATTTTTCCTGCTTTGACGATCCAAAGTTATGCTGCATAGATATCTATAAAGACCTCTTACTTGGGCAAAAGCAGGGGTTTTTTACATAGACTTCCTGATCTGTTTTAGCCATTCTTATCTTGGCTAAATTACACTTGAAGTCATTGCTAAACACATAAACACCATGACATTCAAAGGTTAAATTCTTTTTTTTTAGTCCTATCCTATTCAGCTCTTGTCTGATAATATTAAAATTAAAGGGACATTCCTATCAGTCTTCATTTAATATAGCTCCAGTGGTTCAAGGGAACTACTTAATTTTATACCTGATGATTATTTGGCCCTTGGAATAATAGATTCAAGAGAAATATTTGGTATAAAGGAATGGGAAAAAAAAAAAAGTCACACCAGGCTGATGGCTTTTAAGGTTCAGTATATAATAGTATCTTTTTTTCTTCTTTCTCAAAAGATTTAAATGATCTTACCCATCATCAACTATGTAACTGTGGTTTAAATTCTATCCTTGAGAAAACCCAACAACACCAGGTCACATATGAGAAAAAGAGAGAGCGGGTTGCCATGAGTGCTAGGTTACCCTGCTTGGGACTGGTGTCTATATTTTCTTTGTCGTGCATTCAACTCTAACTACTGAGGAGAGGAAAGAACAATTCTCTCTCCCCATATTCATCACTGTGTTATCCCACAAGACACAGGCTGTATAAGCACAGATGTTATAACTGTCCTATTCCCAAGGAAGGGATGACTTTCTGTATCTTCTTTTCCCTATTGTCTATTCACAGGAAGGCAGTTCCATTTTTAGCTTTGCCATGATCCCCCTGCCCTAAGAGAAGAGGCTGGCTGGCAGTAACTGGATGACTCTGTATTTAAATTCCATTAATCCCATACTCTGGGCCTTCCAATGGGCTCTAATGGATGTGAGGGGAGGAAGAGAAGGTTTGGCTTCTGTTTTTATGGCTTTTATTACTTCCTTTACAACAAGAGAATGTGCCACAGCTAAAATGGCCCTGAAATAAGGTATTCAGAGAGGCCTAGGACACTTCAAATTTTTTCAAAAACTGGTTCATATATTTTCCTCATACACTCAAAATTAAACTGATAACAAGACTTGGAATATGGAAAGAATTTTCCCTCAGGTCAAATTGGCAGGAATCAGGAAAATATTTTTTCACTAGGTGCTCCAATGTAGCATGAATTTCCTCTGGAGCAGTAGGAATTCTTATTTAACAAATCTGTGAGCTAGCACATCATTGTTCTTTTCTGTTCTATTCCTATGGCTTATTAGGCTTATTATATTTTTTTCCTTTTGATCTTTTTTTGCATGTCTTGTATTTGTAAATGGATGCTGTTAATTTTTTTTTGGACAATGGTGTATAGGGACATATATACACTACAGAAGTTATTTAGGTCCTTTGAAATAGGTCATCAAGAATATTGTTTCCTGTGATTTTAAGAGCTGGGTGTAACCATTATCATGATCCTGCCCATTACTACATTCCTACTGCAAAATAACTCCCAGCTTCACTATGAAAAAAAAGGAAAATTTCAGACCAAAATATCAAATTTGACATAACACTAAGAGGGAACTGCAGCACTGAAGGAAATGTTACAAAAAAAGGATGCTGTTGTATTATCTCAAGATCAGCAGTTTCTGTTTAGCTTCTGAAATCCTCTCATAACTTCTTTGCCAAAATAAAGAAGACTTAAGACCCTTATAATCATTAAGTGGGATTTGTATTTGCATAAAAAGATCTAGATAGTTTCACCTAGACATGACGTCAAAGATATGGGCATAAAAAGGGCAAGTGACACCCATTGACAGCTTTTTTGAACCATTATTTGTGGGAATTGGCTGATAAAGTTTTATAGCTTTCTCCCAGGAAAGATAGGAGACATATTTGGCATAAAGCTAATGTGCTCAATATCTCTCTCTGTTTCCATAATTTATGGCATACTCTTTCTGAGGGCTATGGTATTAGCTAGCAAAATCAGTTATTTTCTTTTATACTCGGAGTAATTTTCATTTATTATTCTATATTTTTTTTCTTAGATGCTACTTTAGAGAATAAATTGCTGCAAATAAATTAGTTCTAGATTGTGTAGATTAGTTCTACACAAAGTAGGAATAGGATTGTGTAAAGCTGAATTTTACCTTTTCATTGTTATTCATTTACCAGATGTGGCCATACTCAAAAAACTGCAAGTAAGTGTTTCAAATGGGATAGCATCAAGGAAAAAAAAAATTATCTCTGTTTCTCAGAAAGAAGTAAACAAATCTGTACAGTCTGCAGTGCATCACCATATTGCAGATATGTTGAGCTAAGCACAAGAAATTTAAAAAGTCCATATGTATGCATTGCCATCCCATTCCTCTGCACAGATGTTTTCAGAGAAAGAATACAGAATGACTTAACTGGGAATTCAGCTAACCCCTTGACTCTAATCCAAAGTCTTTAGCAGGTGACTTGCTAGGCCTACTGTGGCTTAAATTTCCTTCCGCTTAATCTTATTCTCTAGTAGGTTGCAGCTGTAGATATGTGACAGAAGAGTTACATTTGAATGTGATAGCAGATCATATCAAGCCGGATGCTTTAGCTAAAGAAATAAGCTCATTATCAGGAAAGACAAACTTGGGCTGCTTTGTTCCTGTGCATTCACCAATTTCTTTCTCTAATATTGCATGGAGAAAGTATACACCTAAGAAGTAAAACGCTATATTGACTTTCCTTGCAATCCCCTAGTGTGAGCTCTTCAAGAATCATACTCTGCTTGAAGGATTAAAAATCTCAACGGTTCCAAAGCAGTGATTGTAAGTGAATTATATCTTCTGAAGTTTAGTGTTCTGTCACATTAGATTTTATAGCAAACCTGAACCTATCTCCACACTGAACTCCAGCTGGATACTCAGAAAATTACTCTGAAGAGATATGTAATTTTTTTCAAATACCTTTCTTCTGTCCAAGGAAACTGGTTTTAGCTTAGCGTCTAGCAATGAATAGGAAAAGCCTAGCTGGTCTTCAGAAAAGAAAACAATTAATAGGCAGTATCAGTCAAATTAATACCTGATCATGGTATATCGGACAAAGAACTTTTGGTTGTATTTCTTGATAAGCATGGCGACTCTTGTGCTCTATACCTAGGAGGCAGAATACAAACTTCCCAAACCTGTGTACGTTGGACCAAGGTGGTTTGGCACCCTTTTGCATTCCATTGGGAATGGTAAAAATAGGTAATTGTATCTTGGGAGAGGATCCTTCAGCTCAGTCTCCAAGTGCTTCTGCAGTTTCAGCACTCTTCTGTCTAGGAGTGTTCAAATTCTGTACCTGATTTTCTGGGCCTTTGTTACAACTGGACAGCAGCTAGAATGAAAAAAAAAATGCTCAAAATAACACTTAAAGAATCCTATTAGTAGCACTTCAGCATTTTTAGTTTTTCTTTTTTTTCTTTTTTTTCCCTTTCTTTTCTTTTTAGAAGTAAGAACAGTGAGAATAGAAACAAGGTTGAAATAACAAATTAGTTCTTTGCTCAGCAGCTCAAGCTGTGATCTGTGATTCTAAGGATAAGAAATTAAAGCAAAAGTTTCCTGTGACTTGCACCTAATTACAACAGTGTGTTCAAGGGGAGAAAATAAAAAGTAGCCTGGCTTTGTTCACAGAGGCCCAGAATGAGGCAATACAAAAGAGCAGGAGCTCTGTGATATATAATGTATATCAGCAACACAGGCACATGACAACCATTTTCCAATGGCTGTATTGTGAAGGAAGGGATGTAAACAGAGTTGCTGATACAGATATATTACCAGTTCAGTGCATATGGATAGACACAGGTTCTTGTTGATTGTCTGTGATTTCTGTTACTTGTTTGAAGTAGCATGAAAGAGAAGCAGCAAATTCTAAAGCTTGATTTTAAACACATCATTTAATGTGTTTATATGGTGTGGTTGGAAATGGAAATTAAGCACATAATAACTCCTCTCAGGAATGGCAGTGACAGGGCAGGAAATTCAAAAAGCATCAGTAACAATCAGCTATCTGGACTAAAGCTGAAGTGACAATTACCTTTCCAAATCTGTGTTTTCAGCCTTTGAAAATGTTTCTGAACCGAATGAGGACCCTGACCCACAGACCTCACATTTCAGCATAAGCCTGGTGCTTCTTTTGAGGTGTTTGACAAAGCACCCATTGACTTCAGGAGCCCAGGATTTTGGCCAGTATAGGCAGACATTCTTTCTGAAGGGAAATGTTTTTGGAAATTACAGATATTTGCATGGTTGAGCTACACAGACAAAACAAATCATCTGTTTACGTGTGATTTGTCACTGTGTATGTGAAGAAGGTTGCATTTGCGTTCTTATCATCATGGAAACTGCATTCTTGCACTGGCTCTCAGTGGCAAATTTAACTATATTCTATTTCACAAAAGACACATTTTTAGTCAGTACTGAATGAACATTCCTGGACAGATCCCTCGCTTTCTTGATATAGTCCAAGGAGTCTCCTAAAATAGGCGGAGATCTCACTTAAGACCTAGATTTTTCCTGTGCTGTTGGTCTACTTTTCTTCCCAACTTCTCCTTGCATCTGTCTAGAATGGATAGTATATCAAATCTCATCTAATCTTCAAGAATTAGCTTGTGAAAAAAAAAAAAGTTTCTAACTCATCATAATTTCTATGCTAAAACAAATTCAATGGTCAAACAATCTTACTTGAGAAACCTCAAGTATTGAATACAAAATAAATACAGATCATTTTAAAGAAGGACCTAATATAGATTGAGATGCCACCAAGATCTGAAGCATGTACTTGACTTTGAGTATATTTTAAAATATATTTCTCAAGCATGTTTGAAACTATATTTTCTCTGTAACAGTGTACCTGTAAGAGTGTCAGACACTTGCACCTTCTAATGGCTCTTCCTAGGATATAAACTACTACGTGTATTTTCTAGTATATGATTTTTGACTTCAGTAGTTTTAGAAGAAGTAATAAAAATAATAAAAATAGAAAAGGCCTATGATATATATTGTGCATAACATAGTGTATGTCATGACAGTGGTATCAACTGTTAAATCATAGAATCATAGAATCATAGAATGGCTAGGGTTGGAAGGGGCCTGTAGAGGTCATCTAGTCCAACCCCCCTGCACACGCAGGGTCCCCTAGAGCATGTGGCACAGGGTGATGTCCAGGCGGGTTCTGAAGATCTCCAGAGCAGGAGACTCCACCACCTCTCTGGGCAGCCTGTTCCAGGGCTCTGTCACCCTCACTGTTAAGAAGTTCTTTCTCAAGTTCCTAAATAAATCCCATTTATTTTTTTCATAGGCACACTAAAGTAATGACAGCCCAACAATGGCTGAAAAATATAAATTTCTGTTTCCTGAGAGTGAGAAGAAGGCACTCAGGGCAGTGTCCTCACTGATAAGGGACAGTCCCTCTCTATTCAGGCAGAAACAGCAGGGCAGGTCATGTGTTGATCATCAGAGTCTGCTTGCCAGACAAGTCTGTAGTCATGAAGCAAGCACAAGTTCAGTTCAAAACTGTGCAAAAAGCAGCAGCACATGCAAGATAAAATCAGGGAAAAAAAAAAAACCTGCAAAAAACCCTGAAAAGACTTGCTCTAGTCTGGAGAAGGGGGAAAACAGAGGAGTGAACATGGAGATTAAGGTATGCATTTGGGTTAAAATTGGCTGATTAGCCATGAATGAAACAGACTGAAGTAGCTGTGTTTCTGAGGGAAGATTTTCATTGTCTTTATTTTTAATAAAAAGATAAAATTTTCCATGCTGCCATTAATGATGAAAGCTCTTTTCTAGTGTCTTTATCTTAGAATTTCAAATGCTTTAATGAAATAAGCATCTGAGTTTTCCTCCAAGCAAGTTAGATGGGTTCTAAGCATTTCCCATACCATGTAAGTCTGGATACCTACTTTCAAACGTCATCCTTCTGCACTGGAATGTGGAAACAGGAGTAATGTAGGATTGAATATCTTTAAAATTCACTACATGAAAGCATAGTTTTCACTAAGGCCGTTTTCCCATCCCAGCACTTAATGCAAACACAGTGACCCACATACATTCAAAATGGGAATGACAAAAATTACGTTAACCGCTTGATTTAAAATCAACATATGACTTCAAAAGAAAAAAATGACACAAATATTTTTTGTAATAAGGGAGCATTGCCATATTCTCTCATTAATATGGTAACTAGTCATATTGTGCACATTTTAACACATGACTACTTTGAAGTCTGGCTTCAAAGTAGACAAGTAGAGCTACATGCTTTCACTGTAAACTCCAGGGTAGAAGGCATTCTGCACTACTGTCTATTCATCTACTGGTATCTTCAGTTATTTATCAGTTCTTTAAAAGCTAAATATCCCTTGCCATTATGCCACTAATTCACAGGATGCTGATATTTTTATTATTAATAGAAAATGAGAAAACAAATGAATCTTCCATTATGAATAAATGAACAAAGACAGGAGAAAGGATGATAATAGACCTCTGCAATTTTTACATTAAGATGATTGCATGTAACTATAGCTAGAGCAAATCCAATGCTGGATTTGGAGATACTTGAGATAAGCTGGTGTTTTGAAAAGGTTTCAGTCTCAGCTGGTATGTAAACTTTCCAGTTTGTAAAAAACTAAATTGTTTAGGAACAGTTTGATTTCTCTCCCTCTCTTCCCTGTTTCGTCTCCCATCTTCCACCTCACTCCTCCTCTACTCCTTTCTCCCTCAACACACACAAAAAAAGAAAGGATGGAAGAGTTGGTCTGAACTTCTCTGATGTATATGGACATCTGTGGTTGTTCCTGAGGCCTGAGACAGCTCTGAGAGCTTCCTAGGGCATCAGTCATCATCTAATGGGAGCAGAGAGAACAGTGACCCTAAGAGTTCCAAGGTGAGATCCTGCAGCATGATCCTGGGTGCGGTCTGAGGTGTGATGCCATCACATGTAGTATAAAAGAGGCTGTTTAGGGGCCAGGAGGCCATCCTGATTGAAAACTTAGTCCTCCTGGGTTCCCACTGTGCAAATGCAGCCCGAGAGGGATACATCCCTCAGCCTCTAGCAATCAGCTCTGTCTTTTTGTGTCAGTGTCCTGTATCTCAGATTCTTGGCTGCAGGTAATTTGTTTGGCACCTGATGTAGAGATGTAGGTCCTGGAAGTCTGAGATGTCCCAGAAGCCTGTCAGGAGAACTGCTAAAAATCAGGTGGAGTTATATTGGAAACCAGTTTGCATTTGGGCTTATCAAGACCAAAATATTAATGCAAAATAAGTTTTGGGTTTGGTCACATTTTCCAGGAATATATTTTGTTCCCAGAAAACTCCTATTCTGTAATAACCAGTGTTCACATACGCTGCTGGTATTACCGTGCTTATGTCACACATATATTAGCCTAACTTTCTTTTTTGCTTCCAGTAATTTTTAATTTCTTCTTGTTCCTTCCATCTATGCCATATATTTAATGGTGTCCCCTTGGCATTGTGTCCTGAGCCTGAATGAGTTCAGCATTTACTTGAATACAAGGATACAACACTTGATCTACTGATATTGCTAAAGTCAGTGAGCTAAACTGGAACACATAGCTCTACCAAAAAAACTCCACCCTATGAATCATTAATAGGACTTACTGTAGTTTGCCCTTGAGGATGACTAGCACTCATGTGTGCTGTGTGAGTCATATTCTTCCTATGATGCCTGGCCCAGAAAGATGTATCAGGTTATTTTTCAGTGTTACTAGAGTCCTTTATATTATTATCATCGAGGTTGTTGTTATTATTATTCAATACAAGAAATTCATGCAGACACTCTGAAGCAAGATAATAATGTAAGATCTGTTCCACACTAGCTGCAGGCTTCCATTAGGAGGTAAAATAAAGAAGAAAACAAACCCAGAAATTCTCAGCTTATTGCATTGGTGGTTACACACTTATCCCACAGAATTCAATGGGACTAAATGTACCAGGAGTCCTGGGCTTGTCTCTCTTTCTCAAAAGGAGGTAATTACATTGCTCTATTAGTGAGATATTTGTTTACCAAGAGACAATCACAAAAGTGCTGAAAACCTGTTTAGCTTCTTGAAAAGTTGGTATCAGGAAAGGATCCAAGATATGTTTGAAATCGGTACCTTAGGCCTCTCATCTCATTCTTTTTTTGTTTTTGTCTCTGAAATCTATTTATTGCAGAATTTTTATGTAGAGGAAGAAAAAGGGGTACCTAAAATGATTATATTTGTTTGTGTTTTTAAGGGGTAGATTTGTTAAGACGTCAGAATGCTGTATATTAAAAAAGGCTCTGATGTTTTATACAACAAGGAAGTACCATTATATGCATACATAAATAGCTCCTTTCTACTTATATTACACGGAGGCAGTGCACAGTTTTACATGAGCCTTTGCTTTGAAGCTGTCTTTGGTGCACTGCTACTACTAAGCTGTAATATCTTATGGCTGGACACACCCTGCACTTCTGAATTAAATTATGCTCAGTTTAATTCTCAACCTGCTGAAAATGTAGCACACACTAATAATGTAAGCCAACTACATCCTTATGGAAGAAGTATTGCTGTTAACTTCCTCTGTCTCAGCTGGTGCATTAATGTTCGTGGGCAAATAAAATGGACAAGATAGATAAAGTATGTGACAGCTAAAAATAGATAAGAAAAATGAGAATTGTCCAGCTGAAAATAGAACAACTGACATGTATGTAGGTAGAGATGGAGGGCATTGTTATAAAAGTGCAGTGCAGTAATGAAAACACCAGTTAGTCATAGAGAAAATGGTTTTGATCATGCTGTGTCCCTGCACCACAATAGTTCATATACAGTATTTCTCCAGCATTTGACCCAGCCATTGTAATTTGTTCCGACTGTTTTTTCAGGAATGATGCAGAGGATGAGAAATAGCTAAAGAAGGATATCAACGAGTCCTGTAGAAACACAGCAGGACCAGTGTGCTGTGTTAGTTAACTAATTCTTACTTCATTTTGAAACCTGCTTATGCACTGAAACTGTAAGCAAAGATCCCTTCTTATTGTCTAGTTTTTCTTAAATTTGGAAAGCAGAGGCTTAGAGTGCATTGGAGCCTTAAGTTACGGCTTTTTAATTACAACAGGTATTTACAAAATGTGGGTAGTTAGGGTCTGGCGACCGGAAGATACCGCGCTGTACGGGAAGATAGAGTCCCTAGAGCCCCCTCCCTAGCCTCCCTGATAGCCAGTGGTGTCTGATTACTGATGTAAGCAGACGGAAGTGACCTTGCATACCTAGGCTATAAAACGAAGTGTTACAAAGCAATAAACGCCATTTGCCGTCCACCACATTGGTGTCAGCGTGCTGATGGACCGGACGACGAGGGGGGAGTCGCCGAGCCGTTCCTGAACCAGGTCGCCACGCCAACGAAAGGCAACAACAAAAGAGGATTATACTGACTCTGTAATAGTTGTATTACTGATTAGTAAAAGCATATGGAAAAAAATATTCCTCAAAGTAAATGTAAGTGATAAGAACACCTATAGGCCTGAGGAAAATAGTGAGATGACAGCAACATTGACTCAGGTTTCCTTGTAGCCACTTGTTAATGAAAGCACTCATCTGAAGATACTCATTTCAAGAAAAAATGCCCAGCTAACCAGGACTGTTGAGCTAGGCCAGCTCCCTCCTCTCGGATAGGTTGTTCTGAGAAAAGGTAATACTTCATGATATTATAGAAAGTTCTAGAAAGTTGATTTAAATGGTTCATTCTTTGAAACAAGTATCAGATAATTCCAGGACTTAAAGTCAATTTTCTTTCAGATGGTAAGGAGCAGGAAATGCTGCAATATATTTTGAGAAGACAGCAATTGTTGAAAATATTTGTGAGAGCAAACTCGGTAACACCTGCAAGTCCCAGTAAGTCTTCCTCATGGTTCCAGCATGAAGAATTGGATTTTTATTTCACAACCCTGAAGCTAACTTATCCAAATCACCATGTAAAAAGAAGAAAATAAAACTTCTCCAATTAATTCAGAATGAAATAGTTCCTCAGGAAGAGCTGGGTCTTCTGTTCTTACACACCAGGGAATAAAATGCTTTGTAGAGGAGCTTCAAAAACAGCTGGAAGGGTATCTAACTTTAGCAAGTTAGACATTTGTAGGAGGGTCCTTACTCTTTCCATTACCACACAGGAGCTTCCCAGTTGATAACTGAATGTACAGTTCACACATTACAGTTGCGAAAAGCAAACTTTAAAATATTACATGAAATACTAAGCTGACTATGTAGCATAAGAAGGCAGCATGCTGTGTCAATTATGGCCACCTGCTTAATATATGAAATTCTAAAGACCCCTCTTATCCTGTATAATACACTGCAGTTGTGAAGAAATAAATTATTTTTAATAAGGAACCTCACGTACTGGCATAGACTTGATTTCAAGTGCAGAAGAGGATAAGGAAACCTGGAAATGCTTCCTGGTATTTCAGTATGTGTTATTTAAGAAAGAACTTCTGATTTTGGAGCAAATCAGAAATTATTGAAATTGCATGGACTTACGGCACTCATATTATTTTAATATGCATTCTCCCTCAGCGTTACTACAAGTGAGCTATTAACTACCTAGACTGAAAGAACCAAGAGCACCCAGTGAGAATGACCATATCAAGTTCAATATAAATAGATAGCAGTATTTGTTATCTATCAGTAAACTGAGCAATTTGTTTCCATGATTTTTGTGGGGATCTGCAGAGCCCAGGGCAAACTGTGAGTTGTTAAGATGAAAAGAGAAACTAGGAGGGTGGAAATCCCCTTACGGGATAAACCTAATTGATAGATTAAGGGGTCCTTTTGACATGATTGGATAAAGGTGTTTGGGGGTCCCAATGATGAGCTAGAAGTCGCTTGTGGAGCTTGGAGTTACTATGGGAGCACCTCGTGGGGAAAGTGCAGGGGTCCTTTGTGAGTGTCTCATGGGGAGGGGCAGGGTTCGTTTGTACAAGGGTATATAAGCTGCAGTGCAGCTTCAATTAAGGTCTACGTTTCACTATCTCAGAGATCATTGCTCCTCAATACACCCACAGATTTGTTAATACCAAAAGTTTATGCAGGTTGGAAAATCAATCAATAAAAACAAGAAACAAAAAATCAGTGGGATGCTAAGCTCAGTCACACCATCTGTGACTCAGGAAGTCTCAAAAGTGCAGACTGGAGGTTGCTTCAGATGCACTTGGGAAGTGTGACATTATGTCACACTTTCCTCAAGTTTCTGCTAATGGCCATTATCAGAGACTCTTGGTTAGCGTCTCAGGTGTATGTGATGTTTCTCCACGAAAATCTAACTTTTATTGAGTACAGGAGCAAGAGAACCATGTCTTAGTTCTCATAATATGGGACTGCCATGTAACACTGATTGTCAGGATCTAATTCTTAAAGTTTTAAACTTTTTTATTGGTAGTGTAAATCTCTTGATAATATAAATATAAAATATAATGCACTAAATTTTAACCTAACATAGACTTAAACAAACAGATGTAGTTAGTGAAAATGAAATTTGATGCATTTTTTATCTGTTATCCTTTAGTATTTTAATCCATAGGGAGTTATTCTGTACCTGGAAGGATCTGACAGATGCATGGGAAGCTAACTAAGTGATTTTATTGACATTAAGTTGCTATTGTATTAGACATGAGGAAAACTCCCCTGAGGAGAGTAACTGCTTCCTTTCTACATCTACAATAAATTATAGAAGCTACTTCAGCTGTGAAAAACATTACAGAAAATTTAAGTTACTGAATTTGAGTCCTAAGACAAAGCAAGAACTGCTTTGACTTCAGAGCATGTAATAGAAGTTGAAAGAATCTGTGATTCACAAAACTGACATACAATGAGTGTTGAATTGTTATTTTAAAATATTTTTGTCCTTTTTGTTTCTCCTTCTATTACCCATTATAGCAAGATGTGTGCTTGTACATCCTGATAGAAGTGCCTGGAAAAGAGCTTGCTGGATAATACGAAGGAGATGGTTATTTGAAACAGTACCAAATGGAGGGAGACAAGAGAACATTTTCCAAGCTTTATTCAGCACAATCTTAGGTCACAGTGGCTCTGGTTTGAGTTCACTACAGCTCACATTTTTCCCTATTACAGCCTCTTGCAAATCCCACGCGTAGCTCAGCCTACATAAATTGTGAATGTCATTGCACAAGCTTTATGATGCCTCTGATTTTCAGAAAGTTTAATCATCAAGTGAATACTTCCATCTTTTAATATCTCAGTTAATCAGTTAATATCTCACCATTTTTCCGGATTCTGCAGCAAAAGAAGTCTCACATTTGAGTAAGCTTGAGGCTGCTTGCAAGTATGACTAAAGCAGGTTAATGACAGAGAATTACAACTGACATCCAAAGCATACTTTCCTAATGGAGATACCTGTAGAGCTAGAGGAAATTAGAAACTGCTGCTGCTGGTAGTGATTTAGAGGATGGTCATGATGACTAGAGTGGCTCCAACGAAATGAGTATTTTGAGCCTAGAGTGTTCTCTACATCTACTTGGTATGTAGATGGCTCTGCCTCACAGATGGGACAAAACATCCTCAAGATGCAAGTGTGATAATGTTACGCTAGAAAATTAGGAGCAAATGTTAAGGGAAATTAAAACCTGTGCAGCTTTCTACATTTATTTTTTAATGCAGTTTTATTTGTCCCAGTACCTTTTTCTTTTTCAGCTTCTTGACCTGTGCCACATATTTCAGCCAACAAGGTTATTCCTGAGCTGGAAACAGATGCTACAACAAGGAGCTATGTTATTTGCATGTCAGAGAGCTGATTACCTTGCAGATGTCAAGAGTTTTTAATATAGTCTGCTGCTCTTTTACTTTCTCATGGAAAATGAACACTACTCGTTTTTCAAACATTGGTTTAGAGTCTCACAGTAAAACAGGTTTGATTATTATTCAAAGCCAGATTTTGTCTCATTTTCTTTTAATATATCAACAGGATAAGCTCACAGAAAACTACATATCAATAGTTTTCATTTACAACAAGAAACAGTAAAATATAATGTTTAATGTAGTGGTATTTCAGAATATATTTTGATTTTCTACACAAGCTAAATTGTTCCTTTTATTGAATGACATATACTAAACAGTTTTTGTCTTGCACATTATTTCCTGAGCCTTCCTCAGTTAAAATAAACCTGGTGCTTTGAGGAATGTAAATAACTTAGAACAACATGATTTTAAACAAAAGGAAAATACTGTATAGCTGTGTAGTGGTTGTTCAGATATCAGTTATATGCTCTCAGTTTATTTTCTACAGTGTCTTTCTTGTTAGCCAACTGTATCAGTAGGATTCCCAACACAGAAGCCAAGACTGAAGGACAATAAACACTTGAGATGTCAATTTCCCGGAGTGTGCTCCCTCATTTATCAGCTTAGCTAAAATTTGAGCAGATCACTAATATTTCTTTCCCATTAAGAGTTTTCAGTGAGGATTCTAGAGATTTCTATATCTCAGATTCATTACTTGTTATGTGTTGTGTTGAATCATCTCCATGATAGCGGTGACAAACACAAATTCTAGGAGGAGATAACAGTAAAATGTACTGAATAAAATCAAACGTCAAACTACAAGAAAGGCCCAAAGTAGTTTTGAATATTGAAGTTGATGCCAGGTGGCAGTTTGCTTTCTATAACCATTTGAAAGAGTGTATTTTTATTTCCCAAAAATGTCAGGAAAAACCCTAGTGACTATGCATGCAAGTATGAATTAGTATCATAAATTGTATCCATTTAATTTATAGCTTTGGTTGAAAACTTTCTGCAGAATTGTCCAGGTGCCACATGCCCCCTGCCTCTGCAGAAGAAGAGTTCCATTCCTAAAGCTGTTTCTTCTTTCAGAGTAGGAATTAATTAAAATATTTCTGCCTGCAAAGAAGAGCATTACTGATCTATTTATCTTTAAAGTGAAACCTTAAGCTTCCATTTTGTTAGCGAATATCCTGTAACACTCTCACTATCTCTGACCACTTCCAGGAAACTGAAATCAGGTCAGTTTTGTCTACAGTTCTTTTGCTCTAGATTAAGTTATACAGCAGCACAATCCTTGATAGACAGAACAGAGTCGACTAACTTTTCTGAGATTTAGACTTGCCTCTCTCCCCCACCCTCACCCCTCTTAAAGTTTCTATTATATTTAAAAGTAGATAAATCTCTCCTTAGGCATCTTTTCTATCTCTAAATGTAGCATGGATCTGGAGAATCCATAATAAAATTATGTTTCCGGTACTATTCCTAGCAACAGAATATGTTAACATTTACTACGCACTAAAGTATTGATCATCTGCCTGGAGAAATGGCTCAAAGTTCATTGCATTTGAAATGATTCTTCTTTGATCCTTGATACTGAAGAGGAGACGAAACAGATTTCAACTACTGCTGGAAATGACTGCAAAATATGCTGCGTTTCCCGTGTTTCTGCACATAACTTGGTAATCTTCAATCTATGAGAGTCTCTAAGGTTGAAAATATCATTTCAGAGAAAGGAGGAACAAAAAGCTGCTCTAAAACACTATTTACAAATTTGGAAAGATCAGATATGTCATAGGAACCTGATTTATTTCTATAGTATAAGTCTTTGAAAAGGTTTAATGTGATAACTATGGTATATTTTCAGTAGTTTTTGGCAGGAAGGTATTGAAGCTGTTCAATTTTCTCATTTCTGCTGCTAAGAGAAAAAAATGCAATCTTTCTCAAATGTTCAGATTGAACTACAAGCACCAATCACTGTGAGTTTACTACTTTGTAGAAAATTTGCTTTGTCCAAATTCAGGCCACCCAGTAGATTTCTGGAGATTCCTGTCTTTCTCCATAGGCTATATGGAAAGTAAAAATGTCTTTACACACCTTAGAACTGTGAATGAGCTGTAACATTAGGACCTTCTCCAGAATCTTTTGAAGTCCAGGGAAGTGTTTCCACCTATTGTAGGGGACTGTTTTAGGAAGCTGCTACTTCAGCTTGGAAGCTGATGTCACTAAATCCTAGTCCTCAGAGATATTAAAGTTTGGCCCTTTTCACGGTGCAGCAGGATTACAGTTTTGTACATGTCTAGATTCCTCTCCAGGACACAGTCTTTATCTTCTTGCAATTTTTGAAAGTATGTTCTGCAGGAAGTAGACCAATTAGCCAAAAATTTCTCCCTTGCATCCTATTTAATATGTAGAAGCTTTTTTTTTTTTTTTTCTTTTTTTAAAGCTGGGATATTTTGAAAATGTTATTCATTCTTCAACCATACTCAGATCATTTGTTAATCATGACTAGGGGATTTCATTTAACAGTTTAGATGTGAAGCCTCGAAACATAATGACATGTCAAAATTTAGGGAGGAGATGACCTGCATTAATCAAACTCTACTTTTCATAAAGGTAATAAATGAGAACACAGTGTGTAAAATACTGAATTTATCATCTGACAGTGTTGTTTCTACCATCCCTAGAATTTTCTCCATCATTAATTATTATTTCTCTATCATTTTTTCTCATTCTAGATAGATCAATTGTAAAGATGCAGCTGCAGTTGAATTTGTTCTCCACATTTATCCACATTTTTTTTTCTGAAAATAATGGAATTTTGTCTTTGTCCAATCTTTCAGAAGAAGAAAGAGAAATTAAGCCCATTTCTCATGAAAAATAAATTCCGATATGCAAAGGCTGATTTCTATTGGAAGAATAGAATTGTTGCAAAATACCAAGATATCTTGCTATTGGGAACTCACTAATGTGATTATATTCTTGCTAAATTGGTTTATCTGGCTTTCTGAATGCAAAACAAGGAAAAAAATCTTTAAAAATAATATTAATTTGAGCATTTGGTGATTAAATATGTTCAGGAGAAAAATAAGGCTATATAATTTTGTTCTAAAAGTAAAAAAATACATTTAATTAAAATTATACTTGAATATCAGTGATTTCCCATTTAGTCTATAATAAATTATAAGGTAACTTATAAAAATATATATAAAATATAAATGTAATGATTTTTTGGGAGGTAAAATATCTGTTCCTGTTGTCTCTAGTCAAATACTCATAGCTTTGATAATGGTTTACATTTACTGATTTTCAAGTAATTGCTTGAAGTTGCAGTTTCTGTGAATTAGCAAGTGTGTTTTCTCTTTCCTTCTTATATTATTCATTACTTTTGTGACTTTTCATTTCCTTATATTTCAGTTATCTGAAATGGATAGAAACATTTTCTTACTAAGCAGTAATATAGTGGCTGATACAGAATTTATATTATGGAGCTTAATTAGCAAAGAATTGAAGAAGGAAAATATAACTGATGCCAGTCTACACGAGTTCAAGCAAATGAATCATGTCAAATTCACTTGATATCTTTTCTGATGAGATTAAAAAATTGGCTGGTAAAGATAATAGTTTAGTGTAACATGATTAGACTTCTAATTTCACTTCACATACCCTTTTGATTAAAGAACGCGAACGATATACTATCAACACATTAAATGGATTAAAACCTGTTAATTAAGAGCTCTCAGTGTTAAATTACAAATGGCTAATCATAAGTGAGTAGATGTTTCTGAAAAATCTTGCAGAATATGATTCTCATCTATTTTACCAATGAGTCAGCATAAAAATATCAGCAGTAGACTTGGTAAATGACACAAAGCTGGGAGAGTGATAAGGAAACAAAAAGTCACATAGCTAGAAACAAGACCAGCATTTGATGGGAGAGTTCTGGAGAAGCAGCCGCTCCGAAAAAGATACAAATGTCATGATAGATATGCCTGGCTCCATATACTTAAGAACTTCTAATCTCCAAACTATGTTGGCCACCTGAGAAGACCCTATTTAAAATAGCATTTGTCCATACTCAGAGTCTGAACTGTGCTCAGAAATTATTTGGAAGTGGGCCAGCTGGCACCAACCAGTGAATGACTGCTAATCTGCTAAAATTGGCAGACTTGGTGCAGTGGAAAAATGGGCTAAGATCCTTGTATGTGAAAATCAGAGAACACTAATAGTACCAGTATGCTGTGCCCGATGCTCGTTCTACACATTCAGGAATAGCATGCCTGGAATGCGCATATGACTTTCAAGAAAGTTGTTTATAAATTGAAAGGAGTTCAAAGAAAATCTCCAGTGATAAATAAAGACTTAAAAGCAATACTTAAAAAAATATATCTATATTTTCTCAATCATGTAGTTTCTTTCTACACTTACAAATTAAGAAGTCCCAAGAAAAAAAATGGAGCATAATAAAACTCAATTTCTATACCGTAAAATTTCTTAAAACTTTCCCTGAGCTGACTAACATATTCTCAAACAATTCCTGAGACAGTTTGGGAGTTAATGTGTGGAGAAGCTTGGAATCCCTGCGTGAGCAGCAGTGCTTGAGCATTAATTAAGAAAAGGAGTTTGTCATTTTACTCCACTGCATATTAGCTTCGTCTATCTAATATTCCTAATGGGAGTGTCTGTATAAGGGCCCACAGATGGCTCCAGCAATGAGCAGGAAGAAAAGGAAAACATATAATCTCTAAATGTCAGGAAATAATAAAAGCCAGCTAAACAAACCAAGCAAGATGCTGACAATTGTCACTATCCTGCAGCAGTAAGCTGAAATCCTACCTTTGCAATAAGATTATAATGCCTTCTTTTTTATTAGTGTAGATTACTCTAAGAAAAGAATTTGGGAAAAAAAAAAAATCACTGTGATGAGTGCCAAATTACACAAAATGACTTCCAGTATTTTACTGACCAGAGTGCTCAATTTCTGGCAGAGCATATAAGGGTAACTATTTGTGTTATTTAGGACTGGATGTTCTTGGGAAAGGGCAATTTATAGGCTGCTTTGGGATCTGGCCTGAAAACTAGGAAGCGTAAAAGTGGTTAGCACATGCCACTGTTCCCAGCCCAGATAGCATTTGGTAAGTGGTGACTGAATGTTTTGTTACGAGTTTGCTTCAGTGTGACTGAGTCAACTTGAAGAGAGACACTGTAAAAAAATAATGATTTGCTTTTGTTATGCCAGTAGAGGCCAGTAGAGCAGGCAGTTCTGAGGAATTTTGCTTCCCACAGTTGTTTTGGAGGTTGATGTAGCTCAGGACTGAGTTGGATGTGATAATCAGGCTCAAAACCTGGAAGGGGCATTCAGATGTGTTTCATATATTAGCAATGCTTTCCTCTCAAGACATTTCAGGAGCGCTCTGCATTTCACTGCAACAGCAGCACCATTGTCATCATCATCAGATGTGAAATGACAACACATTGCAAATGACTGCAAATGATGCGCCCACAATACAGTCTGAATGCAAAACATTTACAGAGATTGCACACTGAATATTCACTTTGGAAGTGGTTTCTTGTTTGTCTTACTTAAGCCACAAAGAGATCTTCAAATAATTGGTTACTTACCCAGTTATAATTATCTAAATGATTTTGTTTTATTGCCTTGAGTGCCAACCTAATTGTTATTAGGGATGTGAGAAAATATTTTAGTTTCCAAATTGCAAATGGATTATTGAAAATTCTGGTAAAAACAAACAGCTTCTAATAAATCTTCGTTTGCACTCTCTTAGGAAAAAAGGAAAAATCTTCTTTATTCATTGATCCTGAGACTGTAAAAAGTCTTTATTGATCTTATAGGGACTATACAATTTTCAGTGTTCTTCCATAAAAATGGAATATACTGAAAGGCTAGGAAGGCCAGGTAAAAACACCAGTTAATGGAATTAATCATACCAGAGCAGTAGATATGCAAGTCTGAATTGTTAAAACCAGTTAAGTCTTCTTATACCCAAATGTTGCTAGAAGAATACAATATGCTTACATTGTATTGTGAATATATGTGAATATATAATGTGGAATATAATGTGAACCAAACACCACAGGCTCCAAGTATCTCATGAATCATGAAGTGATGAACACAGGCAAAACCACTGTGGGGTACAGCATGGGGTTGTCAAAGACACGGAGATATCAAGATTCCAAGAAGCAGTACAGACTTGAAAATATTTGGGTCTAAACATTTTTAAAAATCATGAAGCTTTTCACTTTATTTTGGGAGCCTCAGTGTACTTGCAAATCTGTTTCTGAGCAGCTCTGTACCTTATTTCCATACCATCATGGTGAGATCAATATTCTTCTCCATTCCAGAATGCTGTTGTGACTGTAAATCCTTTAAGAACTGAAAGGACTGGAAATTTAAAGGGACTAAAAGAAAGCAGACCTTGATGGCACACTGTACACTCTTCTGTGAAAATGGATTGAACGGACCAAAAAATCTCCTTTCTTCATTTCACCATAGTCTGTCCCTAATTTGGTGAAAGGCTCTTCCCAGTCTGTAGAACTGCTGAAATAACAACTTTATTTATGGTTCAAGGGAGAAGCCAGAATCCACAGAACCAGAAATGTTTCTGTGTTGCAGGTCACCCCCAGACTTCCCTTCAAGGCCACACTACTATACGTGGTTCAATTTGAGAGCGCCGTGACAAGGCCACAGCTAAGCTCCTCATGTGTAGGTCTGACAAAAGCTATGGATACAGAATTCATCTGTTGAACAGCTTCTGTTCTTTGTCTGTTCTTCTGTTCTTCCATCTCTCAATAAAGCAGAACAAGAACAAGCAGCAGCCTTGCATATATGTCACTACAAGAGCTTTCAATAAAAGATCATTGAAATTTCAGCCCTTGTTCCAAATCCTTTCACATCTGACATGCTTTGAAGAAACAAAAGAAACTTTGAAAATATCTTCTGTTTTCTGTTAGTGAAAAATATTGTTATCTTTGTTTAATGATAAATTGGTCATCTCCTTCTTGTTGCAACATTATTAACAAGTTGCATCTAATTGAAATTATGTGCCATAGTCACAATTACACTAATTCAAACATATCCCAAGATAGAAATCCTGTCAAAATACGGTATATTTTTCATAGTATAATTCCATAAATGTGAACTATTTCTTAATGATACTGTGATTTACAATAAAAAATACACATAAGTAATTTAAAATTTAATTTTATTTATTCTGGGATATTGAAATATAGATTATGTTGTTTCTGATACAAAAAAATCACAAAAAATGTGTTCTTATTCACACCATTTTGTTTGAATATATTCTCACTGATGATTTAGAACACAGATGCTTCCCATGCCTTCAGAAGAGGTACAAGGAGACTTAACCTCACTTTGGAATAGTATGAATTTGAGTAATATTTTGTGGGCTTTGCCAGATCGTAATCCATTTAAGGCTTTGGAATTAAGCCCAAAAATACATAAAAATGCACTATAGATTTGTGACAAATATTTTCATAATATATTTCCCAGTTTATACATCACAAGGCTGATCAGGAACAAAGACCAAATTCTACACATAAATACCACAAGACAAAGAGTATTAAATTAACATGGTGCAGAAAATACAATAGCAAAACACATTATTTCAAGTGAACATTTGCAACTAAAAGGAACAAGAGGAAACTATCATTGTACAAGGATGGTAAGAGTAGCAAAATGTGATTTCTGCTTAGATTGCTTGGAAACGATGCCATTTAGCCTTTTAAATTTATTTTTTAATAATTTTCTCAAGCAATCTCATTAAAACTAACAAACAATTTTTTGGAGGTTTGTTTATTTGAATAAGGATGATAGTATTAAAAGCTCAGAAAAGACCCATAAAAACATTAGTAGTGTAAGAGCAATTTCAGGTAATCTACTAATTTGTGAACATTGAGAACATGGCTTTGAGCAGCATTAATTAAATTGCCTTATGTTGTTTATATTTGGATATATATATCAGCAGCTTTTCTGTAGTCTTCTCCATAATCTTTTCCATATTCTTCTTGTAACAAATCTGATTCACACCCAGCCCCAGCAGCCACTGATTACATTTCAACCACTGCACTCCCTCTGCATCTCTTACAGGAATAGCAAACAACATCTAAATTGCTTATTTCATAATAAGAAAAACAATAAGGAAACCTGAAGATAGGGAATACAGTGACTTTCTCAGCTCTGCTGTTTTTGAAGTGAAATGCAAATATATCTGATCTGGTAATGAGAGACACATTTGCATTTAACAGTATAGCACCTAGGAAAAGAATGTGTAATTTCTGTTCTCACTCTACTGTGTAGACATTGTTTTAGGCATTTTATAAAAGTGTTCACTCCAGGACTGAATTTTGTCCATATCTACATAATTCACAACTAAAATGAAGTTAGGGAAATAGTATCTAGAAGTTTTACTGTTCGATAGTATTACCTTAAGTTGTCCTGAAATTTTCACTGCTCTCTGAATCTGAATTCTGTTTTCCCATGGGAATACAGAGCAGGCAAATTTTCAGTGTGATGGACAGACTTGGAAATGTCAATTCCAGAAGAACAGATCAAGGCTGAGTAGTTCCCATGTGGAGATGACAAGTTTCTCAGAATGTTTTTAAGACACCGTTGTGACTTGCAGTAACTGAGATAGATCTAATTGCTGTGTCACTGCTTAGAGCCTCACTGATGAGCCTGGCAGAGAAAGAGAGAGTGAATGATGATTTCCTTCCAGTAGGAGCTGTCTTTGAGTCAGAGCATGTGGAAAAAATACGTTTAACGATCTGTTGCCCTGCCAGGAAATAACTATTGAGGCAAAGTACAAGATGAATCAGTTTTGCATCATGGAAGAAAGTCCCCACCTTATCAGACTGCAACTGCTGTCATTGACCATTGTTTTAGGGTTTGTCTCACTTGTTCAATAAGCATGTTTGCATTCACTTTAATTGTATTCATCTCTCATGTGCTACTTTTCAATTAGGTGTTTCAAATTGTCCTCTACTATTTGAGGAGTCCTTCCTCCACTTAGCAGGCAAGAAAATGCTGTTTATATCTCTTCTGGGAGAGAGAACTTAGGGAAATTAGCAGGAAACTTCTAATTGCAGCTTCCTTCTTTCCAAAGTGCTGAAAATTCTAACCAAGAGATGAGAGTTATGTGAACATTCCCTCTTGAAAATTAGATCTGAGTTATCTGAGGTTACACTTGGCAGAAACTTAAGCACCTTACAGAAATTGTAAACTAATTTGACCACAGTGATTAGCCTAGACACCCAGTAATGGAATACTATCCAGAAATCTCAATGCACTGGGAGCTTGTTCTGCTCACTAAATAGTAGACATCAATGCTGTCTCCTGATAGAGCTAGCATCTTTCCAGATGTCCATTTGCAATAAATGGCTTTGCCAGGACCTCCTCTTTTCTGATTTCACTAAGCATTTTCTTTAGAAATGTATTTCTCCCTTAAATATGCTAGAGTGTATACATGGCATTCTTCCAGCTGAGATGCAAGTACTATTTTTGGAGTGCATTTCTCATGAGACTCAATCTGATTCCCAGGGGAAAGAGGTATTGCAGCCTGGCTATTTTTTTTACTGTGACTTGTTGTCTCTTGAACGTCTTACAACACTATCTGAACTTTTTACAGTTTTTAGATGTTAAGGCAATTCAAAATACTAATGATAATATTTACTAAATTTTTAAATTAGTCTGTTTAAGTGACACAGAATAGCTTTTGATAGTGAAGTATTTTCTGTGCTTTTTCTTTCTCTTCCATCTATCCCTCTATTGAGTGGAAAGAACCTGTCCGTAAACTGTTATCATTCCAAGCACCATCCCATAAGTAGAGACTTAGTTTTGATTAGGAAAGTGTTGATCTAGTCAAACTTGAACTACTTATTTTAAGGAAACACGGAAATTCCAGTAAACATTCATTCAGTCATCTACTTATCTTTTTTCAGAGCCCTGAATTTATGTTATCATTGGTACTATACCTGATAATCAAGAAAAATATTTGCAAAGTTTATAAATGACAACACTAGGGAAAACAAGCAATATTCTGATTAGATAGTGTTTTTCTTGCAAATACTTTCAGGGTAATACTCAATATCATCCTATTTCATCCATCAAGTTTCAGGACAGGACAGTATATGTTCAAGCAGAATTGCCTCTTTTTTTTTTTAATATAAAGTTACACATATTCAAAACTACAACATTCAGGGATCTAGATAATATTTCCAGTACTGTTTAGGTGATGTAGGAACCTGCATCTTACTGTCAGACGTAAAGTGAGATCAACAGATGCCCCTCTTTTACTGCCTACCAATGGTCCACCCTTAATATATTTTTCAGAACCTATCACACAAATTATGGGATAATACTATCATTTCAATTTCTAAGAGAAAAGCATTTAAGAAGCTAGTTCAGATTTTGAATTTTTGTCCAGATATAGCTTTGTAGTAAACACTTGTACCTGTGCAGAAGATAAATACAAGATACATACCTTTTTTCTGATTTAGCCATTTCGTTTTCTCTATACGAGCCACTGTGAATGTCAGTCCATGTGTTCCCTAGTTATGTCTTATGCTTTTATACAAACAAAACATGTTTTGAACTTATCTAAAATTTAGACTGAACATTACAGCATCTATATCCTTTTACATCCTTTTGTACAGTCTGGCCTAAGCCCTCTTGGAAGGGAATTATTTGGCTCTATCATATGAGCTGTTTCCTTCCTTCCTTCCTTCCTTCCTTCCTTCCTTCCTTCCTTCCTTCCTTCCTTCCTTCCTTCCTTCCTTCNTCCTTCCTTCCTTCCTTCCTTCCTTCCTTCCTTCCTTCCTTCCTTCCTTCCTTCCTTTCCTCCCTCCCTCTTCCTTTCCTTCCTTCCTTTTCTTTTTTAATTTCACTCAGCACTCCCAAAAAGGAACATGTTAATAATTTCAGAAATGAAGCTTTAGCTGTGTGTTCTGAGAGGTTGCAATTAATTCCTGAAAACAGAGAGCAGAGTAATTTCATTTGTAATCAGGGATAAAACACTGCATATATTATTGTTTCAGTAGAAAAGGAACTACAAATTTACAAATGCATAAACAAGATCGAAACCTGAATCTGAGATACCTTGGAAAAAATGCTATGTTCAAGATAGATGAACAGAATGATGAGAAAGATGGAAAAAAAATGAAAGATGAGAAAATATTGAAGTGCATACCTTTTTGAAAATCATTGAGAAATACGATATCCCAGATGCATTTAAGAGAATCAAGCCTTAAGAACCAAAGGTTTTCAAAAGCATTTTTTTTCCCTATAATGTCCTTTCAATCCCTTCTTTTCACAAAGTGACTTAAAGGGATCTTACGATAATAAACCATTGTTTCCTCCTTTATTTCACAGTAACCTGCATTGGTCTGAAATCCACTATTAGCGGCATTTTGAGATTCAATGATCTGTAGCACAGACCATAAGGAGACACGCTATAATCCAACTCCCTTTGGAAAAAAAAATCCACAAGTATGTGCTGCTCTTTCATTTTTCAAAACATAAAGTAACCTTATGATGACAAAGATGGTTATTAAATTATCAATATTATTATTGCATTTGCTATTAATAATTTATCTTCAATAGGAATGTTAAGTTATTTTCAAGACAATGATTCTCTGTTCTTTGCTCATATCAGTTTATGGTCAGCAAGAGGAAGCTGAGTGTTTATGGATGATAACAGTTCAATATATACAGAAACTTATTGTACTTTTGATCTAGGCCTTCCATCTTTTCCTTGGTGTTTTTGCCCAAACACAGGCTTCAGAAGCAGACATGCTGCATACAGATCTTTATTACCTTCTCACTTGTCTGTGAGACCTTACCTGTAGGAAAAAGTTCTGCCTGTGCACTGACATAAACTGGAATAAATTGGATAGTTCATACAAACTGGGTTACACACTGAGAAAGGATGGATAGGATCAGTATTTTCTTTCTGGATGGCTTTCCTAGCAAAGGGAAGAATGGATATAGAAAAAAAAGAATTTTCAGAAAAATTGAAACATTTTGAAATGCCTTTGACTCTTGGGCTTTGATCTAGCAACAAGAGTCCCAAAATGCCACCCTCTTGGGAACTATGGTAAAAGAGTGGAAAGATATAAAATTATCAGAGTCTAACAGTCTGCTATATATTTTGATATGTTCCACTTACCAGGCTTCCAAAGGCCAGTTAAAGTTATTACCAAAAACTAGTCGTGAAAGAATATTCCAGGTGAATCAAAATTTATGACTACCACTAATTATGTCATAGTTTCATGTAATAGTTGGTTTGTTTTATGATACCTCCATCAAATGTGATTACTCATGTAAATACTTTTTGTCTACAATTGTAGTGAGTTTTTTTCTGTGAAAATTGTGGAAGTTGAAGCCTGGAGTATTTTCATTAAAAAAAAAAAAAAAAAAAAAAGAAAAAAACCACTTGTGACTTAAAATAAATCCAATGGTATTGCATTTGTGTCATGTATAAACTACTAATGATGTCTTCTAACTTCTGTTTACAACATTTGATTATTATTTGCACATCACTATCAATTCTTTTGGATTGTGTTGTCCAGCATTTCACAGAAAAGTAATTCCAACAGGTAATAAAAACTGCTAATCTTACTAAAGATATCTCATGAACTAGATTAGAGAGTGACTGGATTAGCAGTAACTGTTCTAAAACACTGAGGGATTTATAAAAATCAGAGTCTAGCAACCTGATCATGGCACACTTGAGGAATCTTATACTGCTACAAATAGAGGTGAGAGAGAACTAAAATGGGGATTATTATTCTCAGGAATATGTCAGTGTTTCTCAGGAAGTTTCAATCAGATTATCTTAAATAAGGAGTGCTATTGAATGATTCCAACAAAATCTTCCACCAAAATCCAAACCTTAATGTCAGAAACAATACAGATGATTTTCTGTTTTGATTTTTTTCTTTCTTTTGGCACAGGCTGGATGTGGAAATATTCAAAAATTACCAGATAGGAACCAAGTGCAATAATTAACAAAAATTCAAAGACAAAAAGATAAAATTTTATATTTAGGCTCTTTTAGCATAAGCTTTTTAGGAAAAATTAACCAAGTAAGGTCCACACAAAACTACTTGTTGCAAATCTCTGAACATACAAATTTCATGATTAGTTTTTCTTTATTTCTCTTTCTATTAGCACTTATGGCATAAATTCATCACGAGAAGACTTTCACAAATCTCATCATCAAGTTTTTGGTGAAATTTATTCAATGCAAGTCAGATAGCTTAATGCACTTTAAATTCCAAAATCTAAAGTATATATATTCAAGTTTTTAAGGAAATACAGGAAAGCTTCCTAAAAAATTATAGGATAAAGATTATCTGGAGAGATGCGACATTATCGGGTAGTTCCACTGTCCAGATAGTCCAAAAACCGTACAGCACTCTCTGTACTGGCCACTTTATTCCTGCAGCCCCTTGGAATGCAAAGTTAATATGGAGAAAGAAAGTTCGTACTGATGGTTCATTGAATAATATCTGAAATTCATTATATGATGGAGAAAATGAATAAGAGGATTTAATTTTAATATATTTCATGTGAAACAAATAAGGCCAAAGATAAAGAACATGAAAATATTGCCACTCTAAAATGAAGTGATAATATTAATAAAAAGAAATTGGACAGTTCAGTAATAAACAGCACAGTAGATCACCACTAAAAATTAGCATAATTGGCAGCTGGCATGTTCAATTTGTCAGAGTGGTAGGAGGGAAGGCAGACTTGCATAGGCAGTAGCGGGGTTGAGTTCTTAGTCCCTTGGATATGATTGATGACTCTCTCAAAAATACTGGCTGCAGATAATCACAAATGAAAGCCATTAGAGGTATTTTTTTAGAAATAGAAATGCCTGCATATTAATTTAGCATGCTCTTTCATTAGTTTTGTGTCATTTGTTTCATTAGTCATCTGCTGTTTCACACTGATGTCAATGACACAAAACTAATTTCTGGCTAAATTGTGCTCATGAATTGCACCCCATTACTGGAAAAAAACCCATTGCAATCATTTGTATTTGGAACGGATGGGTTACATCAATGTTGTTGCCTCTAACTACTTCACGAAAAACCCCTCCAGTGTGAAGAAGGAAACACAACGTTAGGGTTAGCTGGTAGGCGGGCTGGAATTTTGAAAGTCAGACAGCAAGCAGCTAAAGTCCTTTGTAGTTTTGTTCGTAAGCACTTTCTGAGTCTATCTTTAATAAGTGATTTATGCAGGCTTGTTTTGACAATCTTCTAATGTAACTCTGTATAGCTGTTACCACATGTGTGAAAACTTTGGAGACAGAACCACAAGAAAAGGAGGAAAAAAAAAAAAAGCTTCTGCTTGCTGACATAGCATAAAGGAGGTAAATTGCTATGTCTGGATTAGAATGTTCAACTGAGGCCAGATTTGCTGTGCTAATGAATATAGGAATATTTCCTTCCTATTCCTCCATGGAGGAGAAGTATTCATTTTGGTTAAGTTCCCTTCTGTGGGATAGTATGGTTTAATTCTCTTTTTTCAGACATTCAAGTCCTTTTAAGGTCTACTAGAATTCTTTGTGTCATGAGAGATTTCGCACATTTATAGCATAGCAACTTGCCTTCCTGATCCTCAGTGCTAGCTAGGAATTTTTCCTAACATCATATCTTTGAAAAAAAAAGAATGTAAAAAGAGGAAGATAATTTTCCATATAGATAATTTCCATATAGCTTTTTTTCCATAAAAAAAGCTTTGTGAGTAACAATGATGGAAAGGAAATCCAGTTAGAAATAACCAGAATTTTATCTACCACACTGCAAAAATTCACATTCATAAACTAGATCTGGAAATCCTTAATATAAAAACAAGGAACATAAACCCCAGCCTGACATCTCCAACTGAAACTAAGCATTTGCAATCATCTTGTACTTTTTCCTTCTATTAAATGCTTAGAAACTGACTTGTATGTTACTGTTTAGCAGAAGAAAGAAAATACTGCATCATTAATGTTTGTTCTTCAATTTTACTTGATTAGACAGTTTCTTAAAAGGGAAGAAATAGCTTTTAGTCACATGGAAAGCATACTCTTTAGCCTTTAGAGGGAGATAAAAAATAGAGTATTTTTTTTATGGTTCTCCAATTGCTATGTTTTAGGTGGCTAATATCAAAAAGACTCCTGCACTTTTCCTGTCCAAAGCAAACAGACATAACAAATCACAATGTCTTGTAAAGAGAAAGCTACTTCATTGTGAAATGCATGGCAGAAAATGACCTATTGTGACATACTGAAAGATGTCTAACAGGCATATTTTTAATCAGCTTGTCGATGACCTTTGCCCACCGCCAGGAGTAGCTCAGAGGTAAGCAAATTCAACAGCAAGCCGCTGTGCTCTGTGTGAAGTCGCACTGCTCGGTGTGACTGACCTCTTAAAATAATGCATTATGCCTTTTGGTGTCAGGGGTTCAGATCTTTACCAGGAAGGGCAATTTTTGACTCTTAGCATGTTTGTAAAGTTAAAGTGTTTTTCCTTGAGTCACTTCTTGTGGCTGGGATATTGCCCCTGTTCACTGTAGAAATCTTAAGAGAAAAAAAAAAAGAAATCTTACAATTACATAGATGTGAAGATGGATTCAAGAATACATTTATGTTATTTTCCTAAGTTACTTTTCCTTCACTCTAACTATGATGTGACAATTTTAAAATGGTATCAGAAATAAAAATTAAACCCAGGGACTTGGTGAATATTAAAGATGGCAACACACTCATCTAATTGCATTTCTGTGCTTTTTCACCACGAGCTCTGAGCAGTACATGAAGCTGAATAACAAATCAAAAGATCTATTTGAGGATTTTATATGATGGTCCCATATATAAATGGCAAGGACTAGAAGAGCTCTTCTTAGCCATGCTTCATTTCAGCTTCATTCTTAATATTCTTAATGCTGAAATGTCACAGGGAAAATTGATCTGCAGTTTATCTCCACCTACTTCACTGAAGTTCAAACAGGTGATATATTTGCTCAACTTTCCTGAGACAATGATGTAGCTGATGTATTTTACTTTGTTTATGACAGAGAGAAGCCTGATGGTATGTGAATGATGAAGTTTAATACGGTTATCAGAAGGTCCTTTAATGACTATAATAACTCCCAAATCCTGAGCTTGTCAAGATAACTGCTTCACTTTCCTTTGATTATAACTAATGATCATTTCAAAGACAAAAAGGAAGAACTAAAATACAGACAGAGAAAGATGAGTTACTAGAACAGACTTCATATGACCTTATCCTGCTATAAACAATTAAAACCCCCAATCATTTTGTTTGATTAGATGGTTTACACTCATTCTATTCCTATGATGTGAGCTATGTACTAATCATGCCATTAATCCTGTTACTTAAATGAACATTAATCTAATGTCTCTTCATTATGAAAAATGTTCAGAGAGCTGAATTTGTCTCAGTGATCAGACCAATGACCTTTCTCATTTCTTTGAGTGTAATAATTAAAAAGAGATCTTTTGAACAGTCTGTATTAAACTTCAGGTCTCAACACCTAAGGAGACAGGGCGTAGGGCCTTCTGAAATAAGAAAACAGCCCCTTTTTCTCCAAATTTTGTTATGAAATGAAGGAATAATATACAATACAATACAATATCCAATCCACCGTGGACAATTACCATAGTTCGAAATCATTTTATAGGAATCACAAAACATAGCAAGTCATCTTGCAACTGTTCTTATGTTTAAAGTTTTGCATGTGAAACGATAAAACTCTCGGTGAAATCCTTTAGTAAGAAATTGATTGGATTTTAGAGTTTTGTACAGCTTTGCATTTTGTATGGCTTCGCTTAGCTTTGTTTTGACTATCTATAGGAAAAAAAGAATTACCTACAATGAGGCCAAGCAACTGTTCTTTTTCAACAACTACACATAAAACACTTCAATTTGACTGACATTTAATAAAAGGATTAATGCTTTCAGAATTTTGGTATGATATGCAAATTGGATTTCACTTTGCTTCAGTACCAACTGGTGCTATGTTTAGGCAGCTACGGAAGGAAAAAAAGTCTTTTTAAATAACACCATGGGCCTTAATTCTTCTCAATTTTGAAAGATTACTTTAAAGAGAAACATTCTGAAAAAAAAATCATATCATTGATTTATACAGTTTTCTTTTATGGTAATTTTAACAGAAACTCATACTACAACTCAGGAAATATTAATTTATGGGAAAACATGTGGATCTATCTTGTGCTTCAATCATTCAGAAACCACTTGAAGAGTTTTCAATAGTAAAAGAAATGCTAATAAACAAGTTACTGTTGTTAAAACAGCTAATTAAAATCACCCTCTGATTTTGACATAAGTCTTGCAGAAGAGGGAGGGTCTATTTATTTGACAACAGTAGTAAAAAAAAAAAAAAGTGATAGTAAAATGAGAGCAGTGAATTGTCTGACTCCACCACCCACAAGCAAGTGTCACCAAACAAGCATTTGCACCTGCTAAGAGATTGTCCAAGAGTAAAGCCAGAGACAGGCATATGTTTAAATGCTTTATTTCTTAGTATTTTTCAGTAGGAATTAATGTGTTATCCATCTCTCTTTTGCCTGGAGGGAAGACTAGAACGATAATATCACAAACAAGAATAGGAACTCTCATTAACTCAGAAAGGAATCTATTTTTGCTAAGATTTGTTAACACCATGTTTGGTTTCAGTAGTAATTAATTTCAAAACTTATGAAAGAATGCATATTATTTGAGTATATGCAGGCATATGCACTTGTACAGGGTAAATATGAATGTGAATATTTATATTGCAGAACATTTGGTAATGAAATGCCTTCAAACATCATATCACAACACACACTTTCTTGTAACAGCTACATATATCATATATATATATGAAGAGAATCACATATATAGGGGTAGAACTGAAGTGACCACCTTGGTCTCCTAACACTTAGATGCTTTGCATCCCTTTTTCATTTCCCTGAATGTGAAATCAAGTAAGATCAAACCTGACATTCCCTAGTAAAAAACAACATGGTAACAATTAAAAGTTCTAGGAATCATTTATTAACAGAAAGGGATTCTTTTTTTTTTCCTTTGGAGCCACCTTTCAAAATGGTAATGAAGAGCATGAGAAACCCATTCACCACTCAGGCATGTGCTGTATTTCACCGTGATACAATGGAACTAATATAATCTTGTTGAGTCTCTACGCTGGCCGTGTGCTGTATATCACAGCTTTAGAGCTCTATGGATGCAGCATGGGTATGGCAGGGCTGAGCTGGCTGTGTGCGCTTCCCTCCTCTCCTCCCGTGGGCAGTGTGAGGATAAATTTAATTCATGCTTATAAATCACTTGAACACTGTATTAGCTGGCCATATAAGCGAGATAGATCTCACTGGCAGATTAGACAGACTGACTTGTGTCTACATGAAGGGACTCCCAACATAAAGAGGGGGGTGAGAGAGTATAAGAAAACATCCTGAAAAGACATGGAAATCTTCTGGGATTCTTGTCTACAAAAGGGAGAAATACAAGCTGATGTGAGGTTCAGTATTACCCAACTTAAGTATCAGCAATATGCTTTGTTCAGCTCAGTCTTGTGTGAGGGAGACTGGGAAAATCACGCAGATGAAAATCAGACATTTCTTCTGAGCAGAACAAATAAGCTTTAAATATTACAAAATCCCTTTATGAAAATGACATCTTATCAAGCATGCTTTTGCTCTGGAAACTTCCACTGACCAAGGGCACAAGAACGATTACATAGTTGCAGGGTATTATAGCATATAGTCATGAGTTTAATTGCTTTTACTGGTATATGCACTTATTTACTGTAATCCCTCTGGCTCCATGACACTATATTGATGACTTATACCTCATTTATTCCTTACTTATAGCAGATGCCACTATCGTTTTAAACCTAAGAGATTTTGAAGCAGTGTACAACACACAACAGTAAGAACTATTTCAAGAGAATACTACATCGTTAACCTTCAAAGATGCAGCTTTGTACCAAAAATGTGTTCTGTCTTGCCCTGTCATATGATCTGACACAAGAGGAAGGATTGGTTACAGGGAGACTTTGCTGTATTTATTTTCTGCACCAATTCCATTTAGCCCATTGTTAGCTAAGTTGCATGCTTTACGGAAAATAAGATTTTTTTCCATTGTTCATCTCCAAAGTCTGACTCTATAGTTCCTGCACTTTTGAACTGACAAAGCAGTTCCATGAAAAACACATCTGGTTCATAAATCAAAGGTATGCTGAGAACACTGTGTCTGAGTTCCATGCACAAAAAAAAAACCCAGGGAAACATTTGCTGAAAAAGAACGTGAACATTTATGAAACAGTGAGATTTTGATCCATGTCTCTTCTGTGACTCTGACAGGAACCAAGTCTTGCATATTAACATCGCAAGCTTCTTTTCATTTGAAAAGAATTTATTTATTAAAGAATACACACTTGAGCATTTTTATGTGATTTTCATCTTTGTCACTTTTGGAATTATTCACATATTGTAATGGTGTAGGAAGGCATGAGTGTATGTTTAACTATGTGTTTTTCTGATGTCATGTTACCATTTCATTAGTTTCTGTTGAGAATAATTCAAGTTCTTATTCTAATATTGTTGATTGGAAGATTGATTGACATTAACAGTGATTAGGCAAATTAAAAGAAATAGTTTAAAGGTAGTGAGTTCATTGGTACTTACTGAGTTCATAAATCTTGTATAACAGAAATGATCCCCCGAATTAAATATACAGGATTTAGGTGTCTAATTATGTTTTCCATTCCCACCTCTAGTGTCTCCTCAGTATGCTGATCTATTTCTAAGTAAGGACATCTTTGAATTTTAAAGGTTTTGATTTTTTTATCATCAATTTACATAATCTCATAAAAAGATTTATCAGAAAAAAAATTAAACCGGGCCTTATTTCACTTATCTTTACTATGCTGATGTATAACAGGAATATAGAAATGTTAACCATTTTCACAGTAACTGAATTTTATAGTTTACTTACGGTGAAATTTGCTTTATTTCTGTAGGCATAGAGCTAGATAGAGGGATGAAAGACAAGTGAAACAGAGATCAGTGAAAAGGAGTTAATAGCTACTGCACTTGTCTCAAATGGTTCTAGCATAATGTTTATGTTTTGGTTCAGTTCACATGTGATTGATATTTTGACCAGGTCTATTTATTTAACAGATATTCACTTGAAGTGTATCTGCTGAAACAATTTTGATCATGCTATTGAACATATTTAAAATATGTCAGGCTTTTCATCTGCTGAGATTTTTACTTTAGCCATGGGTAATTGCTATTTCTACAAATGCCAGGAAGTGTCATGTTTTTACTAAAGTGTAAGTAACATTGTCAACTTAAGGGCACTTGTTCCATGAAGGACATTTTAATACTCTGTTGGTTAATAATACTAAAAAAGATAGAATGTATATAATATTATTTATTCAAATCCAGACAGGATAGAATAAACATTACAGCGTAAACTCTAGAGAGTAAATAATGCTAGAAAAAAAATGATAGGAATTATTACATAAAATTATTTCTATACTAGGCTATTTAGAAAGCCTTTTTTGTTTATTTGTTTTCTGCACTGCCTCCAAAGCTGTTGACATGTTATTTAAGCCCAAACATTACATTTATAATATGCAATATACATGAATACAGACTCTACAGTCTATTATTCATATATATTGCACATTATAAATGTAAGGTATCTAGAGGGCTTAATTTAGTTGTCCACTGATTGGTACCTAATGACATTTCAGATGCTTCTATTTGGCATTCAGATGTACTGAGGAAAGCATATGTCTACAGGTCCTAAGTGCCATCCGAAGTGGGCAGGTGAGGCATCATTCTTAGGTATAGCATTTAATAATTATTTCTCAGTAGTAAGTGAGGTGTGACTACCTTGACATTTAAGATGAGGCTCAATATTGTGCCAAGCAGACATATGGTTGTTCAACCTAAACAGCTCTCTAGATCTGTGTATCAGCTATATCCATATTGATTAACTTACACAAAGAAAACTCTTAAGCATGGATGAGAGTGGAATCACATGTTTGCCTGCATTCAGTCTCTGTCAAGTAGAGAGTAGAGGTTACTTAAAATATAACTCCTGCAGTGATTAATTTAGGCACCTGGTCCCCAGAGCAGATATGTATATTTGGTTTTCCTGTAGAACAAATGAGTAGGTTTTTCAGACAGGAGTCTGACAAGCCAGGCTGTGGAATATACTGCTGTCTAGATCTTGCAACAAGAAGAAAGGAGAGGCCTGAAATCCTCTCAGGTTTTGGTCTCATGCACAACTGTCTACTCAGTAACTACAGTCTGGGGTATAAAATGGACTTTTAAAATCCTTCCTTCAGCTACCCTTTGGGAAAGTAACTGTGGTATCCAGTCATACATGTAGCATGTAGTTACTACACTTTTTCAGGTGCTGGAAGATAAAAAGTTGATTTTTCTACACAGTTTGAAATAATTTAAAGGCAGTGAGTTTTGGAGTAGTTTTCAAATATTCTTGAAACTCCTCAGGCTAAAAAATGTTCTGAAGTGGTTCCAACCTCATACTGATGCAATATTTCTATTTGCCAAAGCATTAAAAAGTTTTGCAATAAAAGGGGAAGACATAAAGGACAGTTCAGGTCTGAGTGTGTAGCATTGATTTTTTTTTTCCTCTTGGCTTTTTGCTATATATTATCTGATTATTTGTATTTTTTTGCATTGTATAAATTCTCCCTTTCAATTGGACATTCATAACAGACTTTCCTTTCCCATCATTGCTGACAGTTTTAAAACTCTTTCTTCCAATACATTCCAATTCATTTTTTCAGCCTGTCATTGATCTTCTTTTTAAGCCTAGGTAAGTGTTACGAGATCCAGTATTCTTCAGGATATTACACCTAGCATATCTAAGTACCCCAGTTATCTGTATTAAATCACCTGTAATGTTGACATTTCTTGTTCTTAATATTTAATTGCCATTTGACTTTTTGTTTTCTGCTCAGAGAACTCATTTGTGGAGTCAGTATCCTTGTAGAGTCAGTTTGTTGTCTTGCCACATAATCCAGCATTTCGACCTATAAAATAGTACGTATATTTCATTATTACATTATTTTGCTTCTTTTTTTTAAAAAAAAACTTTTATTCTTTAAATCTAATAGATTTTTGTATATACAGTAGTAGCTAGTCTTATTCTTTTTACAGAACTTCAGTAATAGTAATGTTGATGCCTTAAATTTGGTCTTTCTTTTATCTCTTGTCTTTCAGTTGTCTACTGCTTTAATTTTTCCTGGTGATCTTTAGTCCAGATTTGCTTCTTTCTCAGTCTATAAATTATTCTCAATAGATCATCCTTCTCAGGACCGTGAATTCAGTACCATCTGTGAATCTACAGTTGCTTACTGCTCACTTAAATACCATGATTTCCATTTCATGTCTTAAAGCCAAACTATTAATGCTGTTAGCACTAAAATGAATATATGTCATAACAGAACACCACCGTTATCCTGAACATCTCACTACAGTCAACCTCTGGTCTGCTTTCACCTGTTCCTTAGTTTGCTGGAGAAATAATCTACCAGCCTGATCTATTTCTCAGACAATTTCTTATTGTCTTCCAGATACTATTGAAAGCCTGTTTAAAGCCTATAAAATTTCAGGAAAGTATTCATCTTTGTTCTGTGTACTTCCTCATAACCTGTTTTATCACGAACACCTGAGCAGTTGGACTGATCTAAATCTGGTCTGCTCCACAGGCACTATTCCCATGGATCTCTTTATTTATTCCTGAAATGTCTTAGTAAATACTTTACTGTCACATTTAGTAAGATAATTCTGATTTACTTCTAGTATTCATTCCTCTCACAGAATTTGCCCTTGTTCTTAAATCTTTATGGACAGCTGATGAATTGATGGAGCTGCTGCTCTGATGTTTCTCAGGATCTTTTGCTTTCTCAGATTCTCTGTTCAAATCTTTATATTTTTTTTTAAAAAAAAAATGGCATCTATTTTCTTTTGGTTACACTGAGTAGCTTTAGAAAGCCTCTAATGTACCAAGACTTATTGTTTGTTGTTTGCTCTTTAAAACATTATTTATTTGTCTTACTTTTGCTTACTCTGTGTGATACAGCCCTGAGGTCCTATTTCCTTTGTTTATTTCTCTGAACCTCTATACTGTTTGACTATCCAGTTGCTCTTGTTCTTATCTCATAACTGTCACATAAAATGCATAAATAAGTTCAGTCAAATGTTCTTGTTCCATAAGAGTTGCTCCAGTGCTCAGGTGTAAGAGGTTGTCTAAGTCTGAAAAATAGAATATTGAAAATAATGACCTATAGAAGATGCCTTGCTTGACTTCCCGAGAACTTGGGATCCTTTCCTGAGCCACTCCTATACAAAAGCTCCTATACAAAATACAAAGTGTCTGAAAGAAAAACAGAGGGCTCAAGGTTCCATTTTTGGAGATGAAGGCCAGAAGTGCCTATGTCCTGTTTTACCTCTAACCTTAATAATCAGATGTGGTCAAATACTGACATCTACATAGCCATTGAAAAGAAATTTGTTGTTCTTTGCAGTACTTCAAATTCTTTATTGGAAATTAAAGATGAAAGACATGAATAGAAAAGACAAAAAATGCAGCTATCATGAATTGAAATCTGAAAGTTTTTCTCTGGGACTTCATATTTTTACTAGACTGTGTGTATTCTGGGAAACTAATACCCAATGTAACACCACCTTGGCACAGTATGCCAGCAGTTGCCTGTATTTTCTTCAATATGCAAATGTTTTAATTACTTGTTCTTAATCCATCAGAAAACTATATTAAGAAATTATAATTAAGAAATCAAAAGTCAACCTCCAAACCAAGGAGACAAACTTGCATTAACTTATTCAAAGACAAAGGACAACTTCAGTCCCCATGCTATAGACCTTTTGACCTGGCTCCAGCTGTAACCATAGTCACAAATCCATGATTCAAACTGTCTAGGATCCAAATTATCTTTCTGCGGTATGCTCAAATCTATGCCAAGTCTCTAGGCATGATTCTGTGTTCCAACAACTACATGTGGTCAATTTGTAGCCAAATACTCAACCATTACAAAGATTAACTGACCTAAAATTAAGAAATCCTCTATAAAGAAGATTCACCTGAAACTATTTTTCAATTTCAGAATTTTTGAACCAAAAGTCATTTTTTATATGAGCCTTACGTGCAACAATTTCCCCATAGAAAAGAGAAGAAAAGAAAAAAAACTTGAGGGGAAAATAATTGTTTATTATGACAACTGAAGAATTATTCTAACAGTTGGCTTTTTAGGATCTAGTCAGTTGTTTGATGTAAAATAGATGTTCATTATTATTTCTGTGGGACTTCATGGATTGCAATGGAATTGGCAGGTAAACTGAAGTTGCTATAAAGATGCTAGGAGAAATTATATATATCGACGAAAGAACTAAGTTGTGCTGAACACATCAGTTATCACAGCAGTGGAAGTGAACTAAACTGTATGAAAATCCAAGCTGAAAGGTTCTATTTAATGTTTCGTTCTGCTTGGAGAAACTACAGAGTCTATTCAAAGCTGCATGCATGCCCTGCTAAGTACGCAGCCACCACAGAGCAGTTAGGATGCAATTACTGTGTTTCATCTATATCCTGATTCTCTGCATGCAGTGAATGCATGTGGAACTTCAGTACAAGATTTAATCTTTTTCCTGTTACACCCCATCTCAGTTGTCCATTATACACTTTCTAACTTTACATGAAGACTGTATGATGCTTTTCATACCTCCTTTTGTGAATTTGAGGGAAGTCCTTTCCCTGGCTTCCAGGTGCATAGAATTAAGCTTCCTAGGTCATGGAATGCACCCATGAAAGATGATCTAGAAAGTTTTGCCAGTTCTTATTTCCATTTTTGCATCTTTGGAGTTTATAAATGAGGGTATATTAAGTTTCACAGAGTTTTCTATCCATCTACTGCATGGTTTATTGGTGCACCTCAACTGTGTTTTGAAAAGAAGGATCAATAATTTCATTTTACATATCAAGAGACTGGGACAAGGAAAGTTGAGGCAAATTGTTCAAGGTCACCTCGTGATTAGTGGCTGATATAAAAACAACGTGCAGTTCTTCTGAGATCCCAGTTTATTTCAATGGTCATCTGGTATTAGACAAACATCACATAATTTCTTAGGTGGGAGAACTTAGCTGATGTATATGTGAACATAAACATGAGCACATGTCAGGTACGAACATACATATATGCATATGCTAAGTATGTGGTATATATTTTTTCTGTCTTATAGAAACTACTCTCTGAAAACTTAGAATTTTCTCCTTGCCTTATCCTGTGCTCCAGTATACTGAGAAGGTCTTGACAGTATTTCATCTCATTCATGTGTTATCATTACTACTGTCAGGAGATTCTGGATAATAAATGCAGTGCTTTACCAACTAAAAACATTTTCTTTTTGCACTGACACAGACTCGTCAATAAAACCCCACGGCATGTTAACTTCCCATCTCTCAGATGTGGCATACTGACATTTACAATGCAGAGAAAGGTAACAAAGTGTGAAACACATCATAAATCATTTAAAGAGAGTTAAAAAGAGACTTAAAACAAAAGCCTCCAGGAAAGGGAAAAAGAAAAAAAGTGAAAAAGTGAAACGGGCACCAAAAATTATTTTATACAAGAATGAAATGATGACCTTTTCACCTACCATCATTCACATTGGTGTGCCTTTCTCAGCCTCTGGAGCCTCAAACAATTCAGTCACTGTGCAGAGCCCTGCATGAGGAATGAACCTTTTATTATATTATTATCCAGGGCATGATACCCTTGAGAGGAATGACAAAAACAAGTAAGAACAGAGTGAAAGGGAAAGCAATAATCACTATTGGTCTAGGGTAATAAAAGCAAGCAGCAAATACAATATACTTAGAGACAGTCTTCAATTCAAAGTTCACAAGGCAGGCAAGCGCACTTTATTGGAAACTTTTACATTTCTAAACATGTTTTACAATCTTTTCACTGAGCCATTTAAATATGGGCTTTGCAGATGCCTGGAAATGTAGCGAGGGAAAGGGGCATACTTCATCATGGCTTGAAAATGTGAACGTACAAACAGTACTCTTCATGAAGGCACAGAACAGAAGGTTGGATATTTATATGATCAGCTCTAAATCATGATGTTTTACAGTCAAGTTCTGTTTTCAATTAAGTGGAGCAGGGAGGATGATATAGACTTGTAACCAAAATCAGAAGGTAGATATCTGTGTCAGAACAACCCTTCCCTCCTCAAATCTGTTTAATACCACATGACTAAGTGAAAGCATTTTAATGTTAAATACAAATCATAACAATTAACAAATGTGGGCAGCCTGCTAGAACACCTTTTTATAGACAAGTGAGGCAAAGACTGGAACTAACACAAAGGTGATGTAGTGAAGTGACCCCTAACTCAGCAATGTCTATCTACATGCCAGGTAGTTGTTACTAATAACAATAACATGCATTTATATAAACCTCTTTGTTAGCAAGTACTTTACCAACACTATACATATGCTAGCTCCCCAGACTGTGAAACACTAGCTCTGGTCTGAAGTTTAATTGTTCCAAAATACACATTGGGGGAAAAAAAAAAAGTAACAGTTCTGTCAGGAAGAAAAGAATAATAATATGCCCAATTAACACTGTAGACGGTATTTTAGGTAGACAGATTGAGATTAGTAAAGTAGAACTTGAAAATGATTTCACAGTTAACTATTAGCTTTGCTTAGTATATTAAGACAAAGCAGTAGGGAAAACTATTCCTTGGTATGAAACAGACTTCATCTGTGACTTCTGCTCTGAAGTGAGTTAAGCCACAGGGCTAAGTAACAAAGACGATGCCTTAAATTTCTTCTTCCTTGATTGCTTCTGCTACTTTTTGAGGCATCAGCAATTTTGCAGTACTTTGTTTCCAGACCGAAAGCAATACTCCCACCAGGGCTTCAGAGACAACAGTTGGCTAAGAAAGATCAACAACTTTTAGAATATACAACCTTCAAAACACTTTTTCATTAAACCTGTAATTTAATGCAGAAAGCAATAAAAATTAAATTTCAGAATAAAAAAAATTGAATAATTTTTGATAGCTCAAAAAATTCTCCCAGTTCTGCACTGTATTGTTCTTTTCAATATTTGTGAAGGAGCTACACTACCATTTTTTCTTGCCAGCCTTATAAACTCATGTACGGTTTGCAGTCTGCTATCACAAGCTGTTCATTTGACCAGGGCTATTTTTCATCTTTCTTCCTTCCCCTGGGAGTGCATTTTGAATTCTGGTCACCATCACTAGATTTATTAGGCCGCATTTGTCCAGTCTAGGTCTGACTAATTGTCCTGTGACAATGCAGCCTTTCACAGCAGGGCATCGTGCAGTTCTGCACAGGGATACCTCTACTGTACTGATCCAGAAGGTCAATAAGTTGACTCACACAAAAAGTTGCATTAGACTAACAACCAATATTAACATTTTTCTAGTGACATTAGATTTTTTTTGTCCATTTCTTTAGTAAGTTTCAATATAGCACTTAATTTCAATTGTTCTCTTATAAAATGAAGTTTCTTAACCTGGCAAGAAGTCTAAGAAGAAGAAGTAATTAACTTGTGTTATAGACTTTTTAAGTTCATGGATGTTCCTAAAGCAGAGGAAAAATGCCAGGAGAGAACCCTATACAAATATATATGAGGAAAATAAATGATTAATTTGGATCTTGGTGTTCTGTTATTCACCACTGCCTGCCATCCTTTGATGTATTTCTCAGTATGACTGATCCTGCACTGTCCAGTTACTGTGGCAGAACTCATTCTATTCTATTAATGTTGTGTCTGAGTAAAGAGGCTTGGATCTGACTAATAAGTACCTATTAGACCACAACTCTCTCTATGGTATGCAAATGGACTCTGCAAGCTTACACTTTCAAGTCAATTTATTATATAAACTTGTCATATTGACATATTAAGAGATTTTTCAGTTATTTTAATTATTATTATTATTTTTCCTTACCTAAATATAGCCACTGCAGATATTCTCAACTTTTCATACAGATAGAACGGCTAGTAAAAACATATTTTTTGTGTGTGATATTTTTGCAGTTGTTTAGTGACTACTTTCATTTGTAGCAATAATTGGTATGACTGTGGAGACACTGAGATTAATACAAATGTTAAATCAGGAAAATAATGATGATTATTCTTAGGGTTCATTATAGTACCTTACTCAGCACTTTAATTTCTGGATGCAAGGCAGTTCAGTGCAACTGGAAAGATACAGAATGTCTTTTCATTTTTTTTTTCTCTGGATCATAAATCAAAGACACTATGAAATTACAGCAGTAATAAAAATACTAATAATGCACTGTGAATCTCTTTAACCAATTACTGCATTTCCTGCCTAGCTATTAAGCTGCCCTCAGAATTCTCAGAGAAAATGCATTTGCATTGTACAATAAGAGGCAAGTTTAAATGCATTACATGACAGCTAATGTATTAATGTCACTTGTGATCAGCAATGTGAATTGGCTGTCTGAGAAATTCATGGACAGTCAAGAAAATGAGCTGAATTATTCAGTGGGAAAAGACTTCTGTGTCCTGTAGGACTGCATTAAGGTTCATTGATGTAAACTATTACAGTGGCCCATTCCATAACATTGATAGATACTCTGGTTTGTGATTGATATTAGTAAGGTGTCAAAAACCTACTGTCTAGGATACCAGCCTGAGTTTTTAGAAAATTAGTTCTGGATTCAGAAAGGGATTTAAGCATTTTTGTTTGTTTGTTTAGAAAGGAAAAAAAAAAATCTCTTTATAAAGTCGTATAGAAAAAAATGCTTTATAAAAAAATGCCAGGTGGATCTTCTTTAGGGAAATTTTTCTTCCATAAGTAACACTATGTTTATGAATGTGCAGCAGTGCATAATTTTTAGATTTATTTTATAGGTCCTTGCCTAAAGATTCAGCAGTTACTCTGTATGCATACCTGCCCAGATTGCATGGATATGTTTCAATATTGTGCTTTCCATGCTAGATGTTTGAAACTTTATCACCAAATATCAGTAACATGGACACATTTTCTGTAATGAACTGTTGTGAAAACACTTCATAAGTGGTAATGAGTGATGTGCAAGGAAGGTTTTCTCACTTAGAAACTGCTCTTGACAAACAAGTGATTAAAAAAACAGACACCAGGATTATATACTTAGAATGCAGTGTCTGAATGACTGTCTATAGAAGCTATTTTGAAATATTCAAATAGCAAGAGAAGACATTTTTCAAGTCTCGCATGTGATTCTCTCTGTGATAAATAACTGACTCTACTGAGTCACAAATAAACTGGAAATTCATTCCAAGGGATTTATATGATGATTTCTATGTAAATATTGATAACTGCTGTTTGTCAGTCAACACTACAAAGGCCATTCACTTCAGGACTTGATCTTTGGCATTCTCACTGTCTAGAGATTAGTGGATTCCTCCTCAGTCCTCTCTAGAGCAAGTGAACAACAACCATATCTCACATCTTCTCTGGGACCCATGTTATGTCCTCAAAACTGTAAGTATGCACATACACAGTCACAATCATATACATATGACTATATATATTAATTTCTCCTTTAAATATCTAAAGGAATGTTTAACTTACTATGCAATGATTGCAGGTATTTAGAAGCACAAGGCTTGCTACAGCAATGCTGGAGTTAAGGGGCTAAAGCATTTGACAATATAGAGACATTCAAAGGAAAAAATACTTGAAGGATCCTCAAGCACAAGTGTATTTCCTGGAGCTTTACTTTTTCATAAATACAATTGAACCACCCTCTCACTGTCACAATAAAGTAGTTCTTCCTCACATGGAGATGGAACTACCTGTGTCTTAATTTGTACCCATTGCCCCTTGTCCTCTCACTGGCCACTACCAATAAGAGTTTGGCCCCATCCTCCTTTCGTTGTCCGCTAAAGTACTTATACATATTGATCAGATCTCCTCTCAGTCTTCTCTAAACAGGCCCATCTTGCTTAGGCTTTCCTCATATGATAGATGCCTCAGTCCCTTAATCATCTCCTTTGCTCCACACTGGACCCTCTCTAGAAGCTCCACATCCCTCTTGTACTGGGGAGCCCAGATCTGCTCCCAATACTCAAAGTGTGGCCTCGCCAGAGCTGAATAGAGGGGCAGGATCCCCTCCCCCAACCTGCTGGCAACACTCTTCCTGATGCAGCCAGGATCCCACTGGCCTTCTTGACTGTAAGGGCACATTGCTGATTCATGGTTAACTTGTTGTCAACCAGGACTCCCAAATCCCTCTCTGCAGATCCCTGGGGTGCTACTTGGCTGCATTTATCACGACCCTCTGAGTTTTGCTATCTGGCCAGTTCTCAATCCACTTCACTGTCTGTACGTCCAATCCACACTTATGGAACTTTCCTACAAGGATATTAGGGGAGACTGTGTCGAAAGTCTTGTTGAAGTCAAGATAGAAAATATCCATGATTCTCCCATTGTCCAGCCAGCCAGCCAACCCATCCTAGAAGGCTATCAGGTTTAACAAATATGACTTTCCCTTGGTGAATCTATGCCAACTACTCTTGAGCATCTTCTTTTCCTTTTCATGCCTAGAGAGGGTCTCTAGGACAAGCTGCTCCATCACCTTTCTAGGGACAGAGGTGAGGCTGATGGGCCTGTAGTTTCCTGGCTCCTCTATCTTGTCTTTTTTGAAGACTGGAGAGATGTTGGCTCTCTTCCAGTCCTCTGGCACCTCCCCGACTTTCCATGACCTCTTGAAGATGATGGAGAGCGACTGAGCTATAACCCCTGCCAGTTCCCTCAGCACTCTTGGGTGCATCCCATCTGGGCCCATAGATTTATGGGCGTCCAGTTTGCCTAAATAATCCCTAACCCAGTCCTCCACTAAAGGCAGTAAAGGCAGAATCAAAGAAGGCATTTAGACAGTAACTGCTGTCTCTACATCCTCTGCCACCAAGGCACCCTCACCATTCAGCAGCAGACTAACATTTTCCCTCATCTTCCTCTTGCTCCTGATGTATTTATAGAAGCCCTTCCTGTTATCCTTGACATCTCTCACTAACTCTAATTCCAAACAGGCCTTGGCCTTCCTCGTTGCATCCCTGCATTCCTTGATAATGTTCCTATATTATTCCCATATAACCTGGCCCTTCTTCCACCTTATGTATATGCTCTTTTTCTCATTAAGTTTACCCAATAGCTCCTTGCCCATCATTCCTGTTACTGTTGATCTGTCAATATGTGATTGTTGTATGAACTGTCATAACTGAATAGCATAAGATTATAAAGGAATTAATGCACCATCCTGTCAGAACGACAGTCTTTTGCCATTATTCTGCGTTTCTAATATCAATAAAATGTTTTCCATAAAAAAAAGGGTTACACTTTTTTTTGTCCCAACTTTGAGTTCTCATGAATAAAAAATTATATTTGAAGATAATATTAGTTCTGCTGCCTGAAGACTTCATTGCTGGGTTTTAAAAGCTTTTCCACGTGGACTGTATTATATGCCTTTCTGAGGGTGTGCTCTTTTGGTTGCTTTTTTAATCTCTGTAATGAATCCTCTGCAGGAATCTATGCTTTTATGTGCCAAGGGAGAGTGTATGCTTGCTTGTCTGCAAAAAAGGAAAAGACTCAGCATACAAGAAGAAAGATCTACAGCACTTTGTGTTTTGCAGCAGAGAACACAGAGTCCTAGACAAATCTCCAAATACATACAAAACTAACATATTTCAGGAGAGCTCATGACAAGCATACCTGTGGGACTGAGATCACATTTTTTTTTCTCTAGTAATTACAGCAAGCAGAATCAAGAAAACTCTATTTTGGGAAGTGAAGCTAAATGCACGGACCAAGGGACGTGTTGTTCCTAGCTGCTTCTCTAAATATTTTTCTGTTCCTTTATTAAGTGGATGAAATAGTTTTTAACTGTGCATGTTCCAAAAATATATTGTTGGCATTGGAGGATTTTGAGCCAGATCTCACAAAGTAATTTGAGAATTCTTCTTTATGAGAATGTAGCATGGACTTCATTTTACCATTTTACCTTTCAGATATTTTAAGGCTTATGTAAAATGTTTGACTGACTGTTCTTGATAAAGTTATAGACTACTCTATCAGTATATCAGATAATCAAGACCATCATACTCCTCAGTATGAAATTCTCTCTTTTAAATTCTGCTATTATTTTTCATCCCTTTTGAATGTATCGTTCTATGTGTAGCCAGTTGATGTTATATGCTGTCAATGAAAATTTTGCTTGCTCTTCTACAGAGTTGGACTGTTACTGTAGAGTTAGTTGTAGCTGCAGCTACTGTATAAAATTTCATAGGCCCTGGTGAATTAAGTCTGCTTATTAATTTGCATAGTTTTATTAAACATTCATTGGATTTGTCTTCTTTAGTGTCGTAGCATATTACCCACAGAGATAGCCTAATTTGACAATAACAGCAAGAGACTTCTAAGCTTTATGAGGAATTATAAAACTATACCCTGTAGAATACTATAGAATCATAGTTTTTCAATGCAATTGTGTTGTGACATTTTAGAAGCATGCACTATACCATTACTATTTGGGTATTATCCACACCTATTTCTTCTACATGAAGGAAGACCTTACATATACACTATTTCCTGTATACTTCTAATTTTGAGGACATTATGAACATGTTCTATTATGAGCAATTAAATTCATTGCATACCATTTCCTTTCACTCCCTTAGAATCAGTCACTGCTTCCTTTTTCCATACTGATGCACACAAGGTCAAATATTTTGTACTCTGTATTACTCAAAAACCAAGGAATTACATGGTGTTGTTTTTCCTTTGATATAAATAATTTTGTTGTTTCTAAATTTTAGTTTCTCTTAATCAGTTTTCTAATGTTTAATATTACATTGCCCAATAGAGAAAATAGAGCTAAAAAGTGCAAATTCACAACCATATGTTTGAAATGAATTTTGCACAACTGTAAATAAAAGTTCAATGAGCTCTCTTGTTTGTTCCTCAGCTAGCTGCAAATAAAAAAAAAACCAACAGATGGAAATATTTCCTGGAAGACTTCCTCTCTGCACTACAGAATTCTTCTGATAACCCTGATTCTTCTGATAACAGCTTTTGTTGCTGCATCTGACGTGTAAAATTAGCTTCTATTATTTGTCTTTCCTAAGATGTTGTGAAAGAGCATTAGACAACACTTCATGCTCCTGGAAACCAAAGGACTGAGGGACCTGGCAGAAAACAAGTAGAAGGAGAATCAGCAGTAGATCCATACAGCGCAGAAGACCTACAGGCTCCTGGGCTACATTAGGTAGAGCTTCGCCAGTAGATCAGGTGATCCGTCCCTTCTACTGGACCATGATGTGGCCACACCTGGACTTTTATGTTCAGGACTGGTCTTCCAAAGCAAAAGTGACATGGGTACACAGGAATAAGTCCATCAAAGGGCTGTGATGGTTAAGATGCTAGAGCATCTGTCATATGAAAGGAGACTGAGTGAGCTGTTCAGCCTGGAGAAGAGATGACTCAGGAGAAACTGTAATTCTGCCTACAGATACTTTTTGGGAGTGAACAGAGAGAAAACAGAATCAGAAATTCTGACTGGATATTTGAAAATTTTATTTCACTCAAAATATGGTTGTAAAGGCTGTTTGGGGGTTGTGTAGTCTCTGTCCTTGAAGATATTAAAAATTTGACAAGACCTCCTTAATTTTCATAAGCATTCATCACTTAATGCAGTTTAATAGGCTCAGTTACTTGGACACCCAAGTCGCACTTTATGGTAGTCATCACTCAGCCAGTCTTTTCAAGTTAACCTCAGCTGAAGTTGCATGATTTTTCACAAGATCTCTGACTTCCTTGGAATCCCAGATGCCACCGTTCATCACTTCCACCATTTTTTTTTGTATTTTTTATTGTTATAAGTGTTCAGGATAGTGTGCTGAAGTCCACAGTACTTTCTTTTTGCTCAGAAAGAAAATATCTCTCCAAAAGACCAGAAATCTTGAATTTATTTGCAATTACTTCATTTAATTATATTTATTATAAAGTATTTAATCAATTTTATGTCATATAAAGGTAACTTACTTTTTATCGTTTAAAGCCCTTATAGCTTGTATATAGATCTATATGTATATGTATCTATGTGTATAGATATAGTATTTTAGTAATAAGTTTAAGTACTTTAGTGACCATATTTATGAAAGCTTATATATATCAGACACACATATACACATTTATATTAAAGTTATATATGTTTTACAAGGGTTGTTACTTTTCTAAGCTGCTGTTTTGCTCTGTCAATCACTATAAAACATTATAGCAGACATCAGCTTCCTATCACTATAAAACATGATAGTAGACATCAGCTTCCTGTATAGTATTTTAGATGCATCTGTTGAAAGGACTGGTTTTTTAGATTAAATAATGTTTTACAAGTAATCACAGATTTTAAAATGGTCTTTGCAGTAAAAATGTGCTATTTCTAGCATTATCACTGAAGTATTCTAATGTAATCAGGAGAGCTATTGTGGGCAAATTCTGAACTTCTCAGAAAAGTATGCAAATCTTGTCATTTTTCACAGCATGCTCCAGCTCACATTAGATTACATATAGCTCCGTATTATGAATTGGTTGTTTGTTTCACACAGGTTTTGTTTACGCTGGAGTCCCCCTTTCATCTTCTCAATGAGGCAGTTAATATGAGCCATCTAAAATGTACCAGACTTGTAATCTCACATGTCCTTTCCTTAGCCTCCAAAATGATGGTATTTGCAGAGCAAATGTTTTCATTTTAGAGTTCTCCATCTGAGGATTTTAACACCTTCACTTCCCAACAAATATTAGGCAATGACAATATTCAGAGATCATTTTCTCTGTATCTGTAATTTCAGTAGCCTTGCATGTTATGAGCTCATTTGGCATAACATGACCATAAAGTCATCTAGCTTTAAGGCTATTTTTGAAAGTCAAGAGGAGGACACAGGGACCAAATGATTCCTCAGCAGGTGAGGACAAATAGAAAAGAAGTGAATTAGGATTTGGAGTTCTTGGGAGCTATTGTGATGCATTACTACTCAAAATATTCATATCTCTCTAGTATTAAAGGGACATTGTGATAAATTACACTAACAGTCTAAGACATTCTGTATATGAAGAGTATATCATTACTCACCTTCAGATAATTGAGATTTTCGTTAGAAGATGGTTGGGTTTGTATAATTCATTTGACAGAAAGAAATAGAACTTTAGAGCACTGGAATCCAATAATGATTTTCTTTCTTTCTTTTTTTCTTTTCTTTTTTTTTTTTTTTAAGTTTCCAAATCAGCGACGTACTTGCATGCCTAGCCTTAGCTAATTAAATAAACACACTCCAGAATTTAACAAGAAATGTATTAGAAATTAAACTGTCACACTGGTGAGCTCTGTGTCCATTGAAACAGGATTAAGAGCTTAAAAACAAAACAGAAGTAGCAGAATTAAGATTTGAATGAACCCTGGGAGGATTTTCAGACTGCCAAATGTCATGGGGTACTTCAGGAAATCATATTTAAAAATATGTATTTCTTCAATTAATGTAAAAAAGAGTTGGGAGATTTTGTCTGATTTTTTTAAAAGGATTTAAGGATTACATGTAATAAAATTGCCCTAAATAATTTATTCTGGAATGCTCCCAAGTGTTCTCTCTGGTATGCCAGATTGGGTCCATTAAGAAGTGAAATGTGACCATCTCCAAATGTATTCTGCTTTACTGATGCGAAAACATTTTATGAAGAGGTAGCTGAATATAAAATAGGCTTTTCTTCTCTTTGATGAGATCTCAAGAAAAAACTCTATACAAAATCAACTGGGTGTGTGGGATTTTTTTCATAAGCTGTTTCACTCAGATAAGTTTCATTTCTATGGTAAAAGCAGAAGAGAATAAGTGGCATATTCTGCATTATTCTGGCTTTTTTTTTTTTTTTTTTTTTTTTTTTCCTGCTTAACACTGGTATTGTAGAGCAAGGAGTCTGCACACTAGAGGAAGCCCCATCAGGTGAAAAGCACTTATCTCCCTTTTAATATCTCAAAATAGAAATTAATTAGTGGGTCAAACTCTGGACAGTTTTCAAATTGTTCCCTGTTCCAATGTAATCACAAGTGCTAGACCTGCTTGTTTCATTCTCTTTTTGAGCTTTGGTATTCCAACTAGCCAGATCTAATTTCCAGGGATGATTAACAGTCATGATTTCAGTGTCATTTTAGGGTCACAGTCATTTTCAGCTGAGACATTTTCAGTGATTTCCAACGTAGACCAGTCTAATATTCCATGAACCTATTGCTACCTGTAAATGCCTTTTCTTTTTTAATTTATTACAAAGCTTTATCTAAGACAGATTTTTTCCCTAGACTGTATTCTTTGCTTTTAAATTCAGTACATCTTTTAGATCTTGCTAGCACCTCTAATCTACCCAAATAAAGAAGCTCTGTGCCTTTTTTTAAAAAAAAAAATTCAAATCAACAAGTTTCTCTCAATTTTACTTTAAAAATTTTAAGCAATGCATTTGATTGAATTTGACACCAGTATTAAAAAAGACATTGCTTTTGAGGTCTTATTAAATAAAAAGCTCAGTGCCTTACACATATTTGTTTGCTACCTTGCCCTTGCATTTGTCTTCCAATTCACCTTTCAACATGTTCAATCTTTAGATCATGGAAGACTCAGGTGTGGGGACTCAACTAGGATGTGCTTAGTAGCTCAGTCTTGTTGGACATTCTAAGTAAATAAAAGTCACAACTCAGCCTTCAAGGAGTCCATACTGTACACAGAGACCTGCATCTGCAGCAAATAGTTGATTCTTGCTGTGTAGAACAACAGCACAGAAGTGGGACTAAGAGGAACATTGAATCAGTGCTGAGTTCCTATGAGTATCTGGGAATATTCTGTTTTGATTGAGAAAAGATGCAAGTGCAAATTCTTATTTGTTCCCATTTTCTGCATCCAGGATTGAGATTATCATGTCATTTTGTCTTGCTCAGCTCAATATTGTAAGATATTTCTCTCTCTCTCTACCTCTCTCTCTCTCTGTTTGTATCTGCCTTTATCTCTGCTTATCTGTCTATCTGTCTGTCTGTGTATCTCCATATCTGTATTTACATCTACACACATATATATTCATATATATCTACACACGTATTAACACATATATAGAGGTATTGTTTTTGTGCACTATAACCCCATAGAAATTTTAAAGAGCTAAGTACAATTCTTTCTATCCATGTTCAGAGCTGTGATTTTTTTCCTCAAGAAAATGAATTTTTGTGATTGATGACAATTTCTTATGGACTGAGCTCTAATTAGCATGTGCTATCTGAAATGTATTGACAAAATGGATTTAAGAAGTCTAAAAACTGTTGTATGAAGTACCTCTGGTTTGGCACATTTTTTGCCAAAACAGAGAAGAGGTATCCAAGGATGCTTCTCTGCAGCTGAGAACTTTGATAAATGCCCTCTTACTTTTACTCCTTTAACAACAGCAAAACTTCAAAAGTAGAAGTGTTAAGAATATTGATTTTATTATGCAGCTGCAGGTAGGTAGAGGAGGTTTGAGTTCTTATGTGTGAAGTATGGGGGGGTGGGGAGGTTGGTGTAACTGAGATGTCATTTTATGATATATAGATATCTTATTTTTCAGACAGTTCTGATATTTAAGCTGAAAACACCCATGTCATATCTGAATGTCCAATGACAAAAAAAACTTACAGCTTTTACCCAAAAATATATTTCACATGACCAGCAGAGCCTTAGCTGACCTAAGAAGGTCACTTCAAGTGTATTCTAATTTCTTGATCTCATTCCTCATTTTGGATGTTGACAACCTGGAAGAAGTGTGAGACGTTTTCAAAGGCAGTTCTTAACCAGATTCTTTGAAAAATTGTTTGTTGATCAGTGCTTAAGTCGTTAAACACACACACACAAAAGAAAAAAAAAAAAGGAGAAGATAAAAATTCACAAAACACATAGGACACAAATAAAAGGCAAATCAGGTAAAACATGTATCTAGTTACTCTAGGTAAGTAAGAAAAAAATCCAGCAACACTTTTATTCAAAGCAGCCCAGATATCTAGAAACCATAAAGTTCTCTGGATTCTGCTTCTCAATAACCAATGCCATTCTAGCGTGTATATCTTAACACCTAGTATGAGACATTTAGAACAAATGATGAAACGACAAAGTTAATGCCCCTTAACAAGAAATTCAACTGCAACTGATACAGAGTGAAATTTCCATTGAAACTCAGTTGAGATCATTGTTTTCTTGGACAGAATGCAATTTCAATATGTCAACAGAATAATATGTCATTGAAGAAAATGAGATTTTGGGACTCATTGTATTGTAGTTGTCATATCTGTAGCTAAAATGAGAGTGTTTCAATAGTCCACTTTTAATGTAAATAAAAAATTACATTCAAAGGGATACAGACAATAAATATTCTCTACTCTCTACTCTCCTATTTAACTAAATATTGAATGTATTTTTAAGGATGTCAATGAGCTTTTAACTCAGACAAGTTTTCTAAGAGCAGTTTGTTAATGGGTTCTCTCCATATGTATAAGCACTCTGTCCAAGATGACAGATTTTATATTTTTCCCACTTACTCCAGCACAATTGATTTGAAATTTTGCATGCCTTGTCTTTTAACAGCTTTTTTGGTTTGTGTTTGAAATTTTGAACCAAATTTGAAAGATATGGAAGTTAATAATGGTTCTTGGTTATGTTTAGTTTTAGGAAGCTTGGATAGTTTTCCATGTCTGGATGTAGACTCTTCCACCCCCCAAGAATGAAAATTTTAATTTGAGGACAAGAAATATCTCTTTCATCTTGCATCTTTTATAAGAAGTTGTGCTTGCCTGAATAGCATTCTGTGAAGTTCAGAGAGCCATAGCGGCTTTCAAATGCAAGGTACAAATTAGAGGGGCCAGAACAACTCAACCATTTGGCTCTCACTACTAAGAAGCTATTCCATTGACTTTTTTCCAATGACTTTTTTCACTCAGTTGCAATACAATCCTATATTTTACTCTTTTTATGAGTGCATAACTCAAAGTGACCAGACTTGCTTTTTGACATAATCTATAACATCCTTGTTGATATATAAACTCATATCTGATGAAGATTTATGAAAATTATCATTATCTTTGTCATCTTTGGGTCATCAAGAATATTTAGGGATTGATTCTATCAGCAAGTTGCTGTAATGAGGCTGAGGGGAATTATCAAAGGTTAGAAGATCTGTACAATATGATTTCTATTTAAATTTTGCTTTGGTTTCTAAGAGGAGAATATTGGAATTGGAATATTTGTGTAAGATGACTCACTTCTCTAAGTGCCTGTTTTGAAGGCCAGGATAGACCCTTGTCTATCCTCTTTCTCTTGGTTGAAAAATTTGGTTTGGTAAACTTTAAGATTTATTTTCAGATGTGAGCTACAGGCACCTCCTGGCTGCTGGGGTTCATATTCGCCAGAGATGGATGCAGCAATGTGTCTGTGTTTTGCCTCTTTATATATTCGTTTGCCATCTTGTCAGACTTCATTCATTAGAAAGTGATTTCTAATGTAGCAACTACTGTAACTAAACCTCCTTGCATTTGACTGGGGATTAATAATGTTAATTTCCGTTTGTGCATATAGTGGGCTGATACCCTCACAGGAGGTGATTATCAAGGCATGAGGTGATTATGAAACTATCCTCTTTATATTTGAGTTGATATTTTGTCCATTTTATCCTTTTCCTGTGCAGGACATTCCTAACGAGCATTTCCCTCATCCATGAGCAATTTGACTGATTTCAGTGGAAGGAGTGGGAAAGATGCTAATATTACCTAATACTTACCAGCTGTAAAGTTCCTATGGTGTTCTCTAGTCTGGATATGTCAGGTTACTTTCCCATTGAAATGCAGCCATTGTCTTCATGAAAATACCCACGACAGCTACCAGCATCGTTTTGAAAAGAAATCTCAAATATCTAGAGTGTTAGAGTGTTAGATCTCTTTCTTTGGCATGTAGCTGACAAGCATTGCAGAAAGGCAAAATGTAATGTGACCTGTTTTGAAAAGGATAAAAATCAGAGGCATTCTTGCAAAATATCTTCTTTTTTTTTTTCTTATTTTGTTTTCTTTTTTCTTTCTATGCCAAGTTAATGTACAAAACCACTGGTAGAAATCTATCTGTACATGGAAGCTGTAATTAAGTGGTGTCTTCTCACTCTGATCTTTTAAGTGGATGCCAAGTGTGCCAAGTGTGAATCTTTGTTACTTTTATTGCCATTCCATTTTCTGCACTGCATGTTGTGACTGGGAAGCTTTCCAGGGTAAAGGAAAGGACATTGTCAGACCATTCACTCCCACTATGACTTCTGTTTATAATGGGACTGGTGGATATTGTATTGCTGTAAATGAAGGTTTATAGTAGAAGGCTCATAATGTGCATTTTGTAAAAGTTAGAGCCTTTCATGGTACAAAGGAACTCATAGAATGATGATAGAAAAATAGCTGTGAGTGGATACAAGAAATGGAGGTAAAAAAAATAAAGTAAGAAAAGGGGAAACATAAATGTGTAAATCCATCATTTAAAATATGCAAAGCTATTCTGTATTACAAATGCTTTTCTTATTTGCAAAGCAGATAGACATTTTGGGTTATGGCCTGGATATAAAGAATTCTGAGAACAAGGTTCCCTACTGATTTATAAATCGTTTGTCAGAATGGTAACTCTTACTGCAGGTAGACCAGAAAACTTTTTTTTTTCTTTCCTTCTTTCTTTTTTTTTTTCTTTCTGGCAAGCATAGTGGACATGTCAGAGAAGGAAGGAATGTATTAGCAAAGGAAGGGAGGAGTGTGGCAGAGCAGAGTTCAAATCCAGTACTTCTTTATTAGCACAGTGACCATTAAGGAAATTCTTTCCTATAATTATACTAACTTAACCCCTCTGAAATGCTATGCCAGTCACACAGTTGAGAACAACTAGCCAGCTATGCTAAATCACAGCAGGGTTGAACAACTTTATACAGCTGTGTCAATTTTCATTATACTACAGAAGGCTCAAGCTGCCATTACCACAGTTAAAATATTGGCTATAAAATTAGCAAACTTGTCATTTATTCATTTTCTCGTATTATTCATATTTAATGAAAGACACTTGACTTTAAGATTTTGCTTAAAAAAAACACCTTTTCTGAATGACTCTCTCAACTCTTCTTAATTTAACTGACTTTTTGCTCTCAAGTTCACCACAAACACTGAATTACATTAGAAATCTAGTGTAGGAGGATGCTTTTACTGGATTATCTCAAAGTTGAAAAATGACATTCTAACAGAATTTATGAACCCTAAAAGAACAGTTTTTTATGTATATATAAATATATATTGCCCTTTATGAACCCCTATATATATAAATATATATATAAATATATATAAATATATATGTGTGTATGTCTGTATATATATATATATATATGGGTTCATAAAGGGCAATACTTCTGTCTATCTAAAACATGTGAGAAAAGAGTCAGTGACCAGTGGGAAGTAAATGTAATGTTCTGCTACATTTCTCTTTTAAAGAGTCATCTGATGGCCCACTTAGGCACTGGTACATCTGTTATTTTTAAGGGAGTTTAGATCTGACAAATTAATTCAACAGAACAAAAGCTATCAAGATCTTCCACTTGGCAACAAAGATTGAGGTAAATGGAAACAAATGTGAGAGCTGATGGGTATTGCATAATCTGAAGATCAGACATTATGCATCGACACATGAGTGTTGATGACAAAGTTCTGCCTACCCTGTAGGATGAGAGCTATGCACCTCTGATCCTTACTCTGGCTGCTCAGCAAATATATGCTGTGCTGCACCTTACATAGGAAAACACTGGCTTTTACTTCACTTTAGATAGATTAGTTTATAATATAGTCATGAGCAAGACTTGATTGAAGAGAGACATTTTTCCCACATAATTTCAGACTTCCCCTACCTTAATGCTATTATATTATTGAATCTAACCATATGTAAACTGTGTGTATAACCACACAACCCAGCTCATCTTCATATCCTTGCAGAAATCTCTTGTGTCCATTCTTCATAGCCTAGTCACCCATGACCTTGTAATAACTGAAGCCCTGTCATTCCCTGTCTCCTTTTTTCCCTCTCTTCTGCATTTGTGAGGGTGTGTGTGATATTAGAGGTGTTGGTTTTCTGTTCCCTGCAGCAAAAGGAAGATCTTTCTCCTCCTGCTCCCGAGTGCTGTCCTTGATACAGGACATAACACTCAGGTCCTTTGGGGTTAATAACAAAGCCTGAGGAGGAACCAGACCTGATACACCTGTGATTTCACATCATTCTGACAAGTGCTTGCTGGCTTTTTATTTGTGGCCTTGCTTGCCTTCTGTCACTAAACACTTGTAAACACATTTTAGTCCAGTGTTTACTAATACCTTCATATCATCTTCTGGACAGAATGTTGTGATGGAATTCAAGCCAAGGGAGAGATTGCAGCTGAGATGTGTTGATGATGTTTTGGCTACTTTTCAAGAAAGCACAGATGCTCTAAACACCTTTCTAGAATTCTTAAATACTTAAATATCCTTCCATTACATTCATAAAGGAAATTGAGGAAGAAAGCCTAATGCCTTTTTCTAGCTGGGTATGGCTTTATATTCCTGATAGAAAGTTCCTAATACATTCTGATTAGCAGTCTCAAAGGCCAATATCTTCACTAAACACCAAAATTCATACCCTGATAGACAAAAGTCCATCTTTCATTTTAGATGGAAATGAAGTTGCAATTACAAAAGGTGTTTTAATCATTTGCTGCTATACTTAACCTAACCGTGGGTAAACTAGCACTGATAAAATAAGACTTGACACAAAATTCACCCTAAAGTCAAACCAAACTTGAATCAATTACTCCCTGGTTTTCTGCAACTTGAGAATCCATAACCAATTACAGAAAGAAAAAGCACTTCTTGCTGTATATCTGAACAAACCTGAGTCTTCAAAGCTTTTGGAAAATATCTGCTTTGCTGAGGTTTCCAGCTAGAACTGCAGGAGACACTAAGCATAAATACCAACATTCTGGATTTCATCTAACTGTGCAGATCCTCCCTGCCTAATAGGAAATTACTTACTTACTCTTTCAAGGCAATGTCACTGCCCTCTTCTCCAGCCTGGAGACCATTTGGCTTCCGCATCACACAAGAGGAACTAGCAAAGGTCTGTACAAAACCATCTCAATCAGATACGTTTAGGGTATTTTTGTTAAAACATTCCTACTTTCTCCTCCTCTCCTTTTCAAGTTAGAAAAAATAGATTCCTTTAACTTAATCATTGCATGCTGCCCTTGTAACTTCATCACATTATACCATGCATCCTGGCCCAGCCTCAACAAGAAGGATGTTGAAGGATGTTGATCTCTATCAGCAATTTGAAAATTTTCAAGGTAAAGTCAAATGTGCTGGACTCCAGGATGGGTTTCCAAGAACACCATAGTTGGCTATGCTTTCCAAACAAAGCAGCTACAGCTGGGTTTACATGTGGAGCTGCAGCCTAGAGAGGAGGTTGTGGGAGAGATTTGGCATTTCTTTAACTAGTTTGTGGGTCCCAATGCAGCTAATGAAACTTTGTGTGAAATTATTCACTGAAATAAGCCAACAGGGGAACTCTAGATTGTACCTTTGAACCTAAGCACTCTTAAGCTTATCTTAGTAGCAAAGAGGCTGGCTTTAGCAAATCTATATCTCAGGTCTAGCGTGCATACCTGCCCACAATGTTACACAGCATTTTGGCCATTAGTGTAAGTTGGCACCTAAAACTTCCTGCCTAGTTGCATTTCTTTGTAATCCCCAAGGAGTCCTGCTGTCATCCTCTCCTCCAAGCGATGAATAACATTCAGAAATAAATCTGTCTGCATTGCAGCTGCTGATCTGTGTCGGAACTCAGGCAATGGCCAGTGTGGAGTAGGAGCAATATACATGGCATGAGACAGCAAGGGGAAACAGCAACTCTGAGTCATCCAACAGTCCATTTCCCTTCTTGTGCGGGCTCCTGTTAACAAAATGCCTTGTCAACACCTGTGCAGGAGCGGGAACCACTAAATTGCTGTGTCTGGGCAGTCTTTTTTCCAGACTTAGCTTAGAAAATGTTACAGCTCTCACTTGCTTTTAGCCTGAGGAACTGGCTCTACATCCAAGTAGAGAAATAGCCACGCCGTGAAGTTTAGTCATCATCTTAGTTGCTAACACCCCTGGCTGGTCAACAGAGGAGTGTTTGATATCCTTGCCCTAAAAAGTGAATGCAAGTCTTGCCATGCTTGTTTATAGTAACATTTTTCCTAGCTAATTCTTCTTCATTTCTTCTTTTAAGATCAAATTAGACTTTCAAAGGTCTACTGCCATGGCTTACTGGTGGATATATCTCTAACATTTAGTCTTTCTCTCTAACTTTTAGTCTTTCTAAAAACCTTTTGACATTGAACCCTCCAGTTTAATTTATGTTTTGTATTCTGAGGGATGTGCTTTTCTTTTTTTTCCCATTTATTATTTAACCATGTTCTTTCTTTTACTCTTAGTCTTCAGCACCAAGGTGTAGCTGTTCAAGAAGCAAACCTGGTCACTTTCAGAGCTAGAGAGCTTAGACATGTTCATAGAGAATGATGTAGCAAAAGTGGAGCTGTTAATACTGCTTGAACAGTAATATTATATGTTGCTACAAATTCTAATGACTACCAGCTCCTTCATTTGTGCCTGAGCATAGAAGAAACTCAGTTCCTCGGGGATATGTGTAGCAAAGGAAATCTTGGCCAAGCAGTTTAACTGCTGAAAGATTAAGTAATCTTTCACTCTCTCTTTTGTGCTAGTTTCCTACTTATTTTGTGGTAGGCATCAGCACTCCTGGGAAAACATTCCTTGTGTGTAATAAAAGTGAGATTACTTTTGTGTAGCCCTTGATTGCCAATGTTTTTGCAGCTTTCAAAGAGTCCTGCTTCCACATCTGTTATTCTTAGGCACTTTGATTTAATCCATGATTTGTAGTAAATATGTGTTGTCCTTTGTTGAAGGAAATAGAATGAGTGTGTGTTTTTAAAATAAAACTCTTTCTTTCGGTTGCCAGTAAAACCTATGCAGAATGAAAGCTAAAAGAAAGGAGTGGCATCAGAACTACTCAGTTATGTCACTTTTTAAAATGCGGAGAAATAAATGAATGATTGCTGCTTCTGAAAAACACTCTTAAGAAAATATGAGACACAATGCTGGGACTGTTTGTGCTAGTAGTGTTCTACCTAAAAAATTAACTAGGCATCCTGAACTAAGCAGTTCCTCCTCAAATTTATCGTAATCGGGAATCATCCAATTAGTTCTACTACAGAGGTTTAGACACCAAAAATGTCATAACATGCACAATTGGTTTTCATATCCCTTTAATGAGAGGAACAGAACTTCTGCTTCCCATAATGAAGTACAGTCATGTCACAGGTTTATTATTGGCCACTCACATAAACGACAGTAAATGCTACTGTTTACCTTGTAGTTCTATGATCCAAAGGTCTGAAGTGAAATTGTTCATGATTTTGCAGCAAACCAGACTGTGATTAATTTAGGCCACCTTCTGAGTTAAAAGAGAAAGCTGTTCTGTTTAGCGGTGGATACTTGTTAAAGAAGAAAAATATACATAAATATATATAAATTCATTAAATCATAATTATAGGTAGCATTATGGAGGCATAGATCAGTGATAATCAGTCATACTCATAAAATCTCTACAATAAATAAAATAAATTAAGAGAAAAGTGAAACAAAAGACATTGATGACTGTTTTGCAGTAGTACTAGGTATGAGAATACATTGTTTTTGGAAATTTTCCTATGATCCATAAGGAAACATTTATTCAAATGGAAGGTGTTCTTGAGATTCTATTAATATTACTATTTCTTTCTCAGAGTTTCAATCACTGACAGGGATTGGCTTGAAATGGCTCTAATTTGATAGCCTACTGTAACTCAGAAACACAGTTTATGAGGTAATAATCTCATATAGGGAAACATTTTTTACAGCACTGCGCTGCTCTCAGAATACACCCTAACCCTGGTTGTTTTAGGTTATATGTCCTATGTTAGAAACAATGCACCTCCAATCTTACATTCCTCCTCCACTTTTTTTTTTTTTTTTGGGTAGCAAATTAATTGGAAGTCCAACATTTTAATTGCATGATCATTTTCTATGATGCAACAAAGTTCATTGAAAACAACCTTAAATGTAAGTGATCCAAAAGACTACTGATATTCTGACTATTCTGCTTTCCTTCTGCAATCCTTACAGAAGATTTTAGTGTGTTAATATTTATTAAATGGAAAAAATCTAACAATATCTTAAGGCAAATGTGCAGCTACTATTTGACAACAAAAACTGATTTGGATTCTTCTATAACTGGGTCAGTTAAAGCCATGGATTATATTTCTCATTAAAAAATTATCTCTTAGCATCTTAAGAAAGCATGTCTTTGCATCTTAAGAAAGTTATTCAGAGTATTTGGTCCTCTTAAATTTGCTGGAAAATGGGTTTGACTTTCAGAATATTGTCTATAGGCAACATTAAACCCCTGCTAAATTCTCCATATGCAGAGGGCTTTTCTTTTCAAAGTGCTTCATCTCATGTCAGCAAATACCAGATTAACATGACATTAAGAATACAAAACTGGCAAGAAATAATAAAACAGAGGACAATGAAATACACATCCATCAATTCCATAGTAATACTGTTATGATTAATAATGCCAACAATGAACAAACTGTTTCACAGAGTGTTTCCTAACAAGGTTGTCTCAGTAGATACTAAGAGTTCACAACGGAGTTTTATCTAGTTCCACTTTCAAAGTGGAACTCTCATTCATTTGCTCTCATCTCTGCTACAACATTGTACACAAAGTCTGCAAAGAACTTTGTTGTGGATGGAAAAAAAATTTTACAGAAATGACTAATTACAAAAAATATTAAAATATAAAAGACTTAAAAATTATGGAATTTGTTGCAATAGTTATTTGTTTTCCTGAAAAGGTCTTTTCTGAGATGTTCAGGGTTATAAACTAAATACTTAGGCGAAATACCTAGCAAAGTTATGCCTGATAACATCCTGATCTCTTCACGCTTCTCAAAAGTACAACAGCTAGTTATACCTGTTAATTTATTCTGTCTCAATTGCATGTCCATATTGTAAAGACTGCCATCTCTCATACATTCATGTTGTGTGAAGCTTATTGTTATCTACACCACAGAATTGTTTTTGCTGAACATGACATCTGAAGCCCTTTTTTTTTCCTTCCCAATTTTTCCTCAGTATTCAAAACTCAGTTCCAATATCACTTCTGTTATCTGCAGATAAAATTGGAAAGTGTCCAGATTGGACAGCACACTGGGAAGACTAGTACTGGATCTGAAAATCCTGGAATTTTGGTTTTTTTCATGATTAAATTCAGAATGAAGATGCTCAGGAAAATAAGAATAAACTAAATAAAATTGTCCATATCCATAATGCTAAAAGTACAAGTGGAAAAACTCTATGAAGACAGGGTCACATTAAAGAGTCTAGTCCAGTAGTCCACTTTTATAAAGATATAGTATATTTCTAAGCTAATGTTTGTATTCCTATGAAAGTAGGTACATCTTGCCAGGTACACAACTAGAGTTCACTTGGCACGATCTGTTTTTCTAGGTTGTTTGCCTGTCATATGTATGTGTGCATACAGAGGCACTATGTGTGCATTCAAAGGACAAGCACATTCTAATAAAAGTAACTCAGAAAATACAACCTGCCTTCCTCAAAGCATTTGGCTGTGATTCTTGAACTTATCACTATGCTTGACACCGTCACTTCTTCATCAGTTCGTAGCTCCAGGACGGTTTATGAAAACTTAGACAGAATTTATTTCGAACTCATGCTCCAAAAAAGCAACACAGTTTGAACGTGCTCACTTTTTTTTTTTTTTTTTTCCCCAGTATTTAAAGCCTGCATTTTTTCTTTCTCCTCAAATTGAGTGTTTTCTGGATTCTTTCACTTCACATGATTGTTCTGTATATTTAATTAGTGGATCAAGAAACAATATGGCTGATATTTCTGCCAAAAAAAATCTACAGATACAGACTTATGCAATCTGGTATAAACAACACCTAACATTAGTCATTTGTCTCATTAGTTCTTTGCAGCTTTATATAACATACAGATGGGACTGACCTACAAAAGTTGGAATAAGCCCTGGATTTCAAAATCTTCAGATTTTGGAAGACTGTCTCAATTCCAATTTTTAATTAAATTTATGATACTAGTAGTCAACACTGAGCAACACACCTGTTTCCAGGTTCAGTTTTAAAATACCTGCATAAAAATCTTTATGATAATTTCTTAATGTTTTAAGATGTTTTTGTTTCATTTATGTTTCTTAGTCCTATGAATATTTGCATGAAAATATCATTTGTGAATATTCATGGCAGAAAGTGGTATATTGAGGCTATAATGGAAAGAGGAAACAAACTAACTCTGACCACAGCAAACCTTCCATATACTAAAAAGTTCTCTATAATGTAAACTCACAGAGATATTGTAACATGAATCTCCTCTATATGTAGTTAGTGGGTTAAAACTTTGAATTAAATCTCTATTTGGATAAAAAATGTTTGCACAAGAACTCCATTTCTGATCCCAAGCATCAATTGCACTGCAGAGAGACTAATTTAACCTGTAAATTTTAAAACACTGCATAGCTGCGCTATGCTTTCTACAGTCCATTGACTCCCAAAGAATTAGTGACTTAGGTCTTTTGGGAAGTATCACACAAGTATATAAAATACTCTCCACAATATCATACACACATATTGAAAAAAATGTTTTTGCTAGTTTTATTAGAAGTGTATTTCTCTACAGTTTTGTGTGTTTAGCATTTAGCGTAGTTGCAATTTTATGTAGTACTCAAGCATTGCTCAAATGCTCAGGCTATTTTTTCCCTTATTTTCACTATTGAGTTAGATCTTTAATAGCAATCAGAGAGGTTAAAATATGTAGCAAAGAAGTATGTCTTCAAATCAAATGAAATTACAGACGAATTTTAGGAAAGCAGAATGAAAAGAAGAAATTACTGACTCTCAAAACATTCAGGAGGAAAAAGTAGCAGGTTATATCATTTTGCAAATATGTCTAAAAAGCAGCTGGTATGACAGTACATTGTATATTCTTCAGAAGCATGTGTGTTTTTACTGTAGGACACAGTTAGCAGGTAACAAATAGCGAAATCATCAGTTGCAAACAGTTGTATGTAGATTAGATGGCAAACCTTAAACAGTAGAAAGTGCCAAAGGAACCCGAGGCAAGGCAACTATTTGCATTCCTGAATCTGGATGCCATCAAGGCTACCACCAAGTCTGATGTTGCCGACTTCCATCGGCAAGCCTCGCTCGGTTGCCGGACTGGGCTGAAGTCATCCCCGCCTCAGGACCATTTGCTGCATCCTCATATTGGTGTCTGTGCTCAATGGCCCCGAGGCGGGGGTAACCTCAGCCCAGCCCGGCAACCGAGCGAGGCTTGCCGATGCAAGTCGGCAACAGTCTGAGTCATTTCATCCTGAAAATTCTGTAACCCTCTTCAAAAACCTTTCAGATGATTCTTAATCCTTGATGAAATATGTCCTATTTTCATGTTTGATCTGCATTTCAGCAGAAAATCTTGTATGCATCTCTTCTCTGTCTTGAACTTTTTTTTTCCTTATTACTAGAAGCAGTGAATTCTTTCCATCTTGAAGCCATAAAATATAGAAATAATAATTTAAAATGCATTTTTTTCCTTTTTCGCTTGGGTGTTTCTTTATATCTAAAGCTACACAAGTGAATAAGCATTGCTTTAATATGTACCTTTAAATAGCTTATGATTTATCTTTAGGTGGATTACAGTGTTTGTGTTAGAGTTCTTTAGCATTTCTTTAAGTAATAAAACAGTAATATTTTCAAAATCTGAGACAAGATTATCATTATATTTCTTACTGAAGAATAACATGGTTTATAATCTCAAATTTTTCATAACTTGAGAATATATCTCCAGTTATTATCAATATTTTGAGGGAGACCTAAACCAGAAAAAGGCTTATGATATCTTCACTGGTCTTTCAGATTCATTTTAAGGTTTAAATCTATTTATGCTATGTATTCTGACTCAGAAGATTTAGCTATAGAGGAAAGTATAAGTCTTTCTTCTATTCAGGGAAAGTTTATCTAAGCGATGGAAGAAAAGGGAGTGAAGGATTCGGACCAAACCTTTGGCTGCATGATGAGGGGGCCACCTGGTTGTATAGACTATAAATCCACATGTTGGCTTTGTTGAACTTTGTTCATATGTTATCTGGTCCTCATAAAGGACCAGAAGTATCTATTAAAATAATATCATATAAAAATAATATTGTTACAATATTATTAACATAATATTGTATCCTATTTTGGATAACTAAAGGTAAACACTGTATTATTATCTTAGACTTGATAAAAAAAGCAAAAGAAAACTCAGTGATGGTATAAGATAAAACTACACTGTTTACATATAGTCTTTCTAGCAATCAATACACAAGTAAAAGAGTTTAGAAATGATAAAATTTAGAAAGCCCCAAGCTATTTAAGAAGACTTTGTTAAGAATTCACATAAGCACTGGGGACTGAATTTATCGACAGTTACATACAGATGTACCTGAGCTACTGTCCTATGCCTTCTCTTACACCTTTCATAGACCAGACTAGTAATCTTTGGTCTTGAGGGCACCATATGTCTTATTCTGATGTAGATCCATGAAATGGGTCGGATCAATCATGCTTTAAAGTAATTCATTATAAGAGAAGTCTAACCAGAGATCGTCAGGTAACTGCTATGCTCATATCTGCAGATCTACTCAGGGTGTAAACTTCTCTACGGGATGGTCTTGCCTGCCCACTTGTCACAATAGAACATATCACATGGCTTATGCCAGATAAAGACAAACAATATTTTGATTCTTTTCCCCAGGCCTAGAAACATGTGACATCACTATCACTGGACATTTTTATGGATGGATTAGATGAGCACCTGCCAGGGCAGGCGAAAAGTAGGCATACTTAGCCCTTGTAATATACAGGGAGTGAAGCCTTATAGTATCTTATGGATGCTTCTCTGAACTATCCATGGCATAGTTGCGCCATGACAGTATTCAACATTTTTTGTTTATGGAGAGGCCAATGATAGCTTCTGGTGGCACTATCATCACATTTTCATAATGCTATCATATGATTATAATAACTATTTTCAAATAATAAAAGATTTGATTTATTTAAGTCTCTAGCATGTGTAGTTGTAACTTTTTTTTCAGAGGGCAGGTGTTAACTGGAGATGAGGCGGTTGATGTCTTTTTCAGGGCACAAGGATATGTCCAAAAAATTATGTGTATATAGACTAAATTTTCACTCTCTTGATCTTAATAGTAGATTAAGACATAAAATTGTTATGAACTTCTATTGGTTTTATTCTTCTGGTGAGAAAACAGGGAAATATATATGAACTATCCATATATATCTTCATTTATATATCCATAAATATTCCACACATAAAATATGTACAAAACCACTATATAAATTTTACTAAGAGTGAAAAAGCAAGACTCAGGATTAGAATACATCTCCATGAAAGGTGCCTGCAGAGTCTGTCTCCTTTATTCATGTGCTATGACAAAATCATTAACTTTGATCTCCTTTTCTTTGTACTTCTTTTTCTGTGTTATTCAATGCATAGGAAGGAGGGTGTTTATCTCAGGAAGAGTTTACACATTTGTTTTACCATGTGTTGCATTCTCTCATTCCCTGTACACATAAAGCTATTAAAACCTGCTCTGGAGAAAGAATTATTGATTTCCTTCTTGTACTTTGCACTTTCCCTGCATCACATGACTACCATTTAATGGCCCTGAAGGAGCATTTTTGTCCCAGTTTTAAAGAAGAAGAATAAAGAAGCTGAGGACAGAAACAACTGACTGAATCACTGTATGTAAACACATTATCATGATGGGATTTTGCTTGCAGGTTAAGACAACAAACTGTAAGTTCTTGAAGATAAGTGTATTGAGGGTCTCACTATACTTAATGGAGATTTATTTAGTACAGTTACTGGAATGCAGAGAGCTCTTTATCTGACATTAGAGTAGACATCTAGAGCTCAGCTTAGGCGCCTATCCATACAAGTCTAGTGCTATCTAAAGCTCCCACCAGACCTCTGCCTGCTTCTCTGGATGTCCTGGAGAACTTAAGTCATAAGTGCTAGCCCAGGAAGGGACTCTCGGGCAGAAATGAGCATGTCAACAGGCAATGGGTGCTGTTGTTTAGTCATGCTGAACAAACTAAGTCATGTATGTCTTTGGTCAGCTGAATCACTCTTTTAACTCTGCTACTGAGCAATTTCCTGTGGACTGTAAGAGGATTTTAGTGCCCAGAACTCACAGACAGACAACTGAGCGTAGGTGTCTTATTCAATGAGTTGAAACCTGCCTTGTGTGTCATCTAAACCATGCCGAATGATTGTGTGCATGACATATATACTGCTAAATAGATTGCCAAAATTTTAATGAAGAAAAATATTTAAACATGTTCCCAGGCTTCAGTGTTATGTTCAGTTTGAATGCCTTTGGTGGCTTAACTTTGGGTCTGGTTAAGTTACTAGCTGGTGGGTAGTAGTATGTGAGCACTATTCACTCATTCCAGCCATGGCTATGAGCACAAAAGAGCTAAACCTCAGGCCCTCAACCTCAACATGGATATCCACCAAAGGAGGAAAGTACAATGACAATTTCACAAAATAGTGGTTCTTCACATTGGGCTTGTCCTGAGCACTAAGTAAACATTTTTTTCTGAGGTAAATCTTGAATGTGAGCATGCAATTTAACAGTGATCCATGCCTGCAGTGTTGAATAGCATTAATACCTCATGGGGTGATTTTCCATATTTTCCATGGCAGCAGCTGTCTGAGCCCTGTCAGAGCAACAATGAAACACATTGCCTGATAAACAAGTAGCTTTTTTCTTTTTCTTGTTCTAGTCATGCTTAGAATGCAATGCCTGGTTAACATTTCACTGCTAAGTAAACACAGAATCTTAATATAGGTTACTGTGAAACATAGTTCATGTCTAGATGGGAGAACCTATCATTAATTTGGTGACAGGCAGTACTTGTGTTAAGACTAACTGAATTATTTGAACTAGGTGATGAGAGAAAATGGTCAAGATATTTTGGACAAGATTGTCTATCTGCTATCTCAGTGAAGAATTCTGCTACCTATGCTGGAAATCTTAAACTTTATTTTATGATATCACTCATATGCTACATATGCCTGTTTTGTGGAGTGTATTGGTGATCAGACCTATATCAAATAACACAATCTTACAGATGCCATTAAAGCAAAAGACAAAACTTCTTCTGTGATTGTGGAAATTCTACAAAACAACCTATTTCCACAGCCACTTGTGGTTGCAAAGCATTTCTGCTCTTAAAAATAGAATTAAGAAAATGAAACATTTGCTATATGACTGGATTAAAGCAATTAAATGGGCATTTCCAGTTTGGAGGGAGTTTAAATGACACATTAAGAGAATGGTTATTGAGTGTTATGCAAAATAATGCAATGTAAAGACAGTTTTCATAGAAGCAGATTTGAACCCAAAGTGGGCTGTTTCAAAGGTCCCAGAGAGCTCTGCAATTCATCAAGGCTATACAGCAAATAAATTAGATAGCCTAAAAAGCACAGCGGAGAGAACTGAAGGATTATGTGCCCTCAGTGAGGAAAACAGTACTGCAAGTTTAAGGACAAATTCTGAAGGAACTACAAATAACAGAAACATTTGGAAAATGGTTGAATAAAACTACCATGTTCTAAGGCCAATGATAAAGAATATCTGATTCTGCATCTTGTAAAAAAATACTCAAAGGTACAGGATGCTCTGGTATCTCTGTCTATTTAGCTTAGAAAATAATAAGAAGTGGATAGTGCTTAAAATGGAGCCTGAAGCAGGGCCTGTTGTTTCTGCCATTTTGTTGCAGAATAGGATTGTTTAGGAAAGTAAAACACAGAAAACCCCTAGTATTTCTGAGAATTTCCTGAGAACAGGAAATTGTTGTTGTTCTGGCTGTTATTGTGCAATGGCAAATGGTAAGTGTAAACAGCATATACTAATCCTCTGTTTTATAGCATAGTGGTCAGGCATTACTCAGTTGAGAACGGCTGAAAGAAATTCAGCTGGACCGGCCAAGTATAAAGTGTGCAGGCTCCAAAAATAATTATAAACTCTAGCCGAAAGCAAGAATTAAATTTTGAACAGCTGATGTCTTTCTGAGATAGTACCCAGAAGCTTAAAACACATGAAAAAAAAACGTAATTTCTCCCTCTTCAAGCACTATTTTTACTACACTTGCGTAGTAATTTTGTTTGTAGAACAGCCAAAGATAAAAGGAAAACCTCACCACTTTCGGGTGGTATTTTACCCCAATTAAAAAGAGTAAAGAGAGCCTGCAATAGTAGCAATAATGAAAAAGAAAGAGGCTATCAGTGTACATGTTTCTCATTCAGTTAATCTAGGAATGCATGATATCCTTTGCTAGACTAGAAGATACCTGTCTCATTAGCGAGTAGTAAGCATTTCTGAAGGACGAGTCTTATTTAAGCCTATTGGCAAATGGATACTCAGCCTAATGACCAGCAATACCTTATAACTAACAGACAAAAGCTTTCTCAGTCTAATAGTCTTGTGTTTAGAATAGAACATCTGCTTGTCCCTTGGCATAAACCCTGGGTGTTGGTTTTCATGACATTGCTGTTGCTCAGTGTTATCCGGATGTTATGTGCATATGGGGGAGTCAGCGATGAACAGCTCACATGCGTGCAACATGGAGTACAGTTTAAAGTAATCACAATTTTGTCAGTGCTTCAGCAAATCAGCTTCATCTGATGATTTGATGGTTGCACTATACAAAATCTGGCTTGTCTGTTTTAGTGCAAATGAAACAAGAACTATCCATATGGAATCCTTTTTTCTCGGAAATACTGATTTCCTTGTATGGTTACTCTACAACATTGCTTTTACTGTAAATAATTTATAGTATTTATACTGATTTGGGGACACCAAATAAACAGAAATGGTGTTAGTCAGTGGATATGTGTGGCCTGTGAATCAGGCCAAGATGCTAAATCTTCAAAAGGCCAGGCTAACTCATAACCCTTCCCCATGGAATGGTTTCAGCAGTTTCACATAAGAAAAATCCCAATACTTTTGCACCTTAATCTCTAATCTCTATATAATCTCTCTGTTATCTCTATATATCACTTTTTAATCTCTATAGTGCTCAGATAGATAAGCTTAAAGTTGAATCATCCTTAGAGCTGGGAAGATTAAACCACAAAGCTGGAGAAAAAGAAGGGCAGAAATTCTTGTCTATAAGGACTTATTTTACTTTTATTTTTTTTTTCTCTGAGTACAAAGACAGGGCAGGTAAATAACCACCCCATATAGATCATACTGGGCTTCCTTTCACTTCTTGCTAAATCTGCATCTATCAAAAATCAAAGTATCTTGCACACATGTGACATCAATTACTCCAGCACTAGCAGCTACATTTTTGTGATATTATCATGGACTGAAAGATTTTATTGTGAATAGTGCTGGTCAGCCTTATTAATCGATGAAGCTGTCAACCAACTGTTGTATCATACACATTTTCAACAATATTCAGTCAAGCATTTTAGAGAAGTGATTGTCAAAGTAAATCTGATTACAAAACATTAAGTGGTCAGAAGTCATGAGTCAGGCTCCAACAGACCACCTGTTTTACATCTCAGACTAGGCTTCCAGAGGCAGATTTTGCAGCATCACAGAGCCTCAGATTTGAACATCACGCTAAATCTGCAGCCCTTTCACTAAGACAGAATTTATTATCATTATGATATACTGTGATATTACTGAATAACCACAGCCAGGAAGCAGTATATCTCACAGCACTAGCTGTTGCGCAAACACAGAACAAATAGAATTTTCTTCCCTGATAGAGCCTAAAATTTAAGTAAATCAAATAAGACAGCAACTGGACCTCAAGAAAAAGAAGGAAATATAATACATGCATTGCCTTCTTTGTAACAACAGTCAAATCCCTGGTTTGACTAAGTCAAAGGTTTCTGGCATGATAGTAAAGGAAAATTTCTGGGAAAGGATTTGAAGGATGATAGTGAAGTGAATTTGCAGATGATTTCACAGAGTTTTTCATCAGAGTGAGTGGCAGCATCAGCAAAGCCTGAAGGTATTTTCTTCCAGGTTTAGCGGGACTGAAGTCTAGCACCATTCTGTACACATCTGGGATAGTAAGTGAATTGTCCATGCTAGTAAATTGACAGTTTAAAAATGCTATATTATTCATAGTAATTATGAACCCCAAAGAAAAACTCATTAACACTTATGTTCTTGTACTGCAGTAATGTCTATGATGACAAGTCTGAGTTAAAATAAAAGATACTTAGATACTTAGTGGTTGGATTTTTAGAGATGGTTTTGTGCTGTTATGTTTTAGGCACTCTATATATTTGCATATATATTCTTAAAGTCAAGCTCTTATAGTAGTGTTCCAGAGCATGGACACGTGGCAATATCATGAAAAGCAGTATTATTTCATATGAAGCTCACTATGAGTAAAAAGCCCTTTTTAGTATAATAAGAGCATGCATGTAGTTAGGATGCCAGTTGGCTCCATCATATGGAGATATTGCTGCCTTTAGTGTCTGTTTCTCTGCAGACTGACACAGTAAACTGAAGCTCCAAAAATCTGAGGGCTTCTTAACTGCTCATTGACACAAAATAGTGGTCTCTAAGTACTCTTTCAGCTGCTGTTATGCTCTGTCATGTCACTGATCCATGGATAATAAGAGCGCCTCATGTAAATCACAGGGAGTGTTCTGATAGCTTATTAGGTACTCATATAAATTTAATAACATATTTATTTTATTTCCGTTTTGAGAGATGAAAATTGCTTTGAAATGCTTTACATAAAATCACAAAAATGACATGGTCCCCTGTGCAACATAGTAATGTAGGCATCCCACCATTCTGTTCTCAAGCACCTCTCCCTCTGATTCCTCGTCTCCTGTTCAGGATTATTTTACCCTCTTCATATACGTCAGCTACATTCGCACGGGTTTGTTATTTTGCCAGTATTTTCCATCCCTTCTTCATGTACTTCTGGCTGACATAGACCAGTTGTTCTGGCATTTTAAAGGTCTGATGAGCTAGGTTAGATCCCCTGAAGCCAGGGAAGCCATTCAGTAATGTTCTGCTTGCCGCAAGCCCCAAGAACTATAGCTTTTGTGCGAGACCCTTCCAGCTAGCCTGACTTCTTACTGCAGCGCCTTTCTTGGCACTCAGTAATGACGTGAACACATTTCATTACTCAGCCTTTCACTGTGTCTCATAGCATTTGATGTAACTCTTTTACTATAATACATCTTTCATCTCTGTATTTTTGTGCTCTAGGCTTTGTGGTGCAACCTATATAAACAATAAATAAATAAAAATTCGTGGTGTTTTTGTTATTATTTTGTTATATTAAAGCAGAGAACAGGTAGGAGTATTTGCTGTATATCAATGAGAAGAGTAAAGTCCTTCAATCTGAGCAGCTACCTGTACCTAAACTTTCCATTGTATATATAGATAGGGATGTGCTCCATTTTGTGTGCATTTAATAGAATTTGATGCCAATGAAAGTTCTGTATCTTCTGTAAAGATTTTTTTTTTTTTTCAGGGACTTTAGCCAGCTTTGGAGCATTTGATTTTGGATCAGATGTCTTTTTTGGAGAAAACCACCTCTATGGCCCTCATATTAAGAAAAAGTCTATACCTTCCTCTGACATTTTGGAATTAATTGAGTAAACTCTGCTGACTGGAAGCTGTTTCGTCAGCATTGCATAAATATGAGTGTTTCAAAAATGTTTTAGTGACTCTTCAGCAATTTGCTCAATGATACTTTTCTGGAAGCTTTAACAACTATGTAGAGTTTGAATATATAGAGACATTTTAATTCCTGAACAAATCAGATGGCTTTTTTTTTAATAAACAATATCAATAAGGAATTGAATTTTGAGAAGTTGTTTGGCATAAACTGATAATATCTTTTAACCTTGCAATCTAATAAGTAGCAGTTGACATTTAAGGTCAAGATAATTTAAACAAAATTAATTTTTCTAATTTCATTTCCAAGGAAAATACTTCTATTTCTCAGAACTAATAATATGTATAAGCAAACTGTACTCTTACTAATACTAAGAATGTTCATAATAGTATGGAGTATGGGTTTTTATAGAACAGAAGACTGTTCTAAAAGTGATTCTTATGGTCAGTAAAGTCAGCATCCCCATAAGTTTGATTTTTGCCAGTATGAAAAAATTAATCCACTTTTCCATCTGTTTCTATGGGTTTCTATTTGATTCATCTGCTAAGAGAAAAAAATACGCACAATAATATTGACAATATTACATATAATAACATTAATATTATTCCACTTTATAAATTGTCACACTTTCACAACCTGGTTATGACAAATTTTTTTTTTATCACTAGATTTTGATTGATGATTAGTTTAGTGTCCATTGTAAGCCAGATATTTAAGATTCTTCTTCAGGACAACAAGAGTGGTAACCACTATCATAAGCAATTCATCCTCTCTCAATCCATGTTGATAATTTTATAAATTAGTAAGTCTGAATGTGTCATTACTGTATTATGACACATTAGGAAGTAAGCCTACCTAAATTTTAGTCAGCTGCAGATGAGATGAATCCCACCTTAAATTACTTTATTTTGTTTTGTTTTATTCTAAATCAAGATTTTATAGATGTTTATGAAATTAAAGGTCTGGGTTTTTCACCTTAGAATCAGTGATTTCTAAAACCACAGTGTGATAACTTGCATGTCAGAGGAATTTTCTTTTTCTTTTTTTCCTTACTTGTATTTCCTCTGACTACCTGTGATATTCCTTCTGAATGAAATAGAGCTGTTGGAGCTAATGTAGTTTAGGAGTTCGCTAACTAATTGCAGAGTCTGGTCTCATTAGACCCCACCACTCAGTTTTACTGCTTACTTTTTTTTTTACCTTATATAAGGGAGATGGGAGCTTCATTTCCCTAGACAGCTTTCTCAGGGGCAATAAAACAGTCCGTGAAGGGGTACAGATTTGTGCTAATAGTACGTAAGGAGAATCAGAGAATACTTTTTGTTCACTACCATCCCCCTTTTTTCCAAGAAGTTCTAGTTCCTGTTTCCAGCATTCATTGGAATCCCTTGATTAGAGAAGCACTTTATTATTGTAAAGGTTTTATACTCTGTGGTCTATTTATTCTTTTTATTCTCTATTCATGTGCTGGTAAGCAGAGTGAGATCTAATGCATCACCTGACTCTTTATTCATCTCTATAGGGTAATAGAAATAGTCGCTAGAAGAATCAGGGTTCCAGGTAAATATCAGGGTCCAGTATTGATGGTGCCACTTTTCTGTGGCATTTTATACAAAGCCTATCTCTAGTACATTTCATTCATAGTATGTTTTTATTAATGACATTTTCTCTAAAGTATAGCAAAATGTGGGATTTTTAAAAAATACATGGACGCATACATTTCATGTGAATTTGTGTGTTTGGTAAAACACGGGAGTTGAAGAAATAAAAATCATGGACCTTTACCAAATAGAGTCATAGATTATACCATGTAAATTAGCCTACTTGTTATTATATGTGTGTATCATATGTTTATCATTCATCACTTGTAATAAGGACTCGATCTGTCAGTAGGTTCACTAGAAGAGAAACAGCATTTTAAAGAGCAAAAGAGACGAAGGTAAAACTGACAAAAGATTTTTTTCCCTCACTTCTTGTGTTTTATCATATCATCTGGCAGTATATATCTATGACATTTCTTTGTATGCAGTGAAATTATGAACAAGCTAGATTATGGTCTGCCTTCATAGTTGTAAAATCTAGCATATAGGAAATCTCATGTATAGCAAAACTAATGCCATCTCATAAATCTCACAAAAATATTTGTGATTAGAAGTTCCTTTTGTTCCGCATGTTAGACATTTAGTCTAAGGACAAATGGAAAGGCTAATGTGAAAAAAAATCTACTGAGTTCCTTCGCATATACTCAGTTGTTGTCTAATATTCTCAGGTTGTCAAAAAAAAAGGTGAGGAACCTGTGTTTTAATGAAGGATTTAATTGATTTTTAAGCCCTCAACTAGTTCAAGATTTTCTTGTTTTCACCTAAATATATTTAATCTTACACTGGAGCTATATCAGTTTTTAAAGGTGAGAGAAATACTGTGGGCTGGCTGCATGCTACTTTTGTTGGCGCCTTCTAAGGCAACTGGATCAAAATTTTTTTCCAAAGAGTAATTGCATGACAAAGAGAGAGTGAGCGTGTCAATGCAACTTTCTTTCTAGATCAAATGGTCACTATTAAAACATTGGCTTTTTTCACCCTTAAATTTAATAATGCCATTACTTTAGTGGTCATCAATCCTTTCTAGACACCGACTCCAGACTGAACTCCTTGGGGATAATCCCAGCTGTCAGATGTAAATCACAGTAATTATCATCTCTCAGTGTACAAGTGATCATGGGCTAATTCCACAGGACACTTAGTTTTGGATGCTGCAGCAGTGATATATGCCACAGAAACAAAATTTCTTGTGCCCTGGGTCATTTCTCATGCAAGGATTGCTAAATAATTCCTGCTCTTTTGGGAAAGCCATCATGGCTTTTTGTTTGTTTGGTTTTACCTACAGTGTTTCCTCTAAAGAAATAAGAAATTTTATATAAATGTAAACCTGTTATCTGCCTTTTATTAAACTAAAACCTTTGAATTCCCACTGGAGCATAATCAACAAGCTCTAAATAGGGAAATTAATGAAAATGAATTTTCAGCTGTCATGAAATAGAGAATAACAGTCCTTTCTACAGAAAGGAGATTCACTGAAAAAATAATTTGCATATATATAATATATATACACCCTGATCTTAAGGTCTGTATAATCACAGAATCACTGAGGGGAGTTTGAACCTCCAGAGAGCACTTAGTGCAACCACCTGCTCAGAACAGGGTGAATCACAGCAGCCTTTTTTTTCTTTGGTTTTCATACCTTTTTGTCTCACCTTCTCACCCAGAACCATGGACAATCTGATATATATTGATTTAAAAGAAGTCCTGATAATTGAAAAATATAACTACTAGAATATTCCATTATGGCAAGGTTCTCCTGGTTTTGCCTTTTCTACCTGCATGTGTCAGAAGATTATGAAAATCCAATAACTTTTCAAAACCGTGAAGGTTTCTTTCTTTTTTTTTTTTTTTCTTTTTAATTTGAATCACTCTAAAGAGAAATATCTTACAAACATTTCAAATATGTTAACTATAGCTATGGTTTGACACCATGGATATTTCTGTTTAGTTACTATATAAGATGGTATATTGTTATCAAATTATGCACAAAAATGAATGCTGATGAATTGAACTATAAGAATATAGTTCAAAAAAAAAAGAATCAATCACATATACAATGAAATATTTAATTGTGTGGAAGAATCTCAATACAGAAAAAAACCAGCCTGCAGTTTCTGGGAAATACAATTACATGGTAAATCTCCTAAATCCACAAAAGCATAAATGCCATAAATCGTAGCTCTTTTAAGTCAAATAACTTCTGATTTCATCTTCCTGACAAAAAGTCAACATATAAAATATGAAAACTGGGAACTTCTTCCTTCACAAACTTATGAACCAGTGCAAACCCCTGAAAACACTGCAGCCACATCTAAGGTGGACAAAGGCTTTCAATTCTACACATGAACACTACAGCCTAAGCCCAGTGTGTAATTACTGACTTCTGGAAGGAAAAATTGTAACTCATTTTCATGCATGCTTAATGGGTTGAAAAATTATAGCAAGGTATAAACATTTACAACTGTCTACATGGTTAGGAGGAGACAGTCATGAATAAATAGTTGAAGCAGCTCTAATCTGTCTACTGAAGTAGTCATTAAAAGTGTGACTGTAATATGTTACATGTTAATATGTCTTTCTAAGAATTAAGACTTAGGAGCAAGGGCACATACAGATGCTAAAATATCTCCAAGGTTTTTATCTTGGAGACAGGCAGAAGTAGCCTATAAATGTGGAAAGAGAACAAATTACCAACTCTGTGAAACGACACTCCAAGTCACACTTGAAATTTAAGGAGAGGCTATTTAGCTTTGTCTGGGATAACTCATCTTGCTCTTAGAACTAAAGCAACTCTGCTAAGAGGGCGGAGGGAGCAGCCATCCAGCAAGTGAAAGAAGGAGAGATCACTGTAAAATCCTGCCTGGTCACTGGGTAAACTCTGGAGTGTGGTGCACATCCTCAGAACTCAATTGAGAACTACTTGATTTGAAGAGCAGTGTAACTATCTGAGCTTTTTTAACATAATGACCATCAGTTCACTCTTACTGAAGTAATTTGGCATTATAAGCCAAGTACTGTTTGGAAATACAGCAATCTTCTCCCTGAAAGAATATCATAGTGCTTATCAACAAATACATTTCTACAGTGGTGATGATACAATAATTGATTGTTGTCTCCTTTTGCTGACTGATCTTTAAAATGTATATAGAGCTTTTAATCTCAGAAAGTCAAACCTTTTGATGATGTCTGTCACTGTAGCTTTTTTGAAGTTGACAGAGCTAGGCCAAGATACCAAGATAGGCAATGCTTAGTGTAACATAGGAATGAAATATGAACACACAACGTAGCAGGGTTTTTGACATTTTTGTTATTCTGATGTTTTTATTTATTGGATATTTTCAGGATATTTTTATTTAGTAGACAGAGGGAAATAGATCACATAGGATCCCTAGGCTTTGTTTCTTTGCACTGGAAATCTTAATCTTAATCTAAATCTTAATGGACTCGAGAGGTCACGTATTTATTTATCCACTATGTTTGACATTAATTTCTAGCTTTACTTTATGAAGATAACACTAATTCCATAGACTATAGCAGGGCATATAGATGGGGAAATTAGAACAGGAAAAGATATGCAGGATTTTACTTTTTTAGAATTTTGATTTACTTATAGGTACACAATTCCATAGGCAAATATTGTTATTTTTTATATATAATTACTATGCTTTTTAAGTTTGTTAATGCAATTAAAGGACCTAAAAAAATAAAGCTGGTTAGTGAACTATCCCAGGAGAATTGGTTATTGATAGCTATTGAATTTTTTCTGACTCTAGAGACTGAAACTCAAAATAAACACAAAAGGAAGTTGCTTTCTCTGTAATATTAACTTTATTTCTAAATCATTATTTAAGTTTCATATCTCAATGTTATGTAGTATTTTTACTGTTGTTTTGCACTTGCTGAACTAGACAACTGATCATTGCTGTGAAGAAAAAAAGTCAAAAAAGCTATGAAAATAAATAGCTTGATGTTAAAAAGGCAATTTTCCCCCTAACATTTTATCACATATTTTTTCAAGGAAAATATAATCTTTTAGGGTAAGTACCATTCAGCCACCACAGTGGTACAAATGCAGTTGAAATATTTAGGAAATCCATGTCTTCAGTAGTAGTAGTAATAGTAATAGTAATAACAATAATAATAATAATAATAATAATAATAATAATAATAATAATAATAATAATAATAATAATAATAATAACAACAATACATTTAATGTAGTTAAATACATTGATTTATGTTACGAATCATTTGATTTTCTGTGACAGCATTACTGTAGCTTCTTCAAAAGAGGTATAGAAACATTTTTGTCTTTATCTACAGTTTGTTGTTGGAATGCATGCTTTGCAAAACTTCAGAAAAGTTCCTGTTTTCTTAATTCATTTTATAGTTATATATTTACGTGGTTCTTTTTGCTTTACAGCAATGACAGTGATCTGGTATTGGATTAAGTAAAGACCACGTTTTCCAACATTACAATTTTTCACTTCAGAAACCAGTTTGCTAATGGTTTTTGCCTTATACCCCTGAGAATTATTAAAGGACTGTGTTTGCGTCTGTGCAGGGACAAACTGATTTCCAGTACACAAAAGTGAGATCTTTAAGCTGGAGGAAAAATATAGATAAATAAATAAGTAAAGTTTGGTGTCTGAGTGAATATAACCGTGTTAGTTTCACCTGAGAAAGATTTTTTTTTATTTAATTAGACATATTTTATCAAAATAAGAAAACTCCACTTGATTTTGCTTTCAGTAAGTAAACTTGTGAAGGACTTGTCCTGCTATGAGACTGAAAATTCATAACTCACTGTTAGCATTGATGCAGAGGTTGAGACGTTGAGACTGAAATTAAAATTGTTCCTGAAGACAGATTGACATCCAGGGCCAAGTTTATACCATCTCTTGCAATTGATGGGAAAATTTAACTGGATGGGCTCAACTGGACAACTTGAAAAATTATTTCATATCCTGAGCTCAAATGATTAATAAATATTTGATTCTTTGTAATAAATCACAGGCTTATCAGGCAAAAATGAACAGCCATTACTGTGATCTAACACTGCACCAATAAAGACTTTGTATATATTGAAGAAAAAGTGAACACAAGAAGATGTAAATGTTAGACATATCACTGAAACCTTGAGGTGATAGGATAGAGCCATCTCACTTACTAGACATAGGATACATTTTAAAAATATTAATGTTAATATCTAGATTTTTCATACAACATGATACGTGCCTTCTCCTAGTGTAGACCTTATAAAGGTAACAGAGAAAAAAAATGGGATTTTTCAGTACAAAATATCCATTCTCATAATCAAATTTTATCAGGTGTGAGAAGTTCCATATTTATTTTTGTAATAAAAATTTTAAATTCATGAGATTACAGGATTGTTTAGGAAGAAGTGTGAAACACATGGATGCATTCATTTTATCCAGAACTTCTGGGTTTTGATTCATATGGCTGGCCATGACTGTCTCTGACTGAAATCATTTTAACACACAAGGAACAAGAGAGTGAATTGAGAACAAAGTCCAGTCCTGCTCTATGAGGCTCTATAAAAATTCCCTTGACTTCTATTAGGATGAATATAATAAATCTTCTGTACAGGTATACTGTCTAGGTAGACCTGAAGCCAACATTATTATAATAAAATCACTGCTTTCTCCTCTATTCAAGTCTCTTATAAGATCTATTTCTACTGTAACATCCATAAAAATAAAAATTCAGTCTTCTAGAACAAAGAACATTTGTATCAAAGGGAGATTGAACACAGCTTTGCCGAGGGGGGAAGACAAAAATCCTTATTCAGTATGTTGTGACTATGAGTAAAACAACCATCTGAACAGCATCATGGGCAGTGAGCCAGTGTTTCAGTTTTGCTCCCTTGTCCTTGTTCTGTCAGCCTGATAGACTAAATGCCTTTAATCCCTTGTTTTCATACAACTGTTTTTGTTTCCTATTGCACCCGGGATTTCCTGTCAGTGGTTAGTTAACCTCCTGCAATGTTCTGTATTTTGGACCACTCGTGCAGTAGACAACCTCATGCTTTGCCCATGCCCTTAAGCAGCCCTGAGCTGACCAAGGCAGCAACAGGCTAGAGATTCTTCCTGCAGCATGAGGACATCTGCAGCTCTGCCTTACAGCACAAGCTGTAAGAGCTATAAGAGCCCTATCTGCAGCCTCGTGCTGACCTCTCTCACTTGCCATGGCAAAACTCCTTTTGTGCTTGGGCATCAAAGAACTTCCTCAGAGGGAATAGAGAATTTTTTTTTTCTGCTTCTTTTTTCTTTATTTTTGTAACTACCTTTTTGATGAACTGTGAAACTCTTTCACAGTATAGCCAGTAGAGTGAATGAATTGAAGAAAGGAAAACTTCACATGGAGTTACCACTTTGTAAGTGTATCTGGGTACGAATGTGAATCTCCGGAATAGCTTTGTTTTATCTCGTGTAATGCTTAATGTTTTGCTGACAGCTGATTCTTCTTCTTCTTTATTTATTTATATTAATTAAATATATTACATCAGCTCCTGTCAACATAAATTAAGATTAAGAATTATGCTGTTGGGCTGCAGAAGACAGTAACATGGCCTTAAATCTGAGCCTTATGTTGAGAATTTGAGTATTGTTCCCAATAAGCCTTTCCAGATTCTTCGCCCCTTACATAACATGGTAAATCCTGTCATCTGTCTTTTGATAGCATCTACCTGTAAGGCTGGAATGAACAGTGCAAACATTCCTGAAATCTCTCCTGCTAGTCATGCCACTGGGCTTGCAAGCAATCACAACTGCATACTTGAGAAAGAATACACTGCTGTAAATGTTTACAATACATCACTGCAGTCACTAGAAACAAACTGTACCAGTTGACCAGGAGAGAAAATAGACTGAGGAAAACTTTTCCATTTTGAATAAGTCTCCAGTTTCGATAGACATTGCTGTCTTTCCCTTTTGTCACAATATCCCCAGAGCACTTTGTCTTGAACTGGCACTAAAATTTCATCAAGAAATTCTGATTTATGCATTTAATCTCCATAGTTTCTCTGAAAAATGCTGACATAGAGCAAATGAACTGGGCAGTCAATACATAAATATCTTAAGAGCATACAGAAAAAGCCCTGTGCTTGTAAGCAAGGCAGCTCATATTAGTTAACTTGGTTCAGTGAAAAACTTTTTAAAGGATTAGTTTTGAAAAAAATCAAAGCAAACAAACAAGATATGCCAACCAGACAAAACAAAACAAATAACTCTGAAAATGACTTAATTACAAATAGACTGTTTTTACCTATATCACTATTTTTTAATTTTCAGTTTAAAGATTTGTTCTCCTAGTGACATTTCTGATGACATTTCATCAAAGACATATTTTAGACAAAACTTTCATATTGTGACTGCAGTAAAGACTTCTGGAACAAGGACTAGTATATATCAAATTATTGAATAAATAATGAGCAGATATGTTTTCAACAGGATTGTTGCATCCAAATTATGGAAGGGACATTTGTGAAGCTAACTGTCTGCAATCACATTATATGACATTAAACGCATGTACTGAGCTGATATCTTGCTTATAAATTTAGGCAATTCTGAGCGTACGTATGCCAGTCTTCTCAGAGGGAGAATAGATCATTTTAATGTTTGTTGTTACACATTATTAAAATAATAAAAGAATGATAAGTCTCAGAATCCAATTACTATTGAAATGAGTCAACTTTCATTAATTAGTTTATTTATTTATTTGCTTATTTTTTCGGCCATACATTCTTCTAAATAACTGGTTCATTGTAAAGCCACTTTGGCACATTGTAAACTGGCGTGGCTGACTGCAGAAGCAAGGTGAAGTGACAGGTAAATTCTTCAGAAACCTATGAATGTAGCAATAAAACTAAATGATAATTCTATATATGAGATTTCTTTGGTTCCCTGGCTGTCATCTTAATGAGTCAATCATTTTTATGAAAAATTCTCCTGTTTTCCTGTAAGTCATTATTGCAATTTGATTTTGAACATTGTCAAATACTAGAATATTAATATGAGATCATGTCTCAGAGTAGTAATCTCTTAGCCTCAATTTTATTCAATTTTTGATAGAAAAGATAAGGATATCTATCATCAAAGACATCAGAGTTCTCTGCAATGATATCCTGACAAGGATAATGATGATAGTAATTTCATCAGTAGTTGCAAGAAAAGATGGTTTCTTGACTGTGGAGTGTAGATGTCAGGATATAGTGAGGATACAGATGAAGAGTACTTTTAAGTGCTCTATACATAAATGTGGAATGAAAAGCAGAGTTTTAGGGGTCAGTAAGAGAATACTTTTCTTTTTTACCCATTATCCTCTAACATCTCAAATAGCCACAGTTTCTTTGGGATCGATGACCTGCCCCTTGTGGACTGCAACTCATGGTTGCATGCTGTGAGAGAACTGCTAGAGAAAGAGGAAATGAGAGGAAAACCAGGGCCTAACAGAAAATATGATAATACAGAGGTTTGCTTGAGGTGAGAGAGAGTTATCACTTCCAGGATGGTTGGTAAGTATGGAATCTACTTCTCCACAATTCCCTTGGCAACACAATCTACCCTCCTTATACACACTAATAAGAATAAAGGAAGAGTGGAGCAGAGAGGAGACACCATGGCCAAAGGTTGTTGGCTTCCCTGCAGCGGTGGTAATCAGATGGTGTCCTGCAGCTGATGAGTGAATGGAGAGTGAAGCGGAGAGAAGACACTGTGGCCAAACTCGTGTCGTATTCCCTGCAGAGGTGGCAACCTGGTCGTACCACGCAGCTGATAAGCTGCGTAAGATGTCTGGTGCTGGGCCAACAATGGTAGCAGATCAGTCCCTTCCAATGGACTTTGCTAAAACTTCTCATTCTAATCTCATTATAATACCAATACACAACCCCATCCGAGAAGTCATCCAGTTCCAAAGAATGACCACTCCTCACTGAGCATGCTCTCTAGATTTTTCGATTAACTCAGGAGACTTTTTAGACCAATGAATAATGACATATGTATATGTATATATGTATATGACTCTAGTATATATGACTAGAGTCACTCAAGCTCCACCTAAATGTTAAAGAAAATATGTAAAAGGTGAACTAAGGAAGGAACAAAGGAAGAAGGAAGAAGAAGGAAAGAAGGAAGAAGGAATGGGGAGGGAGGGGAGACTCCATCGTAACTTCTGGATCAGCTGACAGGCAGAATCCCTTTCTTCTGTTCCAGTCAGGACACCCTCTGAGGAGACTCCTCAAGACTGAGAGCTCTCTTCCATCTTCTGGGTGAGTGATGATTACACATTTGTTCACTAGACACTAGCTAAGAACCCCACACTGTAGTAGAGAATTTCCTGTACTGACATCCAAAACCTGTTCTCTAAATGTTGCATTTGAATAAATTGTGCTATTCGTGAACTCGAATACTTGTTTTGAAGGCAATCAGACCTACAGTCAACAGGCTGTTTGTGAATCCAGTAACTGCCAGAGTCGAGCTTATATTTGATCACACTGTTTGGGAACTTGATTCAATCTTTGCAAGGCGATCGGACCTAAAGTTGGCACATTGTTGGTGAATCCAGTACTGCCAGAGTCGGGCTTATAGTAACCACAGTATTTGGTGTCCCTATTAAGAGATGCATCCAGCCACCCCCAGTCTCTCTCTAACCTTTGAGGACTGGCTGGAATGCAAGGGGATTCATCTCTTACCAAATTTGCCCCCCCCATGAAACTGCAACACATGCACATGGTACACGTTGCATTGTTGCATGGGAGCTCAAACTTTAACTTAACTGAGTCTTCACCTTCTTTTCATCTCCAACAATTTTTGTGGCTTCTTCCTGGACCTGCTTCTGTCTCTGCCTAAACAAACAGCAGAACATGGGACAGAAGGCAAAGACAGCAGCACAAGTCTCTTCAGTCTTCTCTGTGGTCACTTCAGCAAGAGGAGCAGCTGAGACCTTGCCAGAATTCTCAAAGACAACTCATACAGTCAAGAAGTTCATGTAATGGTGGCCAATCAGCCAGACACCTGGGGGCATCCAGAACTTTTTGGTGCTATTCATTAATGTTTGAATAAGAACTCAAGTGTAGAGTTAGGTCCTTTATGCAATGTTTCAGACCAGCTGACTGACCTATACCTAAGGCTTCCTAGTAAATTTGGTTACTGCCAGGTCTTTTGTTGTGGGTTATGATTCTGGGCCCCATCCTTAATTTTCTCAGTGTATGCTTGAGGGGACAAACGCCTAAAATTTAGACACCGTCTTACTTAAATCTATTTGTGTGTGACTACTGTATTGTCTACAACTGTTTTGCTCAGCTTATTTCATTTATAGAGTAATATATAACCACCTTTACAAGATTAAGATGGGAAAAGAATAAGTATTTCTGGATACTCTTGAACTGTCTCAGTTTTCAGAATGAATTAGTACATTGAATTGGTACATGTGCAGTGTTGATGCAATAAGAAAAGTCATAGTGTTCCACTGTCTGATGATTCACATCTCCACTGTGTGGTTTAACGTTTTGCTATCACTTTTAAGATCCATAGAACATAGGAATACTACTAACCTCTAAGCTTGCTAAAAAGACTTTTATTTCATCTTTATAATATAGATATAAAAATATTTATCTGCTTTTCTAACTGTACATGTTTTTTAAGTTTGATTCTAGGAGCTCTATAATTTGTATTGGTGTAAACTAAGGACAGAATTTATCCCTGAGGGGTTTATGAGGCTTGCTATGAGAACAGAAAGTATCTGAAGTGTAAATCCTTACAGCGGGAGAAAATAATATGAGCATGACATGTGATGACAGCTTAGTATCAATTACAAAAACATCCTGAGGTATATTGGAGCACCTGCTAGGCTGTCTTTTTTTTTTTTTTTTTCTTTAGCGGCACTAATTAGGAAATACTTCAGGGAACTGGCATTTTTTGATAAGCTGTAAAAGAGGGTGAATAGGCAAAACTCACCCAGATGAAGCTACAACACAAACACATTTCACAGAAAAAGGTTAAAAGTTGAAAAGAAGATTAATGCTTTATTTTTATTGCTGTACTTATTATTTTAAGTTTATCAAGAAATAAGACATAAAGTAATTTCAGGTAATATCTAATCAGGTACATGCATGTGCACACAGCATATAATACTTTGGTTTAATAAAGGAACAGGTATCCAAATTTTGCTTTTAATTGACCTTCTCTGCAACACAGACAAAAGAAAATCACAGAATAAAAATATGTGACAGAGATGATCTGCATTACTCCATGCACTACTCAATATGCTCATTTCCAACAAAGTAAATATCAGGTGTGTTTGTTATCAAAGAATTCTGATATGTGGAAAGAAATATATCACTCATTTTTGTTGAAATTAAAAATACAGCATGGATCTTATGTCCGCAGAAAAAATCATAGACAATTTTTTTATGCAAGATCAAGAGCAGGCTCTAATTTTTCATATCTGTAGGATGTTCTTCATATTTTATTTATGTTTTTGGTATATTTGACATTCATCTCCACAGTACATTCTTACTTTTCAGGTTGAAATGATAAAATGCTTGTTTTATATTTAAGTAATCAGTACTGAAGGAAATTGTGCTAACAAGATTCATACACTGATCTCAATTATATTGATAAAAATCCAGTATAAATCCATTTATTCAGCAACTGCTCATTTTTATTCCTCTTGTTTTAATATGAGAAATATCCATTCCTTACCAAAGTGATCCTAGAAAACCAAGAAAGAACAAAAAGCTCTAATCTGTTGTCTAAGCAAGACATATACTTCCCTGCAAACTACAAGTCAAATCAAATGTAGGTGATAAAATTTCTAACATACCTGCCAAAAAATCTTGCTTTATGTTGATTACTGAGGTGTACTGCATTGCTTTTCAGAAGTAGCTGTTACTTAGAATTTCTGTGTGTTTGCAGAGAGAAAAAAAGGCCACACTCTCAGAAAGATCTATTGAAGAATCTTTTTATTCCTCATATCTCCGTTCATTGCTTGTGTTCATTTAGCAATAAAAGGAAAGTCTTCATGATGATAGTGAATTAGTACTTCTATAACTGTCCAATTAACACCAGCATGCTACTGAGGGAGATATTAGTGCCATATGGACTACAAGATGCTGGAGACACTAAGCTTTGTATCTCTTTCTTATGAAGCACAGGTAAAGCAGTTGTCCCACAGTTCTAATATTTGATGTATGTGCAAATTTAGCTGACAAGTAGATGTTTCAAGCCAAATCTCATGAACTCAGAGACAACAGAAACATGAGACTTAATGGCTCCACCTGTGTCATCAAGAAAAGCTACTGACAATAGTGAGCGTTGTATTGTCTTCCATCTCGGAAGCTATCAATGGCTGTTATAAATTCAGGTAGTTTTCCTTGCTGTTAGATGAACCTTTTTTTTAGGATTTAATAGCAATGAGATCTAGGAACTTTCATTTTTATACAAAATGTATTTATGGATAATTTTACATCAGTTTGCCCACATGCTGATGTTTTTGCCTTCTATTTTTCTTCTGCTTTGGTTTATAGTTTATAGCACCACTTGCCTTTTATTAGTTTTCAAAGTACTTTTATTACTTTCAGCCTTATATTTTATATGACTGAACTTCAGATTGCTATTACTCAAGTCCCCAAGGGTGAGCTTATCCATTTCTTTCTAAACGCTGTGCTTAGGCTGTCTGTATTAATAATGTCTCAAATTTGTGTTATCAGCCATTTACTCGCACCTTTTTTATGCTTTATTGCTAAATTTACATATTAAACAAGTTCAGTTTTGAGTGTGATTCTGGAGGAATTTCACTGCCTTTCAATGTGGCATCTATCCCACCAGTATTGCCCATTACCTTTCCTCCTTTACAGTCCCTCTAGGATATTTGTACTGTCCTTTTTTTTTTTTTTTATCTCCCATATGTCATCACACAAAATGCTATATTAAATCCAGATAGATGGTATGTGCTGAATTTCTTTTGTCTATAAACTCAGTTGTCTTATTAAATAAAGCTATGGAATCAGCCAATGAGCTTGTTAAGGTCAATAAACTGGAGTTTTGTTTTATTCATATTCTATAGCATAATGCAGACATTACTATTCTGTCCCTGTGTGACACAGAGTCAGTTGAAAGTCCACTTTCAGAGTTCAGGAACTGATGGAGTTCAAAGGCTAAGGTCTATAGTAATATTAATTGAAAAAATCAAATCTCCATTTTTCTTAACTAGTCAAATGCCCTTATTTTCTCCATTGGTTTCTATGTGAGGATTGGATAGAGATAAAAGGAAAAAAGCAGACAGTTTCAACAATGATTCAATAATAGATTTGAGAAGAATAATGGGAAGTAGAATTTACAATAACTGAAGTGGAACAACTTAAGTGATTGGGGAATAAATTAAATAATCATCACAGAATTCTGAAAGCATAAACATATTAAATTGTAAGGCTAGTGGAAAACATAAAGAGCTCAGACTAATAATCACTGTTGTCATAAGCCTTGAAGTATTACACTGCAGGATGATTCCTGTTCTTTAGATTTCCTTCTATTCATTAAGAGGCACAGTGACCATGCAAAGAGAGCAACCGCATGCGAGCGCTTCCCTGAAAGTTCTTTCACAAATGAGCATTGACTTGTCTTATAAATTTGCTATGAATCTTGCAGGAGTTCTGTATACAGTACCTGCTTTTTACAGCTCCATCTCTCTCCCCACTGAAGGACCCTTACAGCTCAATGTGCTTTCTTGCAGGCTATTACTGTCAGCATGGGCTGTAGTACTTATGGAAGCAGAAGGAGGATGTTTCTCTCTGATCAGCTGAAGGCTTCACATGCTACCTTGTGTAGACCATCTGTATCAGGATGCAGCTCACTGTGTAAGCAAATATGGCTTCCACGAACTGAGGCTACAGATCAGCTAGGTGTTTTATCCTCAGTGCTGAACTGGCCATATGGATTTAATTCAAAGACATGAAATAATCCATACTAAATTTCACTGTATCTGTCTTAAGATTAGCCTAATGTTAGTCAGATTTCTCCTCTTTGGAAGATAATAGTGCCTGCAATGCACTATTTATAGCCTCTCTTGGAGCCAGTATTGTGTAAAATGTAATTAAAGAGTTTCTAAAATGCATGGTACAGTCTAGGTCAGGTAAATACATAATCAGAGAGTTATTAATGGAGCTGCAATTAATTAATATGCTTCCATCGGAGCCATTAAAGCTGATTAATGTTATGGCACACAAAGAGAATTTGTAGTTAACAAATCAATGACCCAGTAGACCGTATTGTCTCCTTTAAAACTATTACCCTGTACCATATCAAAGCCTCATTAGAGAATTTTTAATTTACTGATCATCAGCCCCAGTAGTCATTAGTTGGCCCAGGTTGATGATGCATGTGCACTGAAGAAATGTAAGATAGTTCTCCATTGGGGGATAGATCTCCTCATAGTGACACTGCTGTAAATCAAAGGTAACTCCACTGGAACCATCGAATGCACTCAGTTATAGGGGTAAAAGATACTCTGAGAGGAGAATCAAATCAATTGAGATTTGCAAAAGTTCATTTATTATGCTTATAGAATAACTCATTTATAATGGAATAACCAAGAGGTTTTATTTTTTCTTTTCAAAATAGAGAAGAATATTACTCAGAACTCATATGACAAGGAGGCAGGGAAGGGCGACAGGTTATGCATTTTCTTGCTTTATATATTTGGATTTCATCTGAGATTTACCTTTGGGTCTGGTATTTTAGGGGTGACTGAAGCATCCCAGGAATGCATTTTCCTCTAGACAGCTGATACTTCTGGCCTTTGCTTTTTCTAGTACAGTTTTTTTTTCTGGAAATTCTTTTGTTTGTTTGTTTTTCTTTTTCTTTTTCCTCACTAGGGATAAATCTTTTGCAGGTTTTCATTAACTTCAGTGGAGTTACACTAGAGAGAATTGTGGCTCAAGTGGTTTAATATAGAATTAATGTTCACAACTGCAGTTAAAAGATCCCTTTGGGGATGATCTGCACTATAATCTTTTACAAAGACTTAGCTCAAATCTTTTCTTGTTTAAATCTACAAACTTGGACTTGCTTTGAGGGAACACTTGCCTTGAATGTATGCCACTGTAAGAGGGAGAGACCCTGAATACATGATTTTCTGATAGTCACATTCTTTTTGCAGATTTTGTTATGCAGTAGTCCTTTTCAGGTTCTAGAGATTTATGGAGCAGAGTCTTGCTTTCTTCTTCATTTTGAAGCAAGGATTATTATCTGACGTCCTTACTCAGAAATGTAGATAAGAGTTCATTTCATTTACTTTTGATGTATTGTAGAAGGCAAGGGTATTCTTAGACATTTATTCTTACTATAGTCAAAGCTTAAACCACTGCTAAAAAGCAAAACATTTACTAAATATCATATAGCTGTTGTTACCCAACTCAGATTTTCTGTAGACATGGTTACCACCAGTAGGTTGATTGATGTAGCATAAAGGTATTGCAATATTAGTTTAGATTAGGAAAACAAAAGCCACTTTTTCTGATAGTTCAATGTAAAAAGAGACATCACCACACTTGCTTTCCCTTTCTTATTTTAAAAAAAGACTATCAGTAATACAAGCCCTCCGTATTTAAAAGATCATTCCATAAATCAGTTAAGGAGCAAGAGTATTTATAAATATGCATTTTAGACCAATAGAATTCTAGTCTCTTGAGAGTCAAGTTTCTTTTCTGCTGAAACGTATTGCTCACAATATTGTTAAGAAAGGATAACAGTGCTCATAACAGTGTTTTCAGATAAAAGGGCAAACAGCCCATGACTGAAAAAAAGCCTCTCAGTTGTAGGGCTGCAATATCACATGATGCAGAAAGAGCATGTGACTGCAGCATGTGTTTATTGCCATTTATACCCCTCTGATCTGTAAATCCACACTTAAACATCAGGAAAAAAAAAATGTGTAAATGTTTTAGTCCAATTTTACATTTCCTCAGCCCAGTAGCTAAATATGCTCTGTCATCAAAAGCCTTAGGAGAGTTGTGTTCCTGCTTCTCCACTCACATTCTGCTTCCCAATTCTTTCCTCATTGGTGGTCTTCTGAATGGGACATTTCTTGAAATAATATGCAAGAAAATAGAATTTACTTCAGCTTTGAATATGAGGGCTGTTTTTTTTTTTTTTTTTCCCAGCAATTATTGGAGTGGGGCTCCAATGAACATCAGAATTTATCTGCTTGGGAAATTGCCTTGAACAATGTTCACACAGAGGATAAATGCACATAATTTACTACTTCAGACTAGCCAGTTAACTTTTCAATAGCTATTGCTGTATTTACTACTAGTAGTACCATAATTTCTTCTTGTGCATTATTGTTAAGATACAGACTATACCACTTCTGCCTTTTTAATTTACTCAGTAATTTTGCTGCTGTCACTGTAATACTGAGATGAGTTTCTTCCCTTTCCAAGACATCTAATGGATTACAAAATAAAATCTGATATTTTATTGCTTTCTAACAGATTCTGTACATGAGACTGCTCTCCTATAACTGAATTTAAGTCACTGCTTTATTTAAATATGAAGGATTTGGCAGAATCAGGGAACATTCCCTAGTGTTAGGGATATTTGCATTTTTCTAGATGAGACTTGCTTGTGTTTTGAAATCCTTTGAATTAAATCCTCGAGCATTCAAAAACTGAAAGAGTGGGTGAAAATTGCTGTAAGTATTTTACATGAGAGGAAGATGAAGCAGAGGTTTAAGAACTGGCAGTATCTTTCCATTTTAGTACAGTACTTTTCCTAGACCAGTTATGTTAAGAGTCAATGATGTACCATGCCATACAACTTTCTTTAGTGTCTGTTCTGCTTCTGCTGTCCAAACTGGCTCAAAGGAAGCTGACCTTATCTTTCCCTGCACAGTGCTTTTCTGTGGGATGGTGGGTGCGTGATCTCTTGGCAGGAGTTTTTACAAGCCCCTATTTGGCCCAAGTGGTTTCAGTGCTACAAGTCCGTGAATGTGCTCCAGATTCATTGAAAAAGTGTTCAAACAGTTAAAAAAAAAAAAAAAAAAAAGCTCCAACTCAGCTATGTCACCATCACATCACCTAGCTGTTCTCGCCTGACAAATCTGTAATAGCCACTATATTTTTTTTTCTCTTTAGCAAACCTCACATAGAAGAGGTAATAAATTCACTTTCCACAAGATGACTCATATTTTAAAAGTGTCAAAATTAATTTCATGGTCATAATTACAGTGCTTTGGCAATGTCAGACAAGCACAACACATGATTTATCCTAAATAGGAGATGAAAGACCCTTAATTGTTGTTTTTATGAAGTCAAATTGGCTGCTAGAAATGCAGAAATACAGGTAAGCTGAAGATAGGTTTTTATAAGGACTACTGAAGTGAAGGATTACATCAAATTCACTTTCTCTCTTTTATTTTTACTTTTGACAGACTTGCTAATCATCTTGGATTTCACTTCTTCGTGCAAATGCAGCACAGCTGGAATGAAATTCCTTAAGAGGATCATTTCATTCCATTTGCTCATGATTAAAGCTTTGTTCATAGATAGGTTTCTATTTTTAGTGTTCTGTTCAAGTTCTGCTTTTAGCCTGCTTCTTAGAAATGTCAAAAGATGATGAAGAAGGCATCAGGTGACTTGACCTTGGTCACACTCAGCAGGGGTTCTGCTGGCTTGCAGCTCTTTGCTCTAGCCTAAACATGATTCCTGCGACCTTTCTCTTATTTTCCTCTTCTCCCACACCCATGTCCACTTTGACAATCCTCTTCATGATTTAACAACAAGAAGGACAAATAAAAATGGAAATGTTTTTGTCCATATTTGCATACAGAGAACATACCTTGGTGGAATGATCAGCTAAAATACATCGGTTATTTACTGGAACTAAGCTAGAGATATTCTAAATCCTTCTACTCAATCTTCTTCTCTTACTAGTTTTATGTTTAAAAAAAAAAAAAAAAAAAGCCTTTGCTTTCCTCCTTCTATTTCAGAGCGGCATAGCAGCAATCTGGAAGCAATAAGAAACCCCAAATCTCTAATTTTGCTTTTCCCAAGCTATATTTGCTTTAGAGTCATCGATATGTTTGGTTGAGATCTTCTGCTGGTAGAGATAAAGAAAATCAGATTTACATCAAGAGAGTTTGATGATTGAGAAGGTGTTTAAAGTAATAAAATTGCTTACATGCACTTGCAAAATAATTTCTTTTTTACAGTTTTAACATATTTTCTTGCTCTCCTCCAAATATACTTTTAGGAAAGTTCACAAAAGAGGTGTACAAGATGAAATGCAAAACATAATATATTATGAACAAATCCGTAAAGCAACAGCTTAAATGGTAATCTTTAAGTAAACTCAAAGTCCTCCAATATGTCCTTTAAGTTATGGAAACAGCCTGAGACACATGGAGGGTACAAATCAGAGAGAATTAGAAACAGAAAAATCAGCAAAAGCCGTTATGGACTGAAAATCTATTTCTTTGTTTCATTTTGGGTTTCCTCATAGTATAAATTATGTGCTCAGCAAATACAGCTAAAAGGAGTGTCTAGGACTTTAAATTCTCCTCTAAATCGCTGTAATGCAAATCAGGAACAATTCTGTGGAGCTCAGTGGAATAATACAGTTGCAAGTGGAATGAAAAGCATGCTCTGAAACTGAGCTCTTCATCTCAGTTGCATCAGCACCAGCACATACCAACTACTGACAGCTACATCAATTAACAACTCAATACGTTAGTCCACTATTTTTCATTGATGGAAAATGGGTTCTATGGAATATAAAGAGAGTGGAGCGGATATTGAAGAGCAATATCTAATGTACAAACTCCCATAGTACCTCAGAACTGCTCAATGTGAACCATCCAGAGCAGCAGTGGTCTTTCTCAGGTAGACAGCTGAGGCAGAGTCACCGTGTCATTAACACCTGTCACAAGACAAATTTTTCACCTGTAACAAAGCTGAAAGAATGTTCTTTTGTTCCTTGTTCCTTTGTTGCATTTCACAGTTTTTCTGTTTAAAAAAAAAAAAAAAAAAAAACCAAAGAAAAACAAAAAGAACATTTAGTGGAATTATTTTATTTCCTGTATGGCTTCCAATTTTTTCTCTATGCCAGTCAAAATTAGAAATCCTGAAATACATAGCAAGCCTAGGATCACTTGAACATTAACAAAAATGTGCAAAGGAGAATAGGTTTACACAATAGATCATTATATTATTTTTTAAAACTCTCAATTTATTAATTTAACACTGTTCAACACAGTAATTAATCTGTCCTGACACTCACACAAGTGTACAATTCCCGGCATTCTGCAAGTTACAGTCTTTGTTTAGATAATTTGCATTGATATAGAAGGTGTTTTCTAGAGCAAAGACAGTAATTTTGCTCTACTATAGTTATACGCTAGTCATATCTTGAGAGCTTTAGAGAAACTGAGATCTCTTTTTAGTTTCAAAAGAAGTTCAAAATTAGAACTAGAACCTTGTGTGTAGGTCTTGCTCATTTAAGACCATTGGTTCAAGAGGGAAGGATAGAGATATGGGTAAGTCTTTGCAGGACAAACAAAAATTCCTCTGTGTCCATCCCAAGCACTCCCAAATTTCTCTGGCATCATCCACATTGCTCTTGCTAGCCTGGAACAGTTTTTGTGGGAAAGTAGTGTATCAGGAAAGTATTTTTCCTGGGGCATCATCCTTAGTGCAGAGCAGAATTTTTTCCTTGGGGAACTTAATACTAACTAGAGCATTTGCACTTCTCTAATCCATGTTACATTCCTACGCAGGACAGGCTCAAACCTGTTATACAAACCTAATGCAGATTGCCATTCATACCTTATTCCACATTCTGTACTGATATGAAATGATTTCCCATCCTATGATCATCTCTGGGATTTTGAAATTTTCTTCTAGAAGTAGAAATACCTTTCATACAACCTTGTACACGTTTCATAATCTAATATTAAAAAGAAAAATATCTTGAAGTCATTGTCAGAAAATCACAACAATCCTACTTTGAATAATGCAATGCATATATTTTGAATTTATAGTTTTGATTTTTTAAATATACTTTGTTGTTTCTATTCCAAGATGAAAAGTAAGCTGAAACCAAACTTTTCACATATCTAGATTAAGTTTTACAGCTTAGTGTTATCTCTTACGGGTTTTTTTTTTGCAGCTGATGGAGAGAACAACATCCTGAACAAATCATTTATCCCAATTTTATAGGGTTAGTGTAATCTTTATGAAATATCTATTTCTATTTCCTTTGTCTATAATCAGAGTTTTTATGACTAATTTAGATTAGATTAAAAAGAATAGATTTCTAAAGTTTGATAAGATGAATGTGGTTATTTACAAGTAGATTAATGAAACTAAGAAAATAAATGTTATGCTTGTCTTTACAGGACTCTGTAAGACCGGCTTTAGGTTTGATTTAGATAGATTTTTCTTTTTTTAATCTCCATATTGAGCTGGAAGTCCCAAAGGGTAACTTCAAAGAGAAAACAACAGAAATGTGGCTGTTCTAAAAGCGGGTATGTAAGAAAGCATATTTGTTTACCAAAAAAAAAAAAAAATCTTACTGCAGAGCTACCTGGTAGTGTTGTGCTGGGTTCTAGTTGAGACTGTACAAACTCATCTGGCAAAGGGGGCTGAAAGATTCCAGGGACCAGACCAATATTTTTTTAAAAAAATCTATTTTTATCAAGTCAGAATTAAAAGTGTTTTTAGTGTTTTTAGGTGGAATAGTATCTTGTTTTCTGAGCTTAGAGAGAAACAAGGGTAAGCCACAAGAATTATTAAAACTGGCATGTTTGTTGTTATACATTTAGTGTTACTCTTTTGTCCTTTAGATAATGAAAAAAAGGTAAAGCCTTGAAATGCTGTTCAGAGGCTACATATATGTATGAATATGTTACCTGTCTACTTTTTTGTATCATCTGGTGAATGAATTCTGGGGAAAGTGTATTTAATGCTAACATGAGAAAGTCAGCATTAATCTGCAATGATCTTTCGACATCTTCTGAAGGGGTAGTGATTGAAGAATGGGACTGACACACGGAGAAGGTGCGTGAAATGTGTTCAAGCCCAGTCTACCCTCAGGAGTCTAAGCTTGGGGAGACTGTGTCTCAGCATAGTCTATAGAAACTTGCTCAACTAATTAACTAATTTTACGCTTAAAAAAATGTGGAGAAAAATGATGCGAAAAAAAAAAAAAAAAAAAAAAAAAAAAAAAAAAGAAAAAGAAGCTGACATTTGTAAAAATATGACAATTGTCACATTAATTTGATCCATTGCAAAATTGTTCATAAATGGCTTCTATGTATTTCCAAGTAAGTCCCTGTTCTATGTTAAAATATTTCACTGTTTAGGAAGACCAGCAATCCATTCTGACTGTGCTGGGGAAATACTGCCTTTCAGAATTTCAGGATTAGCATCTTTGCTTTGAACTGTTCTTTCTAAAATATTTCTTGTCCTTGATGAAACTTAGCTCAAAGTATCATTCAAGGCCACTATCTCTGGTGTTGCCGGATACACTTGCCTGTATCAATTCTTTGGGAAATAAATTACTCATGAAAAGGTGCACATCAAAAGCTCCGGGAATCCTTGGCATTACTTGTACTGTCAGACTTATGAGGAATCTGATGGAGTCTAGGGCAAGAGCCCTCTTCCTGGACACCTTAATGCGAGATGGTTAGCAATTCTCCTTAATTTAGTGCCATGGCCTCACAGCTTACAGTCTTACCAGCAGAACTGGTTACTTATCCTTCCCCCACGCTCCCTCCCAAACAGCCCTGGATAGTGTATGACTATAACTGCAATAATATAAACTACAGCACAATGAATATGTGTTGTTTTAAGTAACCCAGATTAGGGAATTTGGGCAACACTGTGTTTTATGACTTTTTGTTTGTTTGTTTTTGTCACCCTTTTCTCATGAGTTTCCCAAAGAACTGTTCTTGATCCTGCTTCTGAACTGCTGAATGACACAGGGATTATATAAAATTGCCCAAGGTAGAAGGATAAAAATGATTAATTTCATGAATTTGAACACCTGTTTGTCTGGAGTTCTCAGTTTAGATGCTTTTTGAATGGTCATCTGTTACATTTATTTTCCCAGAATACACCAATTACATCTTCAGAGAAAAGATACTTTCCTGAGATATTGTTTAACTTGACAACTGAAATATTAAATAATCTAGTCAATGGTAAACTACATGAGTTTGCCCTAAATAGAATACTCACTGCTATTTACCCTACAGTACTTTTGTCTTCTAAACCTTACCTAAGTCTTTTCCTGAGATAAACTAAGTAACAATGTCTTCTAGAGTGGGTTAAGAGTCTCACCAAAAGATTTTCATATGCTAGGCAAATGTAGGAAATTTAATTTCTTTTTTTTTTTTGACATTCTAAAGATAGACAGTGAATAGTTATAATAATCAACCCAGCATAAAAACTAGAGTAAGCCATTCAATGGAAGTCTCTGAGATATAACCTAAATGGTTTATTATCATATTTTAATACAGAAAAAAAGAACAGTCTAATGGATGTATTCACTCAGTAGAGTTCTACAGTAGAGTTTTGAAAATATTTATTTAATATTTAAGGAATCTTGTCTCAATAAAAGAAAATATTCAGAAAATTTCTGTTTTATAAAAATGTGATAGATGAAAACCTATTGTTTCATCTTTTGAATTATGGTTTGTCTGTGTTTTAGATTGTTTGTCAAATGCATTTTCCAGAACACAACATCACACCTTATACTCTTCAAAAGCTACTTTCTTGTGAGCATTTTATTTTTTCTTGAGTCTTATATCTAATAAAGTACAGTTAAATGACAGTCCATTTATCAATATCATCTATCAATATAATCTAAATTATATTTATCAGATATTGCAAGATAAGAGAAAGTCAATCAATCAGAAGTTTCAGAGCTCTTATTTCACTTACTATTTGTCAATGTCCCTGTTCTGGACCAAATTTAAGATATATTTGACAAATTATCTGTTACTTCTACAAAACAGGATTAATTCCTGGAATATATAAACATTTCTGCAAATCCCAATTTCCTGAATTATATTCTCACTTCATAATTCTATCTGTGATCCTTAGCCTCCAGAATTAGATATTTCCTGACAAAATGTAATGGACTGTTACTTCTAAGACATATCTTTGATACTATACATTTCCTTCAAAGAAAGAAAAGGAAAAAAAAAGCAAAAGCATTTCTCTACTTTTTTTTTTTTTTTTTAATCGTAAATGCTTTGGATGATTTCCCAGATAATATACTATATAATATCAAAACCAAAAAAATGTTTAGAGAAATATTGTATTTGTAGACATCAAACACTGTAACAACTGAAAATTAAAAGTTGCAAATTAAGGCTTTAACAGCTTTGCACTTCCCAGATTCCTATCTAACACAATTTAGAGTGTTAAACCCTGTCATAATGGAGTGCAATACATAAGAGACTCAGCCCTTTTTTTTCTGTTTTCATCTTCAGGTTTCCTTAAAGTGTAAGCCTCTGATTTGCAAAACAGTTACTTCCTTTTTATGTATATCCTCTTCAAAAGACTCACTTCCAATTTGCAAACAAAGTGTTTGCTACACAGAATTTCCTTGAATAGGAGTAGTGTTATTGAATATTCCCTTATTAACAACATACATTTGATGCATTTTTTTGCAAGACTGCTCATAACTTATATGCCATTGTCTTCCTGTAGAGATTGCATACAGTACACTGATAATAAAGCCCAGTGTCTGGATGTTATAGCTCAGTTTTACCATTCGGCATTCTAATTACATAGTATGAAATTGGCATAATTTATCTGTTAAAAGAAAACAAAACAAAAAACCCCACTTTGTTACACAATGCCTATTTTGTTGCTCTTTTTGCTTGTTTTCCACAGGAAAACTTTCTCTCTTAGGAGTAACCCTCTAAATTCTTTTGAAAACCAAAACCAGATTCACTACCCTACTGATTTTGGTAGGAAGCCACCACCTTTTGTCAAAATCTGCTACTATGCTGTTCTGTCTTGTGATTTAATGGTTTTCTGGATTAATAACTGTTGTGTCTGCAGACAAATCCTATTGTTCGTGCAAAGTAAGTATCTTCCAAATGTGTTGGACTCTGTGCTTGTGTTGTAATTGATCTAAACACACAGAGTCATTTGTTGGATTTGTTACTCATGCTTAGAACAATAGAGCTTAGGCAATAGGTCATACACAGAACACAGAATAAAACAATATTTTGGCTTTTGAATCTGCCCAAATTATGTGGTCTGCAAAACATGCTGCCTGACATATTCAAACCCAATTGACCTTGATGTAGTTATAGATTCTATAGAACTATAGAACTATAAAACATTAAACATTAGTCACAAAGAGGAGGTGAGATCTTTTTTATTTTTTCTTTTTTGAAACTGATATAAATATGGGCTAAATATATACCAAAGGGGTCAGGATTCAAATATTTCTATCTTAGTTTCAGTAATTTCCAAAGCTTTCTTGCCTAGAAAGTATTACCAATTTATATTTTACCTAGAAAATGTTTCCTGGGAAACCAGAACTGAAAAATTGAAGCCAGACCCACTAATCTGCTAATTTTAGAATAAGCACAAAACTTATCTTTCAGTTTGTCAACTACTCTGTCCATTGATTGCCTGAGTAGTGATGCACTTTTTCATTACTATGGTTTGCAATAATGCCAGTGAAGTCAATGGGAATCAAGAATGCACAATCAGTTTTTCTCCAATGATTAAGAATAATATATAAATGAAATTAAATTTCCCAATATTTTATGAAAAGACATTATGAAACCAAAGACAAATACAGAACTGCTTATGCATTCTACACTCTTGCAATGTAACTGTCTATTATAATTAGAAATTTGTCTCTAAGCTGATATAAGTTCTGCTTACTGACTCTAGTACAATCTGCTTTAAAGAAAATGTTGATTTCAGTTCAATGTAATGGAAATTATAGAAGTCTAAATGGCTGAAAGGAAAAGGTAACCTTATTATTGGGTGTTTTGGATAGCGTGTGTTTTTATTTTTTGCCATTAGCAAAGTAGAGCTAATTTTCAAAGTAAATAGGTAAATTGGTTAGAATTATCAGCAATGACCAAGTCTCATTACAAAATATATGGCCAGAATTGGAAACTGCACTTAAAACACTAATTTATTTCTATCTTACAGTTTTTGCAACCTGAAATTTCTGGAGATTAAATAGATAAGCACTCCCCCCAAACCAAAGACTGCTCTGTAAGTTCTGTTAAGACTGTTCCTGTATTACACTACCGTGAGGACAAAAAAAAAAGCAAGCAATGACAGGTGGTGTCAGATGGACCTATTCTTTTTTGGTAGCTCCTAAGTGTATCTAAACCTAATTTCAGATAAAACGTGTACCTGGCTCATCTCTTCCTAGTAGTTGCCTTAGAAGCATTACGATTCATAAGGAAGGCCTCAAGTTTTTGATCCACAGACACCTTACCTCATAGGGAAAATATGAAAATCAAAACACTGCACACAAGTGAATTACCGCCACAAGAGTCTGAAATAAATTTGAGAAATAAATCCCAGACTGTTTTTTTTATTATTATTTTATCATTTCATGTCCCAGATATTACTGAGTTAGAGGGGAAAATGCTGACTGCTACTTTAAAACCAAAAGAACAGACATAAGTTCCCATTGATTTACCCAGACAGACAATGCATGAAAAATTCTTGCCCTTCTAAAGTACTTTTATCCCTAGCTTTGAGGGGAATAAAGTTTTCCTCTGCATCTTTGAACTCATTCAGTTATGTAGTGATGAGCCTACATCATAGGACTATCTTACTGTGGGTAACTTCTTAGCCATGAACTCTCATTGCATGGTCATTTTAAAATTATAGGTTTCTGAAAAGATCAACATTTTTCTCTTTTAATTTGCTTTATTTTCAAAATAATGAAGTAAATCTCGGCTGCTGTCACTGTAGCTATTTATCTGATCCTTCTCCTCTTGGCAATCTGTTCATGTTTCATTTAAACATGCAATATGTTCATTGTGATAGGCACTTGGGTGATTATGAGACAAGATATGGTGCAAGATATCCCAGGGTCAGGCAACTGATAGCATTTTGTATTTTGCTAAAGAGAAAAATCACTGTTTGTGGCTACTTTCATTTCATGGATTCCTACAAGCAAAAACTGCTCTGAATTGCAAGGGTTACATTTTAAAATTTGAGTGAACTCTGTGACCTGATGTTTTTTCCACATATTAGTTTTGAAAATAAACCCTTCTGATAAGGTCACTTGTTGCTCAGCGGGTGATTGCTGTATTCCCAGATGCACGATTGTGCTTTATGCTTACTGTAAGTACTGGAAAAAAATAACAAAAAGGTGTAGAGAAACATCCATACAGCTGAACATAGCTACTAATATTCTGAAAATTTTAGAAGTTTCTAATGATCCCTTATGTTCCCATGAAGGTAGATCTTTGAAAAGACCTCCATGCTTATTAGTGTCTTTATAAGCAGCACTAGAGGCTACTGGGTCCTCCATTCTTTAGTAACTTTGAACACTGATTTCAAATGATGTAAAATGAAAACTCAGATCTTGAAGTTATATTCCTAAGATATTCTTCCACAAAATAGTAATGATAATAAAAACAACACCTCTAAATATGCAGCAGAAGCAGTGAGGCACAAAGCCTATTGAATCAGTACAATTGAGTTAATTCTTGTGAAAAGTAGTGATTAAACTGCTGAATGGCTTTTGAGCACTCAATACAACAGGATGTTCTATACATTAGGATACATAATTGTTGCTGGAAAAATATCTTTGTCTTTCTAAAAATAATGCTAAATAACAATTACCTGCTTATTACACATGAAGAATATTTCAGGAAACAGACTTTTAAAGTGTACAGTGCAGGTTACCCAAACAATCCATTTTAAAGACTTAACAACAAATGTCTCATTGACTCAAAACTGAGATCAGAATTTTCAGTTAACATCTACTTATGAATACTCTGTGGATTTTTAAACAAACAGGTAAACAAAATCCTCAATTTCTTATAGCAATTGCTAATACATGCATCCACTTAGACTATTGCACTGGATATGGTTATGTATATCTTGAAAATAGAGTTAGAAAATGGAGAGTGTAGAAATTCATTTGAAAGGATTTTGTACATCAAAAGTCCAAAATGTGCTATAGAGAATATGGAATCTCTTGGAAGGGTTTGTAAGTTCAAATCCCAGGGTCGTCTGAAGCTAAGTGCTTTCTAAGTCAGCCTGTTAGCAGCCAAAGTTATAGCAGATATCTGGCTAACTTTGGGAAGAGGGAAAAAATGTTTGGTTTATTGATTTTGGCAAGCTAACTAGTTATTTAAGATATGAAGGAGTGTAGATATATTTTTTTTTTCCTAGTTTACTTCACAGTTGCCCTTTTACAGCAATATTTTAGCCTCCTGAAAAAATCAGCATTTCTGAGGAGTAAAATATCAGAAAATTCTGAAGTTGTTCATGGTGAAATCTAAAAGTTCAGACTGTCACATTGATGTAAAGAATAATGTTTTTAGTTTGTGTAACTACGTTGACCAGATGTCCTTGAATTTAATTTACTAAAGCCTACACTCCAGAGGTTGCTAAATAATTTACACAGACATCACTGTAGAATTTTGCATTTGGTGACTTATTGAGTCATTTTTTATTAATACAGAGCTTTCAATTAAATATTAAAAGCTTTGCTACAATATACAGCTGCTTTAGATAAAAACATTTGCAATCAATAAGTTTGGGATAACATATCAATATCACAATTAATCATGCTGCTAATTCACAGGTATTTGTGTCATTATTTCAATGAAAATCAAGTCTATTCTAGAAGACTAACACTGGAGCTGATGTAAAGTACACAGACACAAATTTGAGTTCTCATCCCAGTGGATGAAAAACATATATTGTTTTCTTTTCTAACTTTTGGCCTATGTAGAAATCTCAGAAAAATAGATAGGAAAAGTGCTCTTAAGGGAACTTAAGCCCATATTTTTCAGTTGGGGCTACTCTTGTTTTGTTCATCTTGTCCATGTGAACCCTCTTATGGGCTCACATAAACTCCTTGTCAATGTTAAACGCTCCACATTTAGGGAGTGGAATTATTTGAATTTTTGGAAAACACAAAGGCTAGCTTGGATAACTGCAGAAACAGAATGAAGATCAGAACTAGACTGTGATCAGAAAGCATATGGAATCTGAGCATAAATCACTTTATTCAAAAAATCTCTGCTTTGATTTGGAAGAAAAAAAAGAAAAAAAAACCTTGACCTACTTTTCACCTTTACTGAGGAAAGACTTTTGTCTTTTCCCAACTGGTAAACCTGACTTCAGTATGTAAAATTCCTATATACCACTGTAAGGTAAAGCTTAGAGGATAGAAGAATAACACCACAAGCAAATGCATATGTGTTTTGATATGTTCTTTATATAAAGTGTTCTTAGTTGCATGTGGGTTTTTTTGTTTGTTTGTTTGTTTTGGTGCTATTTTTATAAAATGTTGATGTACCTTAGAATGGATTCACACTTTTACAGCAAATGCGTGTCACATAGCAGTTTCAAATTGAGTAGCATCATTTGTTCGAAATACTTCATTGATCAGTACTTTAAATGGCATATTCAACAATAATTAAATGTTCATTTATTAAACATTATCAAATATTGAATGTAAAAATTTGATAACTTTTTAGGCTTGATCAGAGTAATTGGGAGTTTTAACCGTTGATTCATTTTAAACGTAATGACAATGTTGAATTTGAAGGCTGTACAGCTCTAAATCTTAGGGTCACAAACATACTTGAGCTTTCTTTTCTAAAATATTCTGCAAGCAAATGCAATGGTTATATGCTCCATATTATTCAACCACCATGTCTGTTGGTCTGGATACATTTTATTACAATCATGCTAATGTGGATTTTCTCAAGAATACTTAGCAACAATAACAACAAAAAAACCCTCTTCTTTTTGTACAGAGGTTTGCTAAGGACTGTAGTTTCCATGGAAACTCCTAGAAATAGCAATTTGATTCCAACCTTTACAAACCCAGTGTGAGCCTTTTTCATCTACATTTTTTTTGCTTTAATAAACTTTTACATTCCAGCTTGTTAAAATGTCACAAATCATATCCATGTGAATTATTAATATCTTATTAAAATAATCTCTTTATTTTTAGGCTTAAATGGAAAAGAGTTCTATCATTGTTCTTTTCTGCCAAAGAATATGAAGTAACATCATTCAAAAGAATATTATTTAAATTAATGGCCATTATAAACAGCTCTGACTCAAGAAGTTTTTTTACTTATTTTATCTTACTATATGATATGTTATGAGTCACACACAAAAATTATACACCTCACCCCTAGAGCAATTAAAATAGCTGCAGCTGGGAGGTGTAGCTCCATCATGAATGAATGAGATAGCAAAAAAAAAAAAACCTCTGCAAGTCAGCTTCTCAATGAAAAAGCTGGTATACAAGTCTAAGAAAAAAGGAAACAGATGCTCAGTGATAAGAATGTGCCTGTTCTGACAGAGAACAACACCAGTGTGTGTCTGTGATGGGTTGAATGTGTGTGTGTGGACAGGACTTATTCAGCTGTTTCCTTGCACTCAACAATGAATTACTAAAACAAGATTTTGCTTTTCAACTAGGAAATGACACTTTACTTCTGTGTTATAAAGGAAATAACCCTTTTGTTTTCTTATGTAAATTCCTCTTTAGGAAGTTAAGATTGCTGGGGCATAGCCAGGATTTGGAGAAATAATTTTGCAAGGCTCAGAAGATGTTTATTGTTACAAAAATAACTAACTGGCCTCCAAGTGTGGAAGAGGAACCAAATTGTTTGCAGCGCTTGATTGACTTTTTGTGATGATGAAATATTTGTGATTATTCACAGAGATGTCCTGCAAAGGACCTACTATCCAGAAACATAATACAGTTCACATATAGGAATCTAATTTTTGGTTCTGCCAACACTCTTTATTAATCCATGTGAAAATAACTTTATCTTAGACTTATAAAAAAATCTAAATGCAAAATAAATTAGTTTCTGATGAAAGTTGCTATATATATATATATATAGGCAAAATTATGATTTTTTTAAAAAATGCAAATTTTCTTTACTCGTTTGTCATCAACATGACAAATCAGAATTTGGAGTCATTCTTTCGTATTTGAAACTGGTCCAATACTTTTGCTTTGTGAGCTGGAATTGCTAGTCTGTGATATTGATGACTCTTAGAATAAGTGAATCAGGAAAATTCTCTCTCCAGTGTAGTGTAAGGCTAGACATGTTTATCTTATGTTTAACATAGCTAGAGGTATGTCAAATGGAAAAAAAGTTTCTCATTATATATTCTATGCAGGTTATGAAGTAGCAAATAAGACGAGTTTTCTGAATGTTAATCAAACTGATAATACCAATATCTAGATAAAAATCCAGATGCTTTCTTTCAACTTTGCTATGACCAATAGAATTGAATATGGATGAGATGCAAGCACCTCTATGGCATGTCCTAATTATTTAACATTATTTAAATCTTTGTGTAATGTATATAATCTTACAGCATAAAACAAATGTCATAGAAGATTTCCATATTTCAGGTTGGAAAATACGTCAGAGATATAGAGTCCTATTTTAATAGATCTGATCCATTATTCTTTTTGAATAGTAAAATGTTAGTGTTTTCATTTTAACAACTGCTAGGATTCCAGTTCCATGAACTCTCTTGATGATTATTATCACTTTCATTATCACTTTGCTTTTGATTTCTCTTGGAAGAAATATTATCAAGAATAATGATGATAAAACTGATGATAAAGCTATAGAAAAAACTGTGTGGGTTTATGCTCCTTTGATTCTTCAATCTATATTTATCTGTTGGCATAATTCAGAAAACATAGCAGTTTCACAAGCAATACACAAAATCCGAGCAGCTGGTAGTGGCCTTGGTAGGTTGTAAATAGGACTTGAATGGCTTGTTCTGTAATCATATAAATACATAAGTGGTGAGTATATGAAGAAAGTCATTACCTGTCAACCATGAGCACAGTTGTACTGGTTTATTTTACATAGAATACAAGAGTTTTTTTGGACAGTTTACAAATGCTGGCAGTTGCTGCACACTCTGTGAACATCAGTGAATTTGTTCATGGATTTTTCTCTTAAATCTTGCATCAGCATGGTATTTCTAATCTGTACTTCTTAACAGTCTTTGGAATACCATGATCATCACTGGGATTCTTTAAATAGAGTATTGCTGCTCTCTTTGTCAACTGTATGGTATCAAAATCAAATGGTGCTAGCTATTTCATTTCCACATACTATGCTGTAACTAATCCTAAACTCAAGATTATTCTCTGTTCCATGCTTGGAATGTCGTGCCAGAGGTTACAAAGTAGCACTGTAGTGTGGAAAATGAGAAGACCAGAAATGGAAGTAAACACTGAGAACTGTTAATGGATGCACTACAGAGTCAGACACGATTTGCTATTGTTTTGAAAGAAATAGATGGATCTTTCATGTCCCTATCCGTATGCTGCCTGGCTCAGCAGAACTTCCGTGGAACAAAATATAATTTGAGGATAGTGAAGATCAGCATGGAATCAACACAATGCATCAGCACTGAATCAACAACTCTTTCCTGTAGTTCTCTAACAAATATTTCAGGGTTAGGACAAAGCTGTCTTGCAACCTCCTAGGTACATATTCCTGAATCTTACACTTCAGTCAACAGAACTCATTTTCTGAGGCTTGAGGATGGAGGAGATCACTTCTTACAATCATAATATTCAGAGACAGACTCATCTAATAGGTACAGTTGTTTTCCTTTTTGCTTTTTACCATTTCTTCAGTAATGCAGCATACATCTGTTAACAGTAACCCATCTGCAGTACACTGAGGATAGTATCTCTTGCAAATGCATCTGGGTATAATTTGATTAAGATGACTAAACATTTTATCCTGCTGTGCTCTCTGATGTTACCCTCTACAGATATAAGTTACGGTATTTCTTTGTCATGTTTGTATTTGATCAAAGGAAGAACTTTGCCTCTAGTTCCATAATAAAGTTGGAGTCCCCGAGGTACAAATTCAATCTCTGATGTTAACAAGGCTATGGAGAAAAGACTACAAGAAAAATAACATCTGTTGAACAGTCTTGGACAGGATTCACTTTGGAATGGAGTGTTAAAGTCCTCCCTCAACATCATTAGTTTTTCTGCTCGAGGCAAAAGATGGGATAGTGACTTTACATCACAAATGGAGTAAGAACTAAAACAGAATAGAACTTTACAGTCCATAGGTGACAGATTCTTCCTCTTACACAGAGTAAGAGGACAACCAACCTTGCTGAGCATTCTCTAGTTACCTCTCATCAGAAAATATGAGAATTATAGCCTTTATTAATCTCTTCTTCATAAACATGTGATGAGCAGCAAAATATTTGTAGTGAATTAAGGAGGTGTCTTAAAGGCCTTTCAGGAGCAGTGAAGACAATATTTCCAACTTCTTCGCACTACTTTTGCCTTCAGCAATTTTAACAATGGAAAGATGGGAGTTTGTGTGGTAAGGACAGACTTTTGGGCTTGGGGTATCAAACTGAGTCACTATAGACATGTGTTCTAAATATATTCTTGATATGAGCATCTTTGATTTGTGCTTTTATTCATTAGAGTACATTAGGATACATCCTAGGGTACATAAAGCAGTATACTTGAGGAGAGTTAAAGCGAAGACTAAACCTTATTCAGAAATGTCAACTAACTATTAGGCTGAGGTTCTTTGGAAGTATGTTACATTTAAGAGAGGAGATCCAATGTTAGCAGTCACTGGGCAGCCAAAATAAGTCACTGTTAAAAAAGTCACTAATTAATGTAGATGTCAGAAACTTTTAAAACTTTGAAATAAGATACATATTCATGTGACTTTAAAGATATACTCTGAGTCCTGCAAAGAGATAACAGAAACAAACATCTTCAGAGAGAGTTCTCCCAATAATATCATATTTGAATTAATATTAGACTCCATGCATTTTTCACCTAATAATTCATCCATTACTCAACTAAATTTTACAATTGCTGCAGATTAAACTGGACAGTAAAGCATCGTTTGAAGCAAAGCTCCTTGCTGTGAAGGAAAAATATTTTTTTTCCTTCATGGAACAATTGCTATGAAGACACTTCCTTTCCCACTACTGGTATCTCTGCAACATGGAATTCCTAGAAATAATTACTTCAGCTACACTCTCCTACCTCTGGAGTACTTTTTGTCTCAACCAAACAATAACAACAAAAATAACTTCACTCCAAAGTCCTATTTATTCAACGGTATGTGAACTGCATCCTGTAAAGGAAGGGAAAACACAATATTTTAAAGGATATTTAAGTATTACTTTAAAAGATTTTAGCAGTATTAGTGGTATTCAGTATTTCACCTGCTTCATCTAAAATTGTCTTGGTTTGAGGTTAGCATGCTTAGGCTCAGGGAAATGAGAATTTTCTATCACTAATGTCAAAACAAGTGGACTTCAATTTCTCCATGATAGTCATAAAAGAAAATGTTTTAATGAGGAGGTTATAGTAATCCTGTGGACTGCAAAAACACTCCTCCTAATTTCTCCCAGGCAAAAAATGACAAGCAGAAAGGAAGAGAGATGGCAAGATGACAGGACTTCTGCATCTTTGCAATATTGTTTGCAAACCTTATGCTTACTTTGATAAGAAAAAAATAATTAAGATAACAGATTCTGTACTAAAGGGATGTTAAACTTCTCTGTTTGTATTAACTTCTAATACAGAGCCGCTAAACCTTTCTTGCACTTGAGGTTAATTTAGATTTGTGGCTTTGAAGGAACAGTTCAGTAGTCATCTATAAAGTATCAATTTAGGTGGGGGAACTTTAGATAAGACATGCAATTATCTTGAAGTCTGATTTCACAGCCTGTTCTGGGAGAAGATGTTGGTAACATGAGTTCATCACTATCCTGTGGTGTCAGACTGGTGTCTATAATGATTTTTTCTCAAGGTGCATTTGTCATATATTATAGTTATCTTTTACTGATGGATACATTTAGCAAGTGAGCAGTTACTCCAAAAAGATTAATGCTGCAAGAGGGTTGTGAGGTGGAACAAGGAAAGGAAAAGGGCTGATCATGCAGAAATGTTGAGCATCTGGAAAGGAATATAAATGTAGCAGGACCTTTTTAATCTTTCTCTCTCAAAAGATGTGATATCCTCATATTTAACTGAATGGGATTTTTTAAGTAATAAATAAAATTTTCAACTGGAACTTTACAATGAGCTTGTGATTTTTTCCAACTTGGATAAAAAATTACAGATGTCTTTTTCATCACCTATGGAATATTCTTTTCTATGCCATTTGACTGAACCAGTCAATAACATGACAAGTAGGCCTTTTCAGGGAGGTTACTGATATTCCCTAAGTTACTAGGGTCACTAATGAAAACCTCCTACACTGTCCTAGTTGAAAGCCACCAACATCACTATCTCCACTACTATTTGTATAGTCTGTTTTCCAAGCACAAAAGAAAGATAGCCTTTTGGCCAAATATCTGTGGCATCAAACCCCTTTTTCCTACTCCCTACCCCGATCTATAGTGAAAAATTGTAGCTATTTCTCTCCAATGCAAGTTCTGCACATGTCATTACTGGGCATTCACCTGGTATGTTATATGAAAGCTCTTGAGAATGCATCTTTAAAGAAAAAGAAAAAAAAACATGTCTTGAAGATGGATAAAAGCATAAAAGCTGATCCTTTGCTTTCACCTTTTCCAGTCTGAGGGCAGAAGGGTTAAAGGAGATGCATTTTTTTTTTATTTTTTTTTTTGGCAGAGCTTATTTTGACTAAAGAACTTTAGCCCTTTTTAGTCTTTCCTTCACTTCTGTCAAAATAAAGACAGCCAAAAATGCATACATACTCAATAACTTTGCAGAGACACAGCAAAGGACACCTTGTATTTTATAGCATAAACCACCTAATATTTCTTTGGATATGAACACTACTTGTTGCTTCAATAAATAAATGACATTTGAATGCAACTGGTAACTAGAATATATGGACATAATATGTATTTAAATAAATATTTATTTTATAAAAATAAACATATAGCTAGAAAAAGATGTGTCAGTTTCAGTGTGAAGACAGTGTTTCACAAATAACTATGTCGGAAGAAACAGATATCACTAAAAAAATGAGACAAGCTGTGTGCAATAGATTTCATTTTGCTTTAAATGAAACTTGCTACACTGTCCTCCAGGGAATTTTTAGGTATTGTATATTTTTCTCAGATTCCCCATCTTACTCTCTTCTAGAGCTGTCCATATGACATTTAAATGGTTCACAAAAACTAGATATTCTCTTTGAAGGAAAGTTTAAATCATCAGCTTTTCCTTTTTCCATATATCAATAATATACCAGCTATTCCAGGATCATCACAAATTACAGACGGAAATTAATCCATCATTCTTCTCTCCTTGAAATGCCTTTTAGACAATGAAGATTAGGAGACAGATAAGCTTTAGAGAGTAACTCTTTATTAATTCCTTGCACAGATGTACCTAGATTTTCAGCACCAAAACATCACTCCACTTTCAGATACAGTTCATATAGAGTTATAGAGCTCCCTGAAAAAAAAAAAAAAGCTATTCATTACTGTCAAGGTCTCTGAACTCATCACTTACACAAATAGCATGGCAATCCTAACTTCTTAGGGAGCTTCTGACTTCTTTACATCCCCATCACCTTGCACTCCATTCAAGAAAATCTGGTGAAATATAAGAGGCTGCGGTCCCCTGGAGAGATTCCATGGGACCACCTCCACTAGAGAACAGCCTCCAAGTATATATCATTAGCTATCACCTATCTGCATTCATACCCATAAGAACTGTGGACCTGAAGGACTGAAGGACGTGGCTAAATAATATCAGTATTCTCTACCATAAAAGTGTGGTTTAAGTCAGAAAACTTCATTCTTGCTTTGACCTACAGACTGGGCCTTTGACCTACAGACAGTTGGAAATGACCCAATTAGGAATGACCCAACTAGGAGGAAGATGAAGAAGGTATCTTCATCATGAAGACGATTGACCTCACAGTCAAATGAGAAGTGAACAGGGTTGGAAAGCAAAAGGTACTTTGTACACATGGGTTCACAAATTGTGCAGGCTATAGCATGGGGGAAAAAAAAAAGAGGAGGAATTAGAGGTCTATGAGAGTTGCAAAGTTGCAGTCTCATTGGTCTCGGAGAGATGCTGTGTGACAACTCACAAACTGGCGTGCTGCAGTGGGTGGATACCAACTCAATGGAGAGACCATGAAGGCTGCAGGATAGGAAGCCCAGGATGGGCTTGTACTTTGTGCAAGTGAGCAGTGGAAATGCATGAAACTCTGTACATGGGGATGGTGATGAGCCAGTTGAGAGCTTGTGAGTTGGAACTGGAGGGCAGACCAACACGGGAGATGCTGTTGAGTGTGTCTGCTACAGACCATCTGATTAGGAAGAAGCAATAGATGAAGAATTCTTCAGACAATTGGAGGAAGCCTAATGTTCACAAGCCTAATGTTCACAGGGTCCGGTCGTCAGAGATACTTGATCTATGTGTTGGAAAGGCAACACAGCAGGGCAAAAGCAACACAGGAGGCTTCTGGTGTGCACTGGTAACAACTTCCTAACCCAGGAGATAGAGAAGCAGACAAGATGTGCTCTGCTTGACCTGCTACTTACAAACAAGGAAGAAATGGTTAGAAATGTGAAGACTAGGGTCCTCCTTGGCTGCAGTGGCTGTGGGTATGACTTTCTAGTGTCCTGGTAATTTCCTTCTCAGCTACATGAGGCTTCTTACTAGATGACTGACTTGCACTCTGTCCAATTCCACCTTCGATGGCATAGAAAATCCTCCACTGGGAGACTCCCATTAGCCTGATTTTGCAATGAAAATAATAAAATTAGTCCTCTCTAAATGCTGCTGACAACTATTAAACCCTTGGATTCTCTGAGACTTTCCAGGATTGTTGAATTTGTATTAGTGGGGAGATACGGTTTCTGTATAAATCTAGACATTAGAAAAGAAAGGAAAAACGAGAAAAATGTATCAGATTATTTTGTCCAATCAGTATCCATGCACCACACCCCACAGTGTGGTGCTGTACCATGAGTACATCAGTAGCTGTGAGAAAGACCATGACATGGTCCTTGTTTTGGACTTGTATGCTTGCACATTTACCCAAAAGCCCTTTATTGATATGTCCTTTCTCAAGTGCACATCAGGCCATCTTGTCTAGATACACTTGATGTAAATACCTTAAGAGAATGTGAACAGATGCCACACACTTACTATAATGTTCACCTATAGCAAGTCTCTGTGATTTCTTTCTAGCCTTTCTACCAAATTCATAGCCCTGAACTTGATCTTTGGCTTCATGTATTTTAATATATTCATAAATACTAATTTAATATTCCTACTCTTATTATATAGTTGATATCTGTAGCCTGGCTAGAGAAGAGCTAAAGAATGATGAAACTGTTCGGCTTTGTCTTCCTTCAAAAAGAAAATGTATCTTGATGGCAGTTAGTAACTCTTCCCTTCCAGGAATGGGTAAATCCCTGAAAAGATGTCCTTGGTAGCTGAGTATCACTTTAACAAGGCAACAGCAGTGAATATATATATTCTGCCAGCTAAACAATGGAAGAAAACCTTCTATATTGCATTGTGAATGCTGTTTTCAGGACTCCTCATATTGTCTAACTGAAGTCTCTTTCTCACACCAGCTACTCCTCCTGTTTTGGTTCAGTTGTCCTAACTTCCAGTCTAGTCTCCCTTCTAGTTCTCATCTCCATTTTAGCAGTGTTTTCACTATTCTGAGACCAAACAAACTAACCTGGCTGATAAACTGTTTTATAGTCCTTTCACAGAATGACAAAATTGTCTCAGACTCCTCTCCTATCAATCTGTAGCTAGAAAAATACCACAGAAGAAATGTGTGTGCTTCATATCACCACAGGTAGTTTTCATATCATTGCAAGTAGCTTTCCCCTTCTTCTGAGCCTCCCTTGGTGCCAGTCTGGTCTTTCACCTTTAGAAGGTGTTTGGAACAGCTCTATTAGCTGAGTTGGAAGAAAAGCGTATGTCATCGCAGTGTAACTGCAGAGGTTACTGTGCAGGCAAATAATTGTGTGGATTTTGGCATCATTACTCAGATGGCCTTATAAGTGGGTAATCATATAATCATGCTCTGGTAGCCACTGTCTTGTGTGAGACCCCTAATGTCAGGTGAGATACCAAATTGTGCTTTATTTATCCACAGAGTAGATAAATCCTGAATCAGTATTTGGTTGAATTCAAGTCATACAGTTTATGAACAGACCAATATAAAAAACATTTGTTGTCTCCCCTCCATGTACAGATACCTAAAGGATTACTAACTATACCAGCATCCAGTGTGGTCAGATGACAGTTCTCTAATTTTAATAACTATTAGATCAATGACCTGATGGAAGAGAAAACGATAGTATGGTAAATAAATGTCAAATAACAAAAAGTATATCCAAGGGGACTGAAAAATAAATAAATAAAAAGAACAGTTCTCAATCTATAAAACTGACCTCAAGAAAGATTAAGAAATATGAGCTATAAGAGATAATCTCTTTCCTTATTCCCTCTCGCTGTTATTGTGCCTGAAGGCTTGGTCTGGATTTTTAGGAAAAGATAAAGTTTATTTTTAGCCTTAAGTACGTGTTTAGCTCTGTAAGAAACTTTATCTAAATTATCAGAAAGTAATAATGAGATGCTTAAAGATATATTTAAGTGCTTTATTGGATCTAGGCCAAAAATCTTTGCTCCTTTTAAAAATCAAAGCTTGCAACAAGCTGTACTATCTTGTACATGGAAACCTTTTAAACTCGATTTCCGCAGGGCCACATTATCACAAAAATTTATATGAAAGCTAGAATGGTAAGAAAGATAAAAAGAGTGATTTGAGTCTTTTCTGCTTAGAAAATACTCAGTTGGAAAGGGTATTCTATAATAATAATATAGTTTTATAGCATTCTACAATAATAATACAGTTTTATGAATGTTACAGAAGACAAATAGGGAATGACTTATTTATTTCTAGGTTTTTTTTTTCCTAGCTAGATCCAAAACACAGTCATCAGAACTAGCTGATAGTGAATTCAGTAGTCAAAACGATATACTTTTTTACATAATGCTTAAAATCTGAATACATAGACAAAGTCTAGTAAAACAGAGGTAGGTCATGAGTCTAGTATTGGCACGCAATTGTTCACATTGTTTAATTGTTAGTGTTCTTCTTGCCATGGTTTTACCTTGTCACGTGCAGGTGCAGATAATTCTGGCCCATTGTTAAAGGATATGCCTAGCTCATATTCTCCATAGGTGGACTGAATGAGGACAATGTCTTTGGGGAATGAGAATTATGACATTTTTAGTAGACTTCCATCATGTTACTTGACCTCAGGACTAAATAATGGACCATGCACTGTTTTATGTATTGGTATAAATAAGACATAGGGTAACACCCAAACTGGTAATGTCATACATGTTGCGGCTAGCTGTCCCCAACACAAAGCCTAGAAGAGGTTCTGGAAAACCTGAAGATATGTCTCTAAAACAACATATAAATGATGATGTATGAAATTCGATTTTGCTACATGCTATCCCAGCAGGATTTGTATCTGCAAACATTCTGCCCCCTGCAACAAATTTTCTCAATTTTATGTTGTAGAATACTTTTACTGGAATCCCTTGATTTTGCACAGCCCTAACTTTACTTCAGACATTTTAACAGCATGAGGGGACTGCCTGGGCCAAGAATTATGCAGTATGAATATGACCAACCTACCACTGAGGCAAAAAATGCCTCACGGCAAAAAGCCATGACATTTTGTCTCCGGGTCACTTTCTGGCCATCTTTTATTTAGCATTTCAGACATATCCATAGAAACCAAATATCGCAGAGTCCAGAAGTACATATGTGTTCAAAAAAGAATTAGATAAATTCATGGCTATGCGAAAAGTGGTGATTCAGACACAACTTCCATTATGGAAGTCCCTAAGCAAATATCTGTTGGAAGGGAGAAGATATTTCAAAGGAAAGATCAGTCTAGCAAAAATGTTCCAGGTCCATTCTCCTGGCAAGTATTTGAGACACTGAGATGAACCTCTGGTCTGACCTAACAGTATTAGACATAAGAATGGTTGTATGTCAGATACAAAAGCTGTTTCTGAACTGATCTCTTTTGGAATTCCTCTCTTTTTTCACTTTTTGAATGTGGAGAATTCACGTGAAGTTTGTATTACTTTTAAGTGTTATATTAGCTTATTGAAAAACTCTGAAATCAAGTCTTGCTTTAATTCCTTTGAACACATCTAATTTCTGCCAAGAAAATATTATAAACAGATTCGATTGCCTTTTTAGTGCCAAGAATGTTAGTAAAAATACTTTAACTTTTCTTCTAAGAATTAAACATCTCATTCCTTCCAAGTTGCTTTTAGGGGCTAATGACCACTCAATATGCATTCTTCTTCAGTGGTTCTTTTACTTTTTTTTTTTTTTTTTTTNTTTTTTTTTTTTTTTTATACTGTAGCCTTTCATGGCTACAGTTATGTCACTAAACAGGACAAGAAGCAAAGAAGAACAGTTATGTCACTAAACAGGACAAAGAAGAATTATTGTCACATTATATTTAGAATACTTTTGATACCTCAGATTTAAATAAGCAATAACATCTTTTAAAAAAAAGCAGCATAAAAATCTTAAAATGGGAAGCAAAATTCTTCATTCCACTTTCTCTATCTGTAACACTGATCACTGTGTTACAAGGTCCTCTTAAAGGCTGGCTCCCGTAATCCCCTTGCCCTGGCTCACTAAATCAGGCTTGGCTTGGAGGTGTAGAAGTTCCTCAGTTCAACTTCTGGGCTGGCAGAAAAAAAAAAAAAAAAAAAAAAAAAAAAAAAAAAAAAAAAAAAAAAAAAAAAAAATCAGAGGAAATCAGTACTTAGAAGTTATTTGTGTACTGAGCCTGGGCAAAATCCTTGCTAAGATAGCTTGCTTAATATTTTTTAATCATAATAGTGTAGAAGCATGTTGCTATCACATTATAATGGAGTTCTTGCTTTATACTTACTGGGGAAAATCCTCTCCTGAAATCAGATGGCATGCATATTTCATGAAGATGATCCTCTAAAAGTACCTATCTCTCACAGTTTTTGAACAAACAATATATTTTTTTAAAATACTAGTCTTTAATAGATTATCTGTCTAAAAAGTAATTTAAATACTAGAGGAATATCATCTATATAAAATTTATATTTTATTAAAATTTGTAGTTATTTCTATCATTCATAGTGGATAAACATTATAAAGAGAGATTCAGACAGAAGTAATTAGTTTAATCTCACATGAAGTTCAATAGAGAGACCCTATTTTACAAGACTGTACATGAGACAGAATCTAGCTTTTGGTATTTATCATAAAGAGCAACTTAAATGGCAATCTTATGCCAACCTTAAGTAAAGATAAAAAGCATTCATTCCAGTCCATGATTTCAATATTGAAGCAGTGCATGGAGAAAGGTCATCACAATTAAAGGCATAATGTAAAACTGAAACTGTGAGCAAGTGTTTGCGCTTCTTTTCTATCTCAAGATTTATGTGATTGACTCTTAATTGGAGACCTAGGGTTTCATTTCACAGCTTGGGCAGACAAGTTATTAGATCTCAAATGAACAGAGAGAGAGTAGCAATACTTTGTGTGTATGTAATGGAAAATTAAAATACTTTCAGGCTTCTGTAAGGATTCACACACACAAAAAAAAGGTAAAAATACAGAAATTGAAGATGTTGCTGAATGTAAGAACAGTATTAGTTAATTGATTAATTAATAGACATATTGATTAATAGATATTAGTTAATGATGGCAAAGTTGTTTTTGCTTTACCATGGGTCCACATCATTATATATGGGCATGTTTAAAATATACACACAGGTGAGGATAGACTGGCATTTTAGGATACTGATGTTCCCTTCTGTCTGTTGGCTGTCCCTGGATTTTTTGCTATAAAATAGCTATAGTTTGTTTTGTTTGTTTCTTCTTTTCTTAAGCTTCTTTTGATACCATTGAACTTGGGAATATAAATGATTGTTTAATTATACTTTGTAACTAATGTTATGATGCAAGACCGGAGGTCATTTATTGATCAAAAGGGAGTCCAAGGGCCTTCATATAGTATGACCTTTATCCTGTCATCCAAAGCTGTGTGTAGAGAGTAGTACACTGCCAGCCAAACTGGCACCACCTGCGACAGATGTTCAGATCCTGCTTGGATTGCTTATATGTGTATCCACACTAGTGAAAAGAGAACCCTTCTCTGCAGAGGAAAGACTACCTTTGATTCCCTTCTTTAGAGCACTTCCATCAAGTGGCATAGTAACTCTGTTGATTTCACTGTACAATAAAAGCAGAGCAGATAGATTAAAAATATCATATTGTGGTGTCCTCAAAGTTATTATTTTTCTTCTTCTTTTTGGAACAGGAGTTTTATTTTCATTCTAGCTAGCATGTTGACTGTGAGAGAGTATATACACGCTTAATTTGGCTCCAGGTTATGACAGTCAAAAATAAAAGATCTAGGAGCTCTAGACTAGTTGCAATGTAATGAAAAGTAGCCCTTACCAATCAGGTGACCAAGGTGAATGGCTTATTTGTCTTGCTTCTTTCAGATGGCATCTTGTATGATCAGCAGCTGAGCTTTTGGGCATCTACATTTTATGTGCTTCATTCACTTTCTGTGCCTGTTATTTCTTCCTGACACACTCTAAGGCCAACAAGATATTAGCTCCCATAGATGTAACGAGAAAACTTCTCAGCTTTACATTCACTGAACTGCAGTTGGGGATGCTCAATGGAATATTAAACTGGAAGCTTATTATTCCACTATATCATCTCAGTTCTTCAGATGAGACACAGAAAAAAAGCATCAGGATTGCAATTGAATCGTGGGTGGATAAGCATAGATAGGTAGTGTGCAGCTGAAATCTAAATCCATCAATCAAATAAAATTAAAACCATAGTCAGCACCTTGTGTCATAATCTCTGTGAAGAGATAATCAAACCATTTGCTTGAGGTGAAAAGAAGGCAAGCATGCTTAAACAATCTTGTGTTATTGATCCAGTGCAATTCAGAAAACAGCCCCTGCAGTGTAATCACTACAGCTTGATAGATTGTATTAGTAGATAAACTCAGACCAGTGAGATCACCTTCAGCCTCAGTTAAAATAAAAATAACAAATAAAATGGCAATATACTTTAAAGGAAGAAAACAAACAAGGCAAAATTGCACATATGTGGCTTCCATCACTGGGGTATCTAAATGTGTCACCATTTTGAAACATTCTGGCAATTTTACACCTTTGAATATATTTTATCTCTGTCTTACAGATGTGGACAAAAGATCTTCATCAGACCATATTACAAGATACCTGCATAAGTGACCATGAGCTGACCTGCTCATAGACCAGGGTATATAGACAATCCTTCTTACAGTGTTCCTTACTAGGATCACTTACTAGAAACAAGGAATGTATGAGAAACTATGCAGATTTATTGTAATTCTAAAATCATAGAATCATAGAATTGTTAAGGTTGAAAGAGACCCTTACAGATCATCTAGTCCAACCCTCCTGCATATGCAAGACCATTTAGAGCATGTTACCCAGATTTGCGTCCAAGTGGGTTTTGAAGATCTCTAGAGAAGGAGATTCCACAAACTCTCTTGACAACCTGTTCCAGTGCTCTGTCACCCTCACTGCTAAGAAATTCTTCTTTGGCTCCCTTGGAACTTTTGATGCTTCAGTTTGTGGCCATTTCCTCTTGTCCTGTCTCTGGCCATGACTAAGAGGCCACCACCATCCTCCTCGCTCCCTCCCCCGAGGTACTTGTATCAGGTCCCCTCTCAGCCTTCTCTTCCTCAGGCTGAACAGGCCCAGCTCTCTCAGCCTTGCCTCATAGGGCAGATGTTCCAGGACTCTTTCCAGAAGTTCCACAAAATAATATTAGCAAACTAAAATCTTAACTACTTCAGGTTCAAGTCAAAACATCACTAAGCTGAAATGATGAGGTAATCAGCAACTAATAATATGTTCAGACACTCTCATATCTCTAGGTTAAATAGGAATTGCAAGAAACTGGGAAAAAATGAACCACAAAACCACAAATGGTTCTGCTAAGTTACCCAACTATATGAATGGTGTAATTTGACAGAGCTCAAATAACTTTTTGTAGAGTCCTGCTATTTTACATAAGATGAAGAATTGGCTTTTCAGCTTCACTGACTTTATATTTTATTTATACGCTGACTTAATTTATATCAGCAAGTTCATGGCATCACTGTACTTTCAAAAATTGAACTCTTTTTTAGTAAAAGCTACTCAGTTTCATACACTGAATTTACAGCCCTGCAGAACAGCAGTTTTTTTCTTTGTGGTTAGTTTATCTAGACATTTATTTTGCATGCCATTACCATGAAGGGATAAATGGGTAAAATTTAATGTGCTTACTCATGACTATAAGGGAGAGAATACCTGAAGCCAGTGTTTTTTTCAACATCTGTAAGTACTGGACTTTACTTTCTTCTAGACAAAATCTGACTTCTGCTTTACATTTTACCTCTCCTCATTTCAAGGACTGCAAAGACTATAGTTCAGATGACCTCTTTTTAAATAGGATCAGAACTGTACTTGTGTTTGGTTGTCTAAAACATAACCTCGAGCCTCATGGATGAAATCAGCTTTGATAAAAAAGGTCAAAGCGTGGAAGTCGGAGATGTTAAAACTCTGACAGAAAGCCATTGGACATTAAACATTGGAACAGATTAAACTTAGACATTAAAAAAAAAAAACTGTCTTAGTAATCTTGATACAATTCTTAAAACAAACATTATATCCCATATCTTCCAAATGTCATATCCCCAGATCCTATATCCTCAAATCCCATATCTTCCCCCATTGGTATTTTTTCCTTCCTAGATGTCCATTCTGCAAGGATACTTGTTTCTAACCAAGAGGGAAGTCTCTACCTCTGAGAGCTCCTTTAATACTTCTATTACATAAAGAAAACCTGATTTTTTTTCGAGACCTAGCTTTTAAAAATGCAACAGTCTGGCGGGTCACAGGAAAAGAGACTAGGAAACACTGGAGCCAACAGCTCCAGCCAAATTATATGAAACATATTATATGGCTCCACAACAGCCAAATTATATGAAAGATTTTGCAGATTAATGCAGAATTTTTCCTGTCCTAGGCAACAATTTTCTCCAGACAGTGATCAATTTATTTTATGTGAACCTTTTATATTTTCTTGCATAGGACTCAAATTTTCCATGAAATATTCTATGAAACTTATTACTCAGGATAATTATTGATCTTTGATTTCTCTTTAATTACAAATACTTTTTTTTTTTTTTTTTCAGTTTCTCACAGATTTTGTGTCAGTATAGCTATTTGTGTGGAAGCCAAGATAAAAACTGAAGCAAACTCTGGAGTGGAATCAGATTATGTTGTTAGTTTTTAAGGAAGATCTTTCATCAGTTTTGGTGGTGTGATCTACATCAAAATTACTCATGTGACATGCCAACAGAAAATAATATTAAGGAATGACTAAGCCTTGCAGATAAGCTTTCTTGGAGATAGTAAAGAAGACAAATTCTCTTTTCAGCATTTGTAAAACTAGTTCCGAAACAGAATATAGGAATAGGCAGACCATTTTGCTGATCCCATTTGAAAATTTTTCTCTAGTATATTTTGTAGTGTTCTGTAACTTCTTTCACTCAAATAATCTCATGTAATGTGTTATAACTCTGGCAAGATACTCAATTGTATAAAAATAGCCTTACCTTGAATTGATGAATGCAAGGTTATATGAGTTGTTAAATGTGGAATAATTATTCTACCACAAGATCATCAGTGCACACATGTGCTTCATATAAGTGAATGACAAGACATAAATTCACTGTGTTAAGAAAAAGTCTCTAATGAGCTCTTAAAATTTTAATACCTGAACGGAAAATATGCACTGCACATCAATTAAGGACAAAACTGTTAAACTTGGTATTAAGAAAGTCTTCAAAAGGAAAGATAAGATAAGAACAAGTGAAAATTGTTGGCTAATTCCCTGAAAAGCTGCAATACATAATTATGAAGGGGGAAGAGAAGCATCCCCTCCTACCATCCCCCCCGCCCCGAAAAAAAAAGAAAAGAAAACAAAAAACAAAACCCAATTATGCTACTACTGTAGCCTATAGAGAATAATAAGTTGGCAATGCAGTCTCACAGGCAGTGTGCCTTCAGGAGATTCATCATGTAACAGAGGAAAAGGCAGAAGATTTGCATGAAAAATCAAAGGGAGTACAAAGGATGTGATGATTCAACAAAACTAAACCCACAGCTTTGCCTATTTACAGTAGGACTCTGTTCTTTATTTAATCACAATCTGCACTGCAAGTTAGCATATGGGCTGGGGGCGAAGAGGGGCATGATTTGGCATCTACTGACTAATTTGATATATAGCACATTTTTTCGATCTACTCATTACATATGATGCTGAAAATTATTGGAAAATTAATGAGGAGCTAACTGACCCTTTTTTTTTTTTGTTGCAAAGCTTGCAGTTCCCTGCACCTGGTTTTAGAGAAGGAAAAAAAATGCAAATTTTTAAGGGCAAATTTTCAACCTGGATAATAGAAGAGAGTATTAAGAGTAAATTAAATTTCATTTTAGAGTATGTTATGAGAAAATGAGGCAGTGGAAGGACTTAGAAAGACAGTATAGATTCTAATAGTACCTTTCTGATTAATATTGACCAGTGTCACTACCCTGAGTTAGAGCAGCTTCTGGTGGTGGATCCACTGATCATCCTAAAGATGTACAGTATTATTATCAGTCACTCTGTTAAGGCATTTAACAAATGAGAATAATTTCTAGTAATTGGTGTATCCTAGATTTTAAAAATCCCATATGATGACAAAGAAGTACAAGATTCCCACATATATTTTAAAAGTCAGTAACAAGTTTTATAAATGGCACTTTGTAGAGATAGTTCACATATGGCATACTCTGTAACAGAGATCATTTCTACTGTCCACATATAATCCTTCCATTTTTACTAACATATGCCACTTCTTAGGGAGGATTATTCCATAAGCTTTTATCACCAAGCAGCTCTTCAGGTCTTCAGGCTAGTTTCTTTCACAGGTTTCCTATATTACTCCTTGTTAAGAGGATTATAGACACCCTAAATAATTCCTTTCTCACCTTGAGGTTTAAATATTTATAGACTATTGTTATTTGTACCCACAAGTACTTTTTGTCTGAAATAAATGAGAATATATGTGACTTTTGTAAGTCCCATAGCAGGTTTCATAAATATAGTTGGGCTTGTGGTCAGACTACATAAAATGAGATCAGGTCCAGATAGCATAAATCACAGCCTGAAATTTGTGGTGTGGGGAAAAAAAGATGGATAGAAAATAAAATTACTGTTTTAAATATACAACCTTCTTAAGGCTTCAAAATCTTTTAATTCTTTAGCTTTCTTTGACAATTTGCTTTTAATGTCACTTGGGGGGAAAAAAAGGGCATTTTGGGAAAATATTGATATGGAAGATTCAGATTAACATCACTCCAAGTTAGACTCAAAAGGAACAAAATCCTTGATTTTCTAAACTGTAGCATTTGTTTTTAGTTTATCCATGTTTAGTATGAGTACCTTCTTGGAGCAGAAAATCCATTTTAGACCTGGAAAATTTCCAGAAAAGTTTTTGTTGTTGTTGTTTTTGTCTTCCAGGTAAAATATTTTTAAATCATTCCATATAATCTGAAGAGTTCTTTCTCAAATTTTGTTTTCCTTCTGCTTTATTGCAGATATGTAGATGTATGTATATATGCGCACAAACTTCTTTTTGTTCTATAAAGTTCAAGAGGGACACCAGTTCAACAACAAAACCCAGTTCATCTAACTGTGACTCAGTTAGGGCTCCAGATATCCTGAAAACTTTGCTCAAATGGTGATTCCCTGAGGAGAGTGAACAAGAGCACCCACCAACCCAGTGCCAAAGGTATTTGCTGCTCCCATGAATCAACTGCCCCATGGTCAATAGACAGGAAGTCCGGACAATGCTTCTTCCTTCCACCTTTTATCATATTTAGGCACAGGAAAAGGAAATTATGGGACTACACAAAGGCTCCTCGCTCTGCACAACACAGGACGCAGATATAGGGTTTAAGTGGAGAGGACCTGACTCCAGGGGAACAGTTGGAGCAAACCTAGCTGCAATAAGCAGGCTGTCCAAAGCATGGCTTCCTGCAAGTAAGCTGGTAAAGGCTGGAATGCTGCCAAACAGTAGCAAAATAAAACACACAAAAATGTGACCTTTGCATTTTTGTTAAAGTATCTGTTGTGACAGAAGAGGTGGGGAGACATGCAAGCCTTGCTGTCAGTCACGAGCCATGAGCATTCCAGTTGTAAATTCCATCTGATAACTCCAGAGATACTGGTATGTGCTGTGTGATTACTCCCTAACTCATGGCAGGCACCTTTAATTGGATGAAAGACTTTAAGAAAACCAGAATCTGGAAAAACTGCTTTCAGCGACTGAGCATGAACACAAAAATAGGTCTGGCAACATTCCAGGAATGTTTGCACTTAAGTGGAATTGGAGGAAAGCCAAAAAACGTGGTGGTTTTGCTCTGAATGCAAATATTATCACACAGCTCTCATCATGACACAATAGAAGACAAAGCGATACTCAAGGGAGGACAGATATCATCTGACTGCACAAACACTGTGATTCTGTCCAGCTCTCCTAGCAAAAGTGAGGAAGTAGAAACTACTGGCTGCATTTTGCATTTAAAAAAACAAAAATCCACATTTTTATTGGTATTATTTCTAGGTATTTTTTACCACATCTTTATTAAGCAAAGTGTCCATCTTTGCTCCAACTTTGATAAGCACAATTCGGCCAATTTGTCAGTGCTGAGCATTTCAGCTGATTGTACAGATTCAGTAAGACTCATTTTTTGCTCAACGTTTTAAAAAGAGCTGAGATGTTCCTCACATTTAGAGCCACTGTGCATCTTTCAGTATGAAGTTTCAGCATAGAATTTTGATAAAACTGTAATTCACAAGTCCTCAGCAGAACAAATAGTACTTTCTTCTGAGCATTTTAATGTGTGACTACATTTATGCATTTCTGATAATGGCTCCTTTGCAGGTTCTGGAAGCAACTGAAGTCAGTAGAAATGAACCCAAACAGCTGAGGGCAGAATTGCCCCAAATTACCGTAGTCTAAGCCTGAACCTGTCTGCAGACTCAGGTATCATTATCTTCCACAGTCGGGTAGCCTTATTTCCTAGTGCTGCAATCAGAAAACTATTGACCAGCAACAATATAGGTTTCACTTTATATTACTAAAATGAACCACCCCCTCAATAAAATGCATTTTTCACAGCTTTCAGATGGTTCACAGAACTAAGAATCCTGAAAAAGATGAAGTGTACAAGTATGGAGAAGATAAGAAACCTGCAAGAAGGAGGGCCACATCTTGGATCTTAGCTTGTTGACCTTTATAACTCTCCAAATAAATCAGTCTCACTCAATTACTTGCATAAAAATGTCACCTCTGTGACACTCTTAACTGTCCTTCAGGTTTCCAAAACCCTTTTCTTCAATATGGAATTTTGCTGAAAACATTTATTGTTTTATAGAACATGCTCATGTTTGTTAGACTCAGATATTTAGGTTTCTTTTCTGTCAGTGTTCCTTTCCTTGAGGAAGTCCATCCCTCTAGCAAGCAACAGCAGTTGGCTGCCTGGTCTTCCCCATAGTCAGAGGCAGGTCTCACATATCTTAGACGTGTGCCTTGGGAGGCATTAAACTACTGTGTGGAGATGCCCGCAGGGTTTAATTTAATTATTTATTTATTTATTAGCAAGCAAGGATGGACATTTGACTTTTATATGGGGGAGGGTGGGTGAAATGAATGCTGCAGTGGCTCCTGTTAATAAAATAAAATAAAATAAAATAAAATAAAATAAAATAAAATAAAATAAAATAAAACAAAATAAAATAAAATAAAATAAAATAAAATAAAATAAAATAAAATAAAATAAAATAAAATAAAATAAAGCTTTCTATCCTTTCATTCTACTATGGTTTTAGATTATTAAATCAACATGTGAGGTGTGGTCTCTATATTTCAAGTTATGTGGTACTGAATATAATTGGGCACAATTTCAATTGGTGTGTCTCATGCTGCATAACAATTTGAGAAAAAAAAACTTAAGAAGAACAGAAATACCAAATAAAACAAAGGTAAGAGTAATACATTGTAAAGCTCCAAGACAGTTTTTTAAATTAAGATCCCAATTGGTGCATATTTCAGAGCACTACCCTTGGTGCAGAAGTCTCTGTTACAGATTTTAACAGGAGATGGTGCAGGTTTTTATTTCCTTCTACATTGTAAGTTAGTTCTATAGCAGTCTAGTAGTTACCTTGGAAACAGATTTAAGAAGGACATATTGGTGATTCTGTGAAGACTAATTTTTTTTTTTTTTTTTTTAGATTTTCAGATAGAGGTTGAAGATAATTTTATATTGCAAAGTGTTTAAGAATTTACAAAATTAGTTCTAGTCTTTCATACTAATTTAAATATATTGTGGTACAGTAAAACTGACAAGTCATAATAAAACTGATAAGTCATAATTACTGAGTAAACTGCATAACCATGGACAATTATTATGCTATTCCTCATTGACACTTTGTTGGTGATACTGATTCATTCTTTCCACAAATATGCACAATATCGGACAATTCTTTATAGCTTTATCTGATCTATTAATAAATATCAGTGATGCCTGTTGTAAACACACTCCAGGTGATAAGAGATGTCCTAGATTCAATTCTACATCTGTGTCACATTAAATTCTGACAATTACAATCTATCAATAAGCTAGATGTCCTCAAATTAATTTGCATGTTTTTTTTCAGTTATACTGCTTAATATAGTATTACACGATCATACCTCATATGAAAATACCTTACATTAATATACCTTACATGATTCAGAAAAAATAATTTCTTATGCTATCATAGTCATTCTATTAATCAATAAGGCATCGTAAAAGAGAAAAAAATCAGGGAAAAGAACGTGCAACCTCTTTTATACATTAAAGGAAAACAGCAAATATTTTTACCTCTGACTACCCCTATGCTAGCTCTTAAAAAGCCAAATATGCATCGTAATTCAAAAAATATTTGCAATGAAAGAAATAGGAGATCTGTTAGCATTAGGACAAGTGAAGTCTGGTTTCCTGTCGGTTTACTCTAAAAGTGACAAATATACAGGGTTTAAAGCACCCCTCCCCCCCCAAAAAAAAGTTTCATATTTACTGCTTACTTTTTTAAACTTTAATTTGAAATTTGGGATATTTTACACAGTTCAAGTGGCCCCTGTTTTTGTGCATTTGCTTCCATTTACTCCTCAGTGTCAGTTTTTCATGATATTACCTAATTACTTATTTCATATAAGAAAGACAGTGCTTTTTATATAAAAATGTTTTTATATAAAAAGTCCCACATATTGTTTCCATGTAGAATGGTTTCATTTTATTTAGTTGTTCTTAGGATATATTGTTTTTAGACTCTTCTCTTGTGCACTCACTGAAAACTATAAATTTAGGTATTCCAAATTTACTTCACACTGTAGGTCTGAGGTGAGATGTAAAACAGTCTTGTACCGTAAGAAGTCAGTTCAGTTAGTGCAAAATTCACGTTTTTTTCATTATTTTTGTTATGTAGGAAACTTACATTGCTTTAGTGATACATTAAATATACATTTGGAAATAACTGTAAATGAAGGATGCCTAATTTAATTTTACATAGTACAAATGCACTTGATTTTCTTTTCTTTTTTATATAGGTGAATCACCAAGGGTTAGTTCTGCTATTCTTCTAGTTGCAATCTGGATGTTTTTGTTCCTTGAGGTCTGTAATATAGTACTTTGAATTGTTTGCTTCCTCTTTAACCTCTGAGGGATAAATTTCATTCAAAAAGAATAACTATTATGTTCATCTGTAGTAAACTGTTACAGCTATTTTACCTTTCCTGCCTCTTAAAAGCATTAAGAAAACTAAATGTAAAAAAATGATGAGCAAATCTAGTGCAAGTACAAGATCAAGAACTGTAAATCTAGCATGTAAGGGATGGAAAATAGTTGAGTTTTTTTAGCGAGTTACCTTTGTCTTATTCCATGTACAGTTCGTCTTAGATAAAAAAATTCCATTATTTACTTTTTATAGTTTATTGTATACCATACCTACACAAGACACACCTAAGTAACTTTTGGTTTTTTCCTAATTTTGTATTTTTGACTTTCAACTTTAAAAATGTCAGTCTTTTTATGTTTAAAACTTCATACATATGCTGTCTACACCCATCCAACTGAAAAACAACTGAAAAACAACTGAAGATACATTTTTTGAATTAAAAGGCAATCAAGTTTTTGGATCAGAGCATATTATTTATCACTTCCATGGAATACCGCAGAGCTCCAGCTCTTAGAAGCCAGCAAGGATGGTCAGGGAATGTTGTGTCTCAGCCACTCCTTCACTCTATCCTCTTGGCAAACTCTTCTGCAAGGAGGGGTGGATGGAGTCAGATATTTTGTGTGTTTTAGAGATCTCTCAGAGATCTCTTCCTGGTCATGCAGTCTCGCTCTATGTCCTGGGTAAGGAGGACAAAAGGAAGAGTTCAAGCCAGAGAATCTGCCCCTATGACCAGTGATGCTAAGATGGTGGTAATGTTGTGCCCAGTACTTTTAAGATTTTTGTTTGATTGTTAGTTTGAAGATTTAATTCCATCTATCTGATAATCTTGAAAATTTTTCCATTTTTCAGTCAAAAATTTCCTTTAATAGAAAGACAGCAAATCATTTCCAATTTTCCATTCATCTCCCTTTCCTCATCCTCTTTTTCCTTTCTCCCCTGATTCATATAGAGAAATGGATTTGGAACAAAATGTCAAAAGGGTAAGTGATGGACATATCTGAATTTAATTTAGCTGCTGTTGTCTTTCCCTTGCAGAGGAGAGTAATGTTTTTGTACATTAAATCAATTTTGTTTGTTTGTTTGTCTCTAAATTGGCTTATCTTTTGAAAGAAAAAAAATCACATGAGGTTTGATGTCTTAGCACATGTAAACAAGTTTTAAAAGTAATAATTAATATCTGCCCTCTCGTAGAATGATCAACACATGCAAATAACTTTTGTCCTCTGTTTTTCTTTAGTAATAAAATCAATTGCTCAGAAGAATTGCATTATTTGTAATAAGAAATACTACACTGGAATTTTAATTCATTACTCTCAGGTTCCACACATTTAAGAATAGAATGGATTGCATTTACTATAGAGTTACTCCTTTGTATAAAAAAAAAACCCCTGTTTTTCTCCTAACAATATATTTAACAATGTAAGAATGATTATAGACTGGAACAGTATAACATGAGAGATAAGGATATAATTTGCTCAGGTGTGTGAGAAGAAAATAACATAACAATTGAACTGACTGCACTATTTCTATGATTCTGCTTTACGAAAGCCATTGTTACTGAAAAGAAAATGATTTCTTCTTTTAAAGTCAGGATATAATGGCAAAAAATCAACAGTCACAGCTGCTAAAGATCAGATCACACCAAGTACACATCTCCCTCCAAATGTCCACAGAAAAGACACTTTTTTTATGGACATGAACAATTCTGGGAAGCAGATAGGCCCTGATCTCATTTGGGCTTTACATCAGACCTTTACTAGCAGTATTGCAGAGTGGCTTCAGAGGCTGTCAAGTTCATGAACTTGATCATTCAAACTCTGAAACAGGCTACAGGACAAAGAGAAATCTACTCCACCAGCTCTCTAGATTGTCATCTTCATCCTACCTAGTCCTTTAAAGAGCAGTGGAGGAAAGACAGGTACCTGTTATCTATCAATCATTCTATAAATCTATCTATTTTTCTATCTTTTTATCTATAGCTTATCTATCCATATCCTTTTACATATACTTAGTTCTTAATGGGAACTTTGCAGAGCCAGCTATACCAACATTTTAAGTATTCATCCAGGTTTCAGGCTTGGGTTAGGGCACACAATTCATGTAAAAGACTGTGATTTAGCAGAACTGAAGAAAAAAGAAGTGCTGACTGAAAGCAACAGGAGAATAAAATAGTAGTTCCTAGATGAAGTAGGAATAAACTGAATCATTTGGTTCAGTTCCTAAGCAAACATATCAGGAAAAGCAGGGGACTGGGCAAGAAGGCTCTCCAGCTTTGTTTGCCTCTTCAGACTTGCCAGTAATATCTCTTGACACATTAGTTTCATGGCCAGCAGACAAATTCTTTCCTTGATCTTCATCATGCAGCTAATATTTTTGTTGTTCCCTGACTGAATTAAATGCCTTTTTGACACTTGGCCTTATTTTTTATTTTGTTCCTCTAGATGTAGACTTCTACTTGGTAAGGTGCCCTGCATTTTACTTTCTGTATATCTCCTTCTTGTGTTCAAAGGAAGTTTAAAGCTCAGGAGTTCACTGTGCTGACCTTCTACTTCTCTTTATACTCATTCTCGTATTATTTCTTTTAAAGTTATCACTATGTTGCTTTCTGCTGCCATAGTCTTATCAAGATTTTCCCAATTTTCTTGAATCAAATTTAGAAGGGTTTAAGAATACTAGTCTGTTTCAGTCCAAAACATTCAGCTAGCCTTGTTTTCTGTCTTTCCTACAGCAAAATGCCAACAACAGACATTTAGGGAACAGAACAAGAATAATGTGATATTTCCTCCAAATATCATCCTGGACTACAGAGGTCTTTGGTTTTGGTAATCTATAGCTTTGGAGGTTTTCAAAATCTGGACACAGCCGTAAGCAACCTTGTCTAACTTCCTGATATTCCATATTCCTAAATAATCATAATTACATTACCACACTGGCTTATGTTTTGAACATTGCTCAAAATGGTTTTATGTCCATAATTAGCATGACCTTTAAAGGCCAGTGCTAACCTTGTTCTTTTCCTTCTTTTTCTTTGCTATCTTTTTCCATCCCCCTATTTTCTAAATTTCCTATTTAGGGAAAACATATAAGTGAATCCCTCCTACTTTAGTTTCCTTTGCTGCACTTACTATGATAGTGTGTTTGCCAAATGCTTTTACTTCTCAGTAATTTGAGATATACCTATGTCTTGCATCTCTTTAAATTCTCTTGGCAGGAATTATAAAAGAAAAAATATATACCTACATTGTACAAATATAGCTATGATTTTCCAGGTATAGAAGGAACTATTCACTGCTAAAAGCTAACGTATTAATTAAAGCTGAATTTACTATTGTATCAAAGCACCACAACTTGCTGTAGCAAGTAACAGTCTTGCTGAAAATTTTGAAGTCACCACTTGGAAAAAGCAAGCAAGACAACATTAAGTGTTGAAAGGAATCAGGATCATATGCAGCATAAATCTGTTCATAGGTTATGAAATACCAGTTCAAACATAAAAATGGCCCCAGACAGGCTCTTTCATAGGAATATTCAAAGCTTAATTAGGTCTTGATTTTCTTAAACTTATCTAACTGTATGACCCTTTGGGGAAATAAGTATAGAATTTAATATAGCTTCATATCCTGATAGAGAACTCTAGCAGATATCCCCCCTCAAAAAAAGTCTATTAGAAATACCTTTTCTTCCCAGTTGTATCTAATTTATGTAGATCAAATACCTGTAGGTATTTAATTCTTGTAAAACTGTTATAATCTTATTGAGTACTCTTGCTCTTATCATGAAAGGATTTTTACAGCAGGAAGGATAAAGTACAGGTTATTATGATATGAAGCTTTTTCTTTATCTAGCATTGAAGTATACACAAATCTCTTCCAGCTTAACTCCAGTAAAATTTGGTGAAGTCCAGGGCAGGGCATTTTGCAAGAGCAGAAGATATGTCTTTTAAATAACCTCTTTTTTTTTTTTTTTTTTTTTTTTTTTTTTTCCCCCTCTGGAAACCTCTGTGGATTCTTGATGAAAAGGTTGTTTTGTTGGTTTTCCTTGCCCTCTTCAATAATTTGTTTAGCCTCAGGTAGAACCAGCACCATGCTGCACTGCAGTCTGCACACATGGTCATGGTAGGTTGCTTTGTTGCTGTTGCTTTTCTATTTTTTTTTTCTCTGCTTGCTTAAATCCTTAACATGAAATGAACAAAACCACAGAAACAGCACAGCATAAGTCTTCACAGTCTAAGTTTCGCTCAGAATCCACTTTGATATTAGAATGAAAATGAAGAGGAATTGAAGGTAAATTTATCTTTATTTTCTTAGTAGTTTAAAAAATCTTTCAAAAGCTTTTCTTAGCAATTCTTTCATACCTTCTGAGTTCTGACATTCAGCATGACTTAAGAGCATCATCCTTATTCAGAAAGCAGCCATGTACACCATTGTAAATAAAGATTTGAGAAAGGTAAAATTTTATTCTTTCTCTCAAGTGTAGTCAAAAGTGTAGTGAATTGGATATATTCTTTTCTGGGGAGGAGTACAGAGAGGTAACTGAAAATGTTATTGCATCACTTTCTTCACAAAATTTCTTCTAAGAGTTCTTAGCATTTTTTTCACATCCTTATTATTCTTCTACAACACTTAATATTTTGTCTCTATCTCATCATTTTTAAAAATTTCCTCTCATCTTCTTGTGTTTTTTAATGCTTCCTCTTCTTCCTCCATTTGAGATTTTAAGCTTAGGTCTCCTGTTTTTGCTTTTTAGGCATACATGATTTTTGAGGGGAAAGATCTCTTCTCCATGATTTTTATTTTATTTTATTTTATTTTATTTTATTTTATTTTATTTTATTTTATTTTATTTTATTTTATTTTATTTTATTTTATTTTATTTTTTATTTTTCCCCCTTATTTCAGCTTTCTGAATTTTCTTTTTATTTATTTATTCTTTATTGTTATTTTTGTTTTTTCTAATCCATGGTTACATAAGTAAACCCAAAACATGCCTCTTCTTTCTTATAACATTGTTGAACCCCAGTGGAGCACAGGTCCCTCAAAATCTCCAAGAATAAGTCTTAAAAATGTTTTTGGATGTTGTAGACTTCTTACTGCATTGGATTTTCTAAGGTTGGAATATTAGGATCAAACTGTAGAATGAACACAGCTCTTCTTTCATCTTGGCAGAGAAGGTTCTCAGGCATTTTCCATGGAAATGCTCCTTCCCAGTATCTGTAACTGATAAAAAGATCAAGGACCATTAATAATTGCCACTTAATGCAAATACTTATTATAATTAACCTTTGCCCAATTATTTTCATGCACAGATTTCAAATGAACTAAACAGAAGTTTTAGTCAATAACGTCATGTATGAGAAGGGAGTGGCATGGGGAGTGGTGTTGAATGAAGTACAATGGGATTAATTACTTTAACCTAGAGCAATCCAGTGACAGAGCCAGGAAAATCTCATCAGTCCTGGTAAAGAGCAAATACATGTTGCTCTCCTGGAAAGATTGATTCTTCATGACCAACCCTACCCTGTTACCTATCCTAATTACTCATCAGTTCCACCTATACATTAAGGACATAACTGAAACTTGCCACTATAGCAAATAGTTCTGTGTGTAGCACATACTTTTCTCTTTGCTTCCACTTCCCTTGACTCTAGTCTGTATTTTTAACTTTTTCATTTATTTGTTTGGGGTTTGCTCCTTCATGTCACCCACTACTCACATTTTACAGAAAAGAGAATTAAAATTGCCAGGGGCACAGTTATGTTAAGACTCAACCAACATGCTCTACAATGTATCATTAAAATTTCACCAAAGGGCTCCTCCTCTGGCTAGCAGGACCTTGCTCTTGCCATTGCTCAGGTCATTCTGCTAGAACAGATATTCATCTGAAAATGTAAGGTTGCTTAATGTGCTGCAGAAAAAGTTCCAAGTTCCACTTATAAACTAGCATTCCAAAGCTGCCACAGCAGAGATGGTGACACACCAGACACAAGGGCTGTTGTTCTTCCACTCAAAGCAAGCAGGAGTAGAAAAATACCCCTCACTTTTTTTTTTTTTTTAATTTTTCTTCCCCCCTCACCCCTTTTAAATAAAACCCACGTGGGAAATGACTCCAAGTACTGTTATTATATCAGTGGGTCATTCAGCTCCACAGGAACTATTAGAGAAAAGAAATGTCCTTATTGTGAAATGGATTGCTTTCATTGAGGCCACTTGGTATTTTTGCTTCATTGTTATTAGGGCATTTTAGTTTTGTAGCCACTCAGAATTCATAATATTGCCATTAATTTATTAAAAAAAACCTTGACATTTTTCTTTCTTTCTTGATTTATTATATACTTTGCTGCTTATCTCACATTTCTTCCAAAAACAGAAGGAACGCTCCATTGCATTTCTCTGAAGCAGAAAAAGGCTGCGGTGCTACAACTATTTTTGAGATTTCATCTACAGTGCTAGTTCTACTGCCTTAATGAGACAGATGACCTTGCTGTTGTGGAAGCTCTAAATCCACTTCGGATACTGGCTAAAGGCTTTTTATTCTCAGAGAAAATAAAAAATAAAAAAAAAAGTTTGGTGGTGGCTGAGTTGCTTAGTTGTCGGTACCTTTCTGCAAGCTGATTCTGCACATTTCGAGCTGCTCCTATGCATATTATTTTTCAACTAGCGATTTATATTTTCATTTCTAGGTTCATAGTTCATTTACACTTTATTTTCCATGGATTGTTTATTGAACAGGCATTTTGTAAAAGTGTAAAGAATGGATTAACTCCACTACTATACTATACTCTGGATTGTGTACACTCTAAAAGACACTTACTGCATGGACCCTTTTTTTCTGTCAGTTAGCTCTTCATTCTGGTTCCTTTGCTTATTCCATAGTTTGTGTTTCTCTATAAATGAAAAATACAATGCATGTTTTGGGGTTTTGTGTGTGTGTTATGGGGAAGGAAGTGTCTATACAGTAAGTTAATGATATTTATGTTTCAGATATGCCAGATTTCTTCACTAGTCACTTGAGACACAGTGCAAGAATGAATTACTGTGAACTGTCTTTCTGTCTCCTGACAGGTCTGCTTGAAAAGCATCTTGCCTCAAGCTGAATTCATTGTTATTTCACTTATCTCCGAGTCAGCAAGCGACAGTTTTACAAATCTCTAACATAAGGCATGAAGTGGTATTCAACAGTAACACTGATTTTCTTCTTTTTATTTGGCTTTGGCCAAATGAGTGGAGGCTGATATATCATTAAAACAGACAGCATGTTATGGGGAATTTTCTTAAAATGTTAACTTTATTAAAATCATTCTGTCTGTGAGTCAAACACAGTAATCTCATGCAGAATTAACTCTCCTTGATTTATTTATATAAACAACAAGTCTGTAACAACCTCAAAATATAACCTTCAGGGTGGAATAAAATGAACACTGGTAGCATTTACTGAAGTGTATGACATTCTTTCTTATTTATACACTTATTTATTGAAGCATATAGCATTCTTTCAAAATTGAGCAGTTGTTGCAGACCATTTTAGGCCTGCACCCTTACGCGTGTGCTCAAGATGAGCCCCCATTTATGTGTGTATTGATTTGTTACATTTATTTGTTGTATTTGTAATGTTAATTGTTGAGACCTGTTTTGTTCATTACACTTGTGTTGTAGAATGTTCCTGAACCCTCCCGAATCTTCCCCCGCACGTGCCCCTGTCAGTCATTTGTTGAACYCTCCCATTAMCCAATCACATCCCTGAGAAACTTTCCCCTTACCCAATGATCCTTAGAGTTTGTGCCCTGTTGAGACGGCTATAAAAGGAATGTTTGTTCCAGAATAAAGGTTCTCACTTTGCACCCCCACGTGCGTGYGTGTCTTGCCTCGGTGGGACAGGCATTCCGTGGGTGTGGGGACCCTCCACTAACTTACCTTCCGCCCTGGGACCATCGGAGGCGGAGTTGAGAGTTCGGTGACCCGCCCGGGGSRTGTTCTGCCGAGGAGCTAGCTAGGATTCGGGTGAGACCGGGCGCTGGGGTTTGGCGCTGGGTTTTTGGGAATCCCCGGGTTCTCCCTATCCTTTTGGGGAAGGGCTCACCGCAAGCAGTAATATGACAATAACACATTAGTGCTAACATATGCTATTTAAATAAATCTGCCATTAACTGAAGAGTGGCCTAAAAGACCTTCCATATTTTTAGAGGCAATACTTTTTGAACTTTCTGGAACACAGGGATGATATGAAGGACATTCTCCTAATTGTAGTGTTGTGGGTAGTAATCTACTTCCACTTATGAATTGGTTACAATCCATATATCAATGTGAAAAGAAGCCAAGACTTAGGAGGATATGTCTGTATTTCTAAACTAAACACTGGTGTGTCCCCAACAACATGATCACCCACACAGTCAAATCATCAGGATTGCCTCTATCCCAGGTCAGCTCGTGCCTCAAACCATGAACAAGCAGTTTGGAAACTGTGTGAACCGTCTTCAAACCACAGGATCTTGAGGAAGTGATTTTAGTTGCTTTAAGGAGAGTTATGCTATTTGGCCTCAGAACTAGAATTCTTCATCTCTAGTTTTAACAGTGTCATAGCTGTTAAGGGCTACTTCTGTCACAAAAAAGAGATCTTTCGGGGCTGACTTGACAAAACCCTAAACACCCGGGTAAGTCATGCTTGTTGTGTGAGGCCTTTCTTTGGATCTTTCATTTGGTTAAAGCAGCATGAAATGCCACTTCTACCAGCAAAAGTCTTCGTCCTTCCCATGACTCCCTTCCCCTACACTTGAGGAAAGTTGAGTCACCTTCTTAAAATGTGAAATCAAGACCTGCTAGCAAAATACTTGTGGCTGGGATTCTGTCCTGATCCATTCCACAGCCTTCAAATCTGAGTCTGCATTAGTAAATAAAATGGAGCTATTCTGCTGCTGTGAGGGTATATCTTATAGCTCAGCTCACTTCCACTAGGCTCAACACACTTTCTATTCAGGCTGGATGGCTTTGCCCATATTGAAAACATCCCTTGAACTGTGCTATCTTTGAATGAGTTCAGAGGCCAAAACCATGCTGAACAGCTGTATCATTTGACAATGTCCATGACTTTCTGGGGTCATTTCTGAGCTACTGATACAGACACAGGTGAACAGTCTTCTGGTTTAGAATATCCATGTGTCCCCCAGGGGTCAGTACTGGGCCCAGTGCTGTTCAGCTTATTCATCAACAGCTTGGATGTACACTGTGTTTACAGAAGTTTACAGATGATACCAAACTGAGTGGAGTGGCCAACACTCCAGAGGGCTGTGCTGCCATTCAGAGGGACCTAGACAGGATGGAGAGTTGGGCAGAGAGGAAGCTCATGAGGTTCAACAAGGACAAGTGCATGGTCCTGCACCTGGGCAGGAATAACCCCAGGCACCAGGACACATTAGAGGTTGACCTGCTGGAAAGCAGCTGCAAGGAGAGGGATTTGGGAGTCATGGTTGACAACAAGTTAACCATGAGGCAATGTGCCCTCATGGCCAAGAAGGCCAGTGGGATCCTGGCCTGCATCAGGAGGAGCGTTGCCAGCAGGTCGAGGGAGGGGATCCTGCCTCTCTGCTCAGCCCTGGTGAGGCCACACCTGGAGTATTGGGTGCAGTTCTGGGCTCCCCAGTACAAGAGGGACATGGAGCTTCTAGAGTGGGGCCAATGTGGACTAACGAGGATGGTTAAGGGACTGGGGCATCTATCATATGAGGAAAGACTAAGCGAGCTGGGCCTGTTTATGCTGGAGAAGAGATGATTGAGAGGGGATCTTATCAATATTGTATAAACACTTGAGGGGAGACAGGGCCAAACTCTTCTTGGTGGTGGCCAGTGACAAGACAAGGGGTAATGGGTACAAATTAAAACATAAGAAAATCTATCTCCATATGGGGAAGAACTTCTTTATTATGAGGATGACAGAGCTGTGGAACAGGCTACGCAGAGAGATTGTGGAGTCTCCGTTGCTGGAGATCTTCCAAACCTGCCTGAATGGCACCCTGTGCCATGTGGCAAAAAATACCGAAGCTGTCTTCAGACCAGGACAAATCTATCCATAAAAAAAAAAAAAAAAAAAAAAACAAACAAACAAACAAAAAAACAAACAAAAAAAAAAAAAACAAACTTGGCATTTTGCAGAGAAAAAGATAGTCTGTAAGGAGCTGCCATTAAACCATTAAAATCAAAGAGCAGTTCTTTCTACAGATCAGGGGGTCAATAAAGCAAAGGGCTCTAAGTGGTTGAGGTCAAGATATTATACTTAAGAATGTTTGAAACAGTGTTTTTTTCTAGTATGGTAACACAACAGTATCACAACAGTATTCTGGTTAAAGTGTATGGCAGTACTAGGTTATTAATGTAATTTTTCAATTACTAATGCACAGTAAGTTTTCTCCTATTTTATTTTTTCCCCTCTTATTTCTTTCATCCAAAAGACCAGATAAAGTTCAGCATGGTGCTGTAGGGATTTTTAATCAAATGCAATTATATAATTAATGATACAATACTAAGCCATGGCAGTCCAATTACCATGGATGAACATTTCTTCAGGGGTCTCTAGCTCTTCATAGTGGAGACTGGCACAGAATGGATTCCTAATAGGCATCTCGGAGCCCCTTGGGGTATGTCATAGACAAATAGATTTTCACATGCTTGTACTGCTCTTGTCTTGCTCTAACAGCTCCTAGTCATACTAAATGAGCTAGTCTTATTCTGTGGAATCTGACTAAAGTTCTGCATGAATGCTGTAACCAGCAAATGCAAATGCTGGAGAGCAGCAATGTTACACCTCATGTTTTCCTCTAGCACCATGCAAATTTCAGGGTATGAAACTTCACTGGTGTTAACATATTTAGAAATTATTTTAACCCTCTACACCACTTTTTTTCTTGCCTAAATATCTAAGGGAAAAAAAAAGAATATGCAGTTAAGCATTCAATAGCCAGTACTGACACTGCTTGAAATACAACTAAAGTTATTGAAGCTTGCTTTGTAATAAATATGATACAGAGAAATTTAAAGTGTTCCTCTCAGATGAATTTTTCAGGGGACTGAAACAAAGACCCACGCTTCATATGCAGCAGTTTTAAAGAATTCATGATGTAAGAGAGAAAGAGAGAGAAAAAAAGTGAGAAATACACGAAAATGATCTAAAAGTAACTGGCATTATAAATTCCCACTTCCGCAAATAATAGAATCGCAAAGGATGTAGTGACTGCTGCCAAGGATTCTAGCTGAATGTCTCTTTGTGGCACATCCTGAGAAGGCCTTAATGGCCTGGCCTCTAGTAATGCTGCTAGGATAGGCAGGGAACAAAGCCAGGGAAAATGAAACAAAAATGATTTATGGAACTACAAGTATCAGGAGAGGACCTGATTCCATTTCTTCTATAAACATTCCTTTTTGGGCCAAGCCAGGGTATGGCTAGCCTTGGGATGAGAAAAGTGCACAGCAGAACAGCTGTTTCTCTTGCATAATGTTGAACACTTGTCACTAACAAAGCTAGTGCTAATTACCAGTGCTAATAAGAGTGACTTTTATCATTAGTGCTCTCCAGGAAGCCTGTCTCTATATTCCTGCTTGGCTCATAAACCCAGCAAGAGTGAAACTAGACAACCAAACAACAAAATCCCTAGGAAAATAAAAATATATTATCAAAAATATATTTTTCATCTTTGGAAATATTTATGGAGTTGATTACTCTTGACTGCTTCCTGCTTTCTACGTCTTTGCATGCTGTGTTGCAGCAAATCTGTTGTGTGTCTGTAAGCATAGCTCATTCAGTTCTTCAAAAAAATAAATAAATCTAAAAAATACTTTTGGCCTCCTTAATATTTGGCCTTCTCTTGAGACAAAGGATTACATTTTGGTATTGCTAAATATGGAAAAATGTTTCTTCCAAACAAGGAGGAAACAGATAAGTCCCTGCCTTGAAGCTTTTCAACCCATCATTGGGTTCAGCTTAGTCACTCAAATTTAGTCCAAATACCATTTGTTCCTCTGACTACTATTACAAAGATTGTTCCAATTTTGGATTTATAGTTTCTTTAAGAAGCAGGGTTCAGTTTATACTGCAAACTAATGAACTAATGCAAATATAACATGCAAAGAATTGCAAAATCAACTATATATCATGCTTACTGATTGTGTATCTACAATGAGATACAAAATTTAATCATAGTAATGAAACTTTTCCATAGAAATAGTATTCAGAATGAATGAACTAAGCTATTTTATGATTCTTATACAAATACTGGTAATATATTCAGCGGTTCAGGAAGAAACTGTGTGATTATCATTAACTCTATGGTGAGATAGATTCTTTTGAAGTACAATACTTCAGTACAACAACTGACAGATAATAGAAGTTTACGGACAAAACTTGTTCTTAGTCACAAAGCTCTGGATTTGCAATGTGCATTAACAAGCCACAACAAAAGAATTTACATAAATGCTAGTATTGTATATATACCAGTATGTGAACATATACATTAATATATGTTAGCAAAGATGAATACTTACATCTTTAGAAATAAAGAGCTCTCAGTTAATGAGTAATCTCATTATTTTCACTAAGCTTTTTGAAAATGTAAAATCTGTCTAAATTATGAAAAAATAAAGTGGTTTTTCATTTGTAAATAAATGTGAAAAGAACCTTGATAATCTTTCTTTACTTTTTATGGATTATAATTTGAATACATTCCATCTAGTCTATAATTCCTTCAAGATAATAGTAGCACATTACTATACAAATGTCATTACTTCATATTGCTAACAGTGTGAACAGATCTTAGCACACTGTTCACCTCTACCTCTCACAGTCAGCTTCTGGAAGGGCATTAATGAAATCGTGTTTTTTCCTCTGTGGTGCTTACTCCAGGCATGAATCAAAACTTCTTGACTCAAGAAAGGACATGGAGGTAAGCAAAGGATATAATATTCAGCTTGAACTTTGATATCATCCTTAACAATCTATGAATACATTGCTAAAATAAATATAACTTTATGAACATGTGCCATATAAGATAAATCATGTTGTGCAAAATGCAGTTGTTCCAAAAACAGAACAGGTCTACATTAGATTAAACTGATGACAGAGTTTATATTCCATATCTCAAAAGCATGTGGATTGGACTGTCTTTCAGAAAATTTCTCTTTTTTCTGATACCACAGGCCAGAAAGTTAGATGGTTGACAAGCCATTTTTTCATGTAAAACAATATCAGCTCAAATTTAATACAACATTAAGAAATTTTCCTTTTCATCTCATTTCCCATTTCAAAATTGTGTGATGAAAATAGATTGTGTCTAAGGTGCAGCTAACAAGTCCCTGGATTTCTGAGTTGTTATTGCATATTGTTCCTTTATCTCTCTGAACTTACTTGTACTCAGGATCTGAAGTACTTTTGAATGAAAACAAATTCAAACACTACTCTTACCTTGAAATTTAAGTATGTTTGTTATTCAAAATTACCATCATTTTTGTTTATTTATTTTATTGAAAAATCTGTGCTTGGTGAATGGAATGCTTTGCGGTAGCAATACAGAAATTCCTCTATTGCGGGAGATCTACAGTCCTTCCAGGCAGTATCTTTCCACTTCCTCCAAATCACCAGCATCAAGCTACTGCAGATGAAAGCACCAGATGCCCTGCAATCTGCAGATTTAAAAAAAAAATGCCCACAGGCAGGATATCTTTAATTCCAGACAGTCATGGCAGGTCTCATTTTACTAAATATTGACATAAACAATGTAGACTTCTGCAGCTAGGCTGCTGATTCAGACTTCTTTTCTAGTCATAGGAGAAAATAAGGCATTTCTAGAGCAGAAGTCGTTAGATGTATTTTAAAATACCTAATTCTGGCTGTTGAAGATAAAATGAAACGAGGTGATGAGCTCATTAATTTTCCACTATACCCAACCAAAGGTAAGTGAAATACAGGGTATCCTCAGAAAACAGTTTAAACCCTGAAATAAGCAGTTACAGCAGCGTTCTAAAATTCCCCAGTCCATGATGGAAAATTAATGAGGAGTGCAAGCAACTTTGTGTAATATATTGGTATTTCAACATCACCGCGAAAGCACATTGCAGGTTAATTCCAGTTTAACAATATAATCCTCGAAAAGCCTTTGCTTATTACCCGGAGGACTGGGGAAATGGGTCAATGAGGTTGTTTATGAAACAGGAGCTGATGCAAACAGAAAGACGAGAAAGACACTCTTATCAGCACCTGAGTGTAAAATAACCGCCAACCACAGTTCATCCCATACGTGATTCACGGCAGGAATTAGGGAAGGTGATTGATAAAGGGAGGACACCAGAAATGTAAGCCAGCACCATGTAAGAGGAATGTAAACAGTTTGGCATTCCTCGTGGCACTTACAGCCATGGTAACGATAACAACCTCCTCGTTGTTGACATACTTTGCAGGTCAGTGTTGCCTCTCCTGTCTAGGGGCTTCTAGACTCTGAGCACCTTCTTGGTGCTTTTAGAAGTATTTATCCTTTTGACCAAGCAAGAATAGCATATCTTCTCCCCTGCCTCCCTGGCATGCTGGGATAATGACAATATTGAATCTATCCAGCCTCCAAAACCCCTTTATAGGGGTTGAGCTGGTCAGTCATATAGACCAAAATATCTATGACCTCCTCCTTTTACACACAACAACAAAAAAATCACAACTATTACACTTTGTAAGAAGAGATGAATTATTTTAAATTATTGCCTATTTATTGTGTTAGCATTTTGGGAAAACTAAAAGCTCCAATAATAATAATAATATATTGCTAAGAGTCAGATTTGCATTCTTTGTCTGCAGTAACAAATTAAATAAACACTTAAAGCATATGGAATCATGAAGCTTTGTTGTATCTTAAAGTAATGCTGCTGGTTTAATCCTGCTTATTTTGTAAGATGGTATTATTGCTTCAGTCAGTTACTTCACCTGAGGTTGTTATAGATCTATATAAGACAAGTATTATGTGGATCAGACAGCCATTCTGTGCAGTTTTGTTCAGAAGAACAAAAATCTCCCAAGCAGCTTTGCATGTTGGTTTATTCTGATCATTCACCTATCCCTCTTTTATCAAGAACCAAAGTATTACTCACCAAAGCATTTGACTACTGACATGCTTTTACCAGTTATTTCAGTGACCCTGAATTTATATATAATTCATTATCATTATTTCTTCTCTGTATGGATGATAATACCTAAATATGCAAACTCCCTACACCAAAAGAAGTGAAAACAGTGCAACAGTGCTACGGACAGACAACAATTCTTTTTACAAACAAACAAACAAACAAAAAAATTAACATATATAATTAACATTGAAGCTATAAGGGAAAGGATTATAGAGTAAAATGCCAGAACTATGTGCACCCAGAATCCTGAAAATAATTCAAGGCTACAATGGCTGAGCTATTGACTGTGGTATGAAATCTTTCACTTGGAAGTACTCAGCTATCAGAGGATGGGAAGCTTCTTAATATGATGCCAGTGTTTAAGAATGATTTCAGGGTAAATCTGGAGATACACTAATCTGTAATTCTGACATCCATGCCACACAAATCAGACAATCTGTAATAAAGAAAAGACTTAGTGTGATACATATTATATATTAGGGTAAAGCATGCATGACTCTTATCTGGATTAATCACGACTAACAAACATTCTAGAGCTCTCTTGTTGTATCAATGGTCATATGAATAAGGAAAAGCTGGTCCATAAGAGATATTTGAATCTTTAAAGTGCATTTCAAAATTTCACTTGGCTAAAAGGTTAAAAAGAATAGAAATAAACAGCCATTAGGAAGGTGCTCACATTGATAAATACTTGGTTAAGAAATAGAAATGAGATTTATTACATGATCATTATTATGAATGGAGTGAAAGCAACACACAGAACACACCAGAATACTTCAGTGATCTGTGCTATTAACGTACCATAAATGATTGGGAAAGGGCAATTAGCTGAAGTGGCAAAACCTACTGAGAAATTTAAGTTGTTCATGGCTGTAAAAAATGCGAGATGACTACGTAACACTGCACAAAGACTTAGGCAAGTCCCAGCTTTACTGAACACCAGATTGACAAAAAAAGAAGATGAAGTGTAGATAAATGTAAATTAATATGTCCAAGATGAATGAGATTCATTTTATGTATCTAGTTTTGGCTTATCAGAACTGCTCTAGAGTGAATTTTAGCAGCAAGTTCCATTGGAACTGTTTGCTAGGGACTCACTGCAACTAAAAAGCTAAGAAAATGTTATGCAATATTAGAAAAGAAATTGAAGACAAACTAGCATTTTAGAATAGAAGAAATAGAAGACAAACTATAATCTAAAATTGCTTTTTATTTGCAAAATTAATAAAAAGGTACTTTAACATTTTCTTGAAGGCTATTAGAAATAATAGTAGTAATACCTCTGTGAGCGCAGCTTCTTGTATTAAAGCCATTTTAAAGGTCACCAGTTCCTAAAGTGTAATGATAAGTGGCGATAGTCCTTACTAATTAGAATAACCTCCTACATGCTGGGGCTGCTTTTTAAAAGTACTTGGTTGGGTTTTTTTGTTTTTTTTTTTAGAAAATAAGTTTTGCAACTAATGGCAAATTCTGAAGTTAGTCTGCAGTTATAGACAAATGTGAATGCAAGCTCTCCTCTCTCTCTCCCTTTTTTATTTTATTTTTTAATTTTTCCTTTTCCCTCCCCTTCTTTTTCTTTTCTGGCTTCATCAGCGCAGTGGGAGAAGTAGCAGTTGGAAGTGTTGAAATGAGGCCACTACAAAATAATTGCAACTGCATTAGCACCAGAAATGTTTTAGAACCAATTAATGGGGAAATTCACTAAAAGCCCATTATCTCTTTAAAAGAGCTTTGCACGTTTATGTCATGAAGTTCATAAATAACAGGGATCTAAAAGGAAATCCTTTTGTAAATTGTTCTTCAGTTTTTCTAAGAGTAGGTGCCAGTCATGGAGCTATTGGAACATAAATTAATGTTCAGAATAAAAGCACCATGGAATGAATCGTGATCTCATTTTGGAAATGACCGTGGGTGTAGATGGAAGACTTTGGCCAGGCTGGTTATGTTACAGACACACAAGGGAACTGAGGAGATTTGGATTAAATAAAGGATGTCAACCATGCTTTACTGGTGATTTAAAGATGCTGTTAAAGTAAGCCACAGTGGGGAGAAAGCAAAAAGGGGCACGTAAGTACATATAAAGTCATATAGCTAAATGACGAAAACCAGAAGGAATGCAAATAGACCCTGCAATCCATGCTTACTTTAGTAGCAGCCAGTCAAAGAACTATGTAGTGCAATAAATCAGCTGGATTACCAGTCAAGAAGCAGGCAGGCAGCCAAGTAAACCTGTGGCTACAGTGTCAGGTGTGGCATCACTGCACGAATGAGTGGACATTTGAGACATCAGGCTCCTTCAGAAAACCAGCTTCATCATTTATATTGGTATTTGAGGTCAAGCTTAATTGCTTTCTTGCAGAATTGTGGTGCAGGGATAATTTCAGGAAGGTCCAAAACGACCTTGTTCCTGAAATAGCAAGAGGAATTTGGACCGAAACTTCTGTTGGTCTATTTACATCTGCAATCTTGTCTAGATGTAATCTTAAACAATCTTAAACAGTCTTTGTGAACTGCTGTATGGTGACATCTTAATTACTATTAACTATCAAGAGGGTATAGCAAGGTCTAACCCAGGGGAATCAAAATGTGATCTGTTTTAATAAACTTTCTGTCACAGTGTCCATGCTAGATAAACAAGAAACTTTATCAGGAACAGCCACAGAATAATCAGATGCAGTAGCAGACCCCATCAGGATTACGTTAGCATGTGGTAGGGAGAATTGTATCTTCTTTTTTTTTCCCCACTTCCCTAGTGTGAAATTCTTGTTTGATCTCTCTCTAGAGGTTATGGTGTTCTAGTATATATGTACATATATATATATATCTATATCTATATCTATCTCGGCTCAGATGCCAGGGAATAGGACATAGGGCTTTCAGGGATATTTAGATATCCTGCATGTATTTGCTAGTCAGAAATTTGGATATTTAAGGGATGCTTTTACTAAAATAGGGGGTTAGATGTGCTAAACAATCTGGCTTCAGGGACAGAATTACACCCTCATTTTATTTTGACTTGCTTGTCTTTGGGATGACTGCTGCAAAGGAAGAAAAAGCAATAATTTTCCTTAAAGAAAAAAAAAAAAAAGACCAAACAAATGAACAAGCAGCAACAACTACAACAACAACAAACACTGAAATGAGTTCAGCAATGTGATTACTGTCCCCACTTTTGCAGTGGTTCTGTTTTAGCCTTTGGGTGTCAGGCTTTCATTTCATACTACCAAATACTTCCTGGATTACTGTGTTTTTATTTCTTGGGCAGTGGTTAACATTTTACTTCTGCCCTTTTTTTTTTTTTTTTTTTTTCATTTTGCACCCATTACACTGCTGCATAATGCTCTAATAGGTGGGTTGAAGTTGAATTTATGCTGAATATATCCCAACAGGAATATCAGATAGCAATATAACTTTTGTCTGTTGCTTCTTCAACAGACAATAAACTCTGTTTTATTAAATTTGACAGAGAATGTTTCAGATAAATTTACTGAAAGGCTTTGAGTCTCATACTGGTCAGTGTTTCATTGGATGATACCATGCCAAGATATTGTACAAATTAATGGAACAACTTTGTAGAAAAATAAATGGAAGAATAGCAAACCTCAGCAAAGGACCATTAGTTCTAAGTGTATTAGCAGATGAATGTCGATTCACTCTCATTTTACTCAATATCTCAACATTTTAAAATTTTTTGTTGCTTTAAAATATGTAAGTGGTAACTGTTGGAGTTAAATTGCAAAATTGTGTTTTGGCACACTCCTGAGTTACAAATTGCTATCACCTTTTGATTTCTGACACAACCTGCAATTGATCTGGTAATTTTCTGAAGATAGTCAAAACCCACTTGGATGCAATCCTGTGCCACGTGCCTTAGGTGACCCTACATGTGCAGGGGGGTTGGACTAGGTGATCTCTAAAGATCCCTTCCAACCTTAATGATTCTATGATTCTAATTTTGCATTGTACCTTTTTGCTTGAACTAAGAATATGATGTAGCAGGAAGCAAAACTATTCACACATTTGCGCTGAAACACTCAAAATAAGGTTCCAGATATAACAAGGAGCATGTGATTATCTAAATGTCAAAGGGAAGCATGGAATTTATGGCCCTAGTTTCTATTCCTTTTACCAGAAGAGATTTAAACCTATATGTCTCCTTAGAGAGCTATCAAGATAGGTAGTGGAGATAGGTGGCTTTTCCAGTTGTTTATGTTGTTCTGTTCCATTTTGCATTTCATAATAAAATATTCAGTAAGGCATTAAAATTTGCTACATAGGCTGATAATTAGGACAGTCATCTGAATTCTAAGTTCTGTGCCAATGAGTATGTCAGTATGAAGGCATTCATCAACTTGGATTCAAATCTCTATTCTAAATTAGATATCCTAAACTACCAACCATAGATGCAGTCTCATTTTGGTTTGATGAATATTTAATTACACCCAAAGAGAAGACAGCGAGAGCAACATTATCTGGGCAGCTAGAAATTATCATGGTCACTGAAGAGCCAAGGCCTCAACTGTGAAACTTCCAGAATTTCTAGGCTCCTAAATCCACATAAGCCCATCTGTTGACCTGTGAATCTGAAAATGTTGGAAACCTTCAGGCAAGTTGTAAAGGAGATGGGATCCTATGGGTCTTTGTTCTCTCACCTATTCATTTATTCATTAATGAGGTGATAAAGAAGTCAGCAGGTGGACTGGCATGAGATTAGGGATTTCCAAGACATTTTTGGCAGGAGCAGATACATCAAAACACTCTCTGTGTTATACTGCAGCTTCTCTATGATGTCTTGAAAATATTTAACTTTTACTGATTCAGCATTCTTCAATGAAATATGCAAAAAAGCATTTGTATTTTCCAAACAGCTAAATGTTTACTTCACAGGCTTAATTCATTACACTGAGTAATGACACACACTGAAGGAGAACTCTCCGTAGATGAGCATAACAGACTGTGTCACTGGCTTCTAGTACATATGTGCCTTGGTGAAGAACATATTCCTGATATTTGTGTAAACTAAGAAGCCAGAGTCACCGCTTTGAGTGAGAAGATGAGATGATCTGATCACTGTGCCAAGTTCCTGTAACTCATCACTTTCTGTTCCCCGTGAAGAGGCATTCCCCTACTTCAGCTGCCAAAAGATGGTTTCTATTTCACAGTCCCAAGGATGATGTTAAATCTCATTTATTTACTACCTGATTTCTTAGTCTGTTTACTGGGAAAAAAAAAACTGATTTGCACTGTGCTTCTACTATTGTTCAGTCACTAATAAATTCCCCTTTTCTCCTACTCTTTTGCTCTTATCTTTTCCTAACCCCTTCTTCCCTTTCCTCCTCCCACCCTCCATGGGCATATTTCCAGGAGTGAGCAAAAAACGAGTCCCCAGCCACATGCAATAGGCAGTGCTTGCTGTGTTTCATTCTTTCAGAGAAATTAAAGTCACAGAATGTGTTCTATCTGGAGTCAAACTTGTTCAAAAAGGTACATTAGTATATTAAACAGTATTTTTCTCTATATATTAGATTGTATTTTTCTCTGATGCTGGAACTTAGATTCAAGTAATATTTACATGTAACTTTTGCAAAAACCACCACATATTGCAAGTTGTGCCTAGAACAAGCAAATATAATCCTGAGAAGATAAATATAATCCAGTTGCTAGAATTGATTTCTTTAGCATTTTATCAAACTCCCTGTTGTAGCAACAGTCTTATGCTGTTTTTCCATTCTGCTTAACCAGCAGATGACTCAGTCTACAGACCAAGATAATGTAGTACAATTATAGCATTCAAAATGGTGTATGTGTGACTACTCAAAGCTTGCCTTCACTCTGTTTATTGGCTACTAGCACACTCAGCTAAATGCAAGTTAACAAATTCCTAAAAATACCCCAGGGATGAATCATCCTTTTCAAAAGGGTTCTGGAGAGTGTTTACCACTGTGATGGTAAGTCACGGGGTAGTAGGGAAGCCAATTTCTGTTACAGAAAGAGACAGGCTTGAGTCAGCCAAATGCTATGTAACAGATTCTGAAAGCTTTGCCTGGAAAATGGCTATTACAAGTTAATGTCCTCAAGCCTGGGCAAGAGAAAGCGACTGCTAAAGCAAAATTTTCCCAAACTGTCCACATATCTTACAAGTCTCATTACCCTCCTCAGGAATTCAGCAGTTACTGCTAAAATCTAAGTAACTTGTCTGTTATTTGGAAACAGTAAAAAATGCAGAGCCTGTTCATTTTGAATTTAGCTGCTGGATTTTCCAGTCTGAAATTTGAAAATGTGTTCCAATCCATTGCACAGAAGTGTGTTAAACATTCTCTGCTACAAGCAAACTGAAGCGTTTTTGAAAGAAAGAGATTAAAAGGCCGTTTCTCCTTCTTAAAAACATGGTTTGACATATCATTAAATGAAAAGGGCTAGAAATGTAATGGTTAATGATGAGTAATAATAAAATCTAAGTGAAAATCACATTGATATTTCAATCTTTGCCCTAGTGAACCAATAATAGCCTGTACTAATTTTAATTTTTACTTATTTCTACATGTTCAGTTAAGATGAGTCGAGTCACACTGTGTTATTACATTATTCACAGTACTTTAATTTGCTTGAAAAATTACTGTAAATTGAAGCATCAAGAAATGTCTGAAAACTGCATTCACAAAGCCCTTCCTGTTTGCTGCCTTATTCTGTACATTGCATTTTGATCCCCGGCAGATGGCACAGGCAGACACGCTCTGTGGATCTCACCGGTGTGGCCGAAGGAGCTGCCTCCATTCATACTCTGCAGTGCTGAGCATCGTGGTAGGCACCATCCTTGCATGTCTGAGATACCATAGCTGGTGAGGTGGCTGCATTGGGGCTTCACTTACCCGGTGTTTTAGACAACACACACACACCTAATTAGCACAAGCGGCTTGATATGGCCCACTAAATATAGCTAATGAAAAAAATGGGAGCACCTTTACCCAAACCAAAACATTAGTCTGGAAGAATAAGCTCCTGAAGCTCATAAGTACAGAGGGAACTTAAATGGGTGAATCCAAAGCCTGTTCTGCTTCTGTGCAAAACTGTGTGAACTTAAACATTTGGAAAGATGACTAAAACCCATGAAATTCTTCTACACTTGTGTTTTAACAGGTTGAAAAATATAGCCATGCTGTTTAGATAAATGTGAAAGAGGAAGTATAAAACATTTCTTAGAAATCTTGTATCAAGTAATTGATCATACAGGATGCACCTCACAGACCAGTCCTAATATGCCTCTCTCTTCATGCATCACCTTCCATTTTCAAGAGTGGTGTCTATTACTCAGTATAGAGAAAGAAAGGCAGACACATGCTATGCAAATTAGAATAAATTTTATGACCAATAAAATTAATAAATTTCTAACGTAGGTGCAGTGCAAATGATATATTCTACCATGTTATTCTCTGGGCATTGTGCATTGCAGCAAAACCACAGGTTTAAAATTCTTCACCAGTAAACAGTGATATTAGATGAAAACATATTAGATGAAAAGACAAAGATTAAAATTCTTCCCTTTACAAACCAGATATCTTTGATACTCTGCCTGGAAACGGCTGACAACACAAAGTAGATCACTTCATTTTTTTTCACTTTAATAGAGTTTAATAAAGCCCTCTTTCTGAATTAAAAGCTTCTTTTGCACTTGTCATCATACTTTTACAATTTATTTATACTCTGCTTGTACCTTGACTCCTCCCTCTTACAATTATGCTTTAATAAGCAGGCTTATGTTTGTGTTGCAGCTGCTATAAATCTGAGAAAGTAGCCTATTAAAAGGCTCACTTTACCTCGCACATCTCTAGTCAGAAGGGAAAGTGTCGTGTTTGATGTTCTGCTGCCATATTTGTATAGATAAATCTGGGGAATTGCCTGCTGGGAAAAAAAAAAAAAATTGTGAAGAGTGCATGAGGATATCTTTAGATAATCGCCTGTGTTTGAGACTCTCAAACATGCCCCAGAAATGTTCGTGGTAGTAAAATCTCCTGCTTGAGCCCTGGGGAAGTGGGGAGGAGAGGCGAGTTATGTAACTGTGGAGGCCTTGTGAAAGCTGCTTGCAAAATCTTTGCTTTTATGCAGCCCAGGCTCTGAGCTCTTAGCTGCTGCACTTTGTCACTCGATCCATTTGCCATCCTTGAAGAGCTTCACAAAGCAAAATGCAAAATAAATGAGGCTGCAGGCAGGACTCCACTTAACAGCCTCTGGGAGCTGTTTATCGAACCAGAGATGTGCCTTGCATCTATCACTGGCTATCAGGATAACTCAGGACGCTCAGGGTGACCACTGGAGAGCTAGAGACTTATCTGATAATCCAAACACTTGTGTGGCCCCGAGTTAGCAGTAACAGTTGGAAAATTTCAGGCTTCTTTAGAATTTCTTACTTCATTCTTTCAGAGCTGGATGAAGGAGGCTTTTGCTCTAAGCAGACCTCTCATAAACTTTCGACTCCAGGTAATCTGTAATCATCAGTGTTTCCTAAAATTTCAGGTTCCCAAAACCAAGAAAGGACTGTGTGATTAGGTGATAACCACAAAGGTATAAGGGAAAAGTTGGTAATGAGAAATGGTAAAAAGCATTTATGGAAGAAGACTGCTCAAAATCTTCAATAGCGTAGGGGGGAAAAAAAAAAGACTACTTTTTAATTCCAACCCCCCCTTTTTTTAAGAGAGAGAGAGAAAGAAAGAAAGAAGGAAAGAAAGGAAGAAAGAAAGAAAGGAAGAAAGGAAGAAAGGAAGAGAGAAAGAAAGAAAGGAAGAAAGGAAGAAAGGAAGAAGAAAGGAAGAAAGGAAGAAAGAAAGAAAGAAAGAAAGAAAGAAAGAAAGAAAGAAAGAAAGAAAGAAAGAAAGAAAGAAAGAAAGAAAGAAAGAAAGAAAGAAAAGAAAGAAAGAAAGAACACAAGTACGTCAAACCACACACTGTTTTTTTTTTATATACTTATAGCTGACATCTGGGAAGAGTTTATATAGTTCCACTTATGCCCTGTTGATTTTGTAATAGATAAATAGTGGAATGTTTTTTCAGGAACCCATAGCCACACTAAAGATTATTGAGATGGCGAATTCACAAAGTTTTACACTAATTTTTTTCTCCTTCTCACAAGTGTGCGATGTTATTAAATTCACATCTAAACAACAGCAAAAAATATTCTATATTAAAATTGTAATGTAAAAAGAGTCAGTCCCTCAGAAAACTGCTTGTGAAAGTAAAACCAGAAATAATTGTATTAAGTGCATTTTATTTTTCAATTGCATATATATTTGTTATAAATAGAGCAGTGCGAATAAGTTTCTGTTTGCTTACACCTTTAGAAAAGAAAACTTATCAATGAATGTACTGAAATCAAAATCCATTTAGTACTGATTAAAAATAAAATATTTTTATATTATATTTTAATATTTTTTAGTGATTTTTTTTAATTTTGCAAGAACAGTTTGGCAAGCAATGAGTTTATGAAGTACTGTAATACAGTTGTACATATGTTTCTGACATACAAGGTGCAGGCTAGAAAAGGTTTGCACAAATCACAGATTAGAAAATCACAGCATGCATAACAACTGCAGAGAAAATTTCAAAATGCAATTTACACCAATAGCACTAAAATCCAGTATATGACATAGAGTTTTCTATTTGGGGCCTTTTTTTTTTTTTACTTATTTACCATATTTTTTTCCTTCTTTTCCTTTCCTTATTCTTCTCCCTTTCTGTTTATACCTCCTTTATTTTATTTTGGCTACAAATAGTGAAATCAGGTTACCTATATTCAAAATCAAAGGGAAAAACATACTGCTCTCCCTAGGTGTTTCAGGTTTTGTATGACTGACACTATTATATGCTGGATTAGTTTATATTTTTCATACTCCTCAAGAACTAGTCACTTTGTTGGCCTTCTAGGACTGGGAATAACTAAGCAAACAAACAGAAGAGAGAACCTTGCTCTGACTGTTGAACTAAGCAAACATGACAAGGAAATCACTAGGGTAGGCTCATACATATGCACTGTCAAGGTTCCATCTTGACAAAGTGTCTTTTTTTTTTCACTACAGTCACACGTTTTATACTGTCAGCAGGTTTTAGAAATGAAATAAATGTATTTCATTGTTGGAATTAAAAAGAAGGCCTTAAAATCCTTCACTGTAGCTTTTTCAACACCGGATTAAGTAAAAATGCTGTTAATGCAAAAAGAGAAAAGGTGCAGAAAAAGGTCAGTGTGATAGGTTTAAAGAAGTGCTTCTGATGACTCATTAAAATGAACAGCAATGATGATTTTAAAAACTGCTGCTCTTTCCACCAGTGTCCTGCAGGCTCTCCAGCAAGGAAGGAATGCACTGGGGTCTCAACATGAGATAAGCAAGTGTGTAAAGTTCACAAGTGCTTAAATTCATCCTTCTTCACTGAAACACCAAATTATATCCTTTTAATTTAAGCTGCTTTATTGTAGGCCTGAGATGGCCTGAGTTAGGAGTATGTTAGAGGCTTGGTTTCAGGTGGTGATGGTGATGGGAGCTGAATTTCAGGCTCCCTGAGACTGTTCCTGGTGGCCACAGAGGTCTGAGTACCAGCAGCACAGCGAGTGGAAACATTGGATACCCTCTGGCCTGGCAGTTCACTCTGCTTCTTACAGGTGTCATTCAAAATGTGGTCTCTTTCAAATATTTTTTATGCTGTGGTATGTTGCATTTGACTACAGGAAGTGAAAGATGCATTCCCTTTTTTTCAAAAAAAAAAAGGGGGCGAGAGAGGAAGATCAGATAGATGCCTCAACAAGTGGTATGTCAGATGGACTTTCATTGGAGACTGTGGATCCAGTGTTTTGCAATATGGACAGGCCACAGTTTTAGGTGTCTTTGCAATCTTCTGCAAGTATATGGAGAAAATGAATTGACCAAAGAAACACAAATTCTAAAAATGCAAATTTGCATTTTTGCTATTTTAGGTAAGGAATGTGAATCAGCCAACAGCTGCTTTTTGTCAAACTAAGTCAAACAGAAGCCATTCCATCCATAATTTAAGACAATCACTTCATCCAGCTGCTGTTTCGATGAGAGAGGACTGAAAGAGTTAACAGAAGAGATGAGATATCTGCTAAGAATGAAGATGATGGAGAACAATTTTCTCCTTTTTTTCCTTTGCATACTTTTGTTTTAAATGTGTTCTATATTTTCTACTGTAATTGTCATTTATCATATTTCTTAGCACAACATTAATGAACCAGCATAAAACATTTATTTGTCAAATTCAGCACAACCTGCCTCCCGGCCTCTGTCTCTTCCTTCCTCCTTGCCTCTCTGTCCCTTCCTTCCGTCCATCTGTCCGTCCTTCCTGCAGCTCATCAAAACTAATTGCAGTTTCCATAAATTTGTTCATGAGTATCTAGCCAAGAAAAGTTTCAGAAGACATAAAATCTGCATCTGTATTAAATCACTATAGGATTCTGAGAGGAGGTGGAGAGAAAGTTTTTTATTTTTTTTTACTTTTACCAGCTCTGTGTTGCCAGTTTATATGTGTAATAATCATAACTGACATCTAAGCTGGTTTTTACTAGATATTTAGAACATGTAATATTTTTTGATTTGTTGAATGAGTATACCTCTTAGAATGATGGAAATTATGAATTTGAAGGAGTTTTCTATAAACACTCCACATATTGATTTTAAATACTTGATAATATTCATTTTAGATCCATTGCTATTCTTTCTAAATACTTATGATCCTACCTACGGGAATCAGGAAATTTTCTATTTTTAGTGATGGGAAAGCAAGTGAAAGGGCATTAAAGGACCTACCCAGTTCACTGATGCCCTGGTCAAAACTGCGTCAGAAATTCATCTTGCTCCTGGAAAAGAATACCTGCCTCTCCACATTCTACCCCACATCTATCAAAAACCTTTTCTGTAAGAATGACACCTAGACTTACAACCTTTAAGGCAGAAGCCTCCTCATTGTTCATAGCACATGTTAGATGGTGTCAAGGGAAGTTTGTAGCAGAGATAGTACTTTCCTTTTTTCCAACTGTCATTCCTCTAGACAACTGCAAAATGCCTGTATGAGGAAAGATGAATGTAGGCAAAAATATCTAAAAGCTACTTTGAAAATAAAAAGGCCATTGCACTTTATGTTACTGACTATAATCATGATGATTACAATACTGTAGTATAATATATTAGCACATAGACACACCACTTGCACATTTCATAAGTTGTAGAAATATACAGTGTATGACTAGAGCCCAGATAACAGCTGAGAAGTAAAATGCTAGATCTTACTTTCACAACTGGACTTTTTTGACTTTTTTTTTTTTTTTGGCATTACTTGAGAAATGACTTTATCACCTTATGCTTATTTCTGATTCATCCAAATTCGGGGTTTCAATATTTTACTCCTTCCTATTGTACTTTTAGATCTGCAGGTGCAAGGAGCTATTACATGAAAAATAATCAAAGGAAACAGAGGAATACAGAGCTAGGAAATAAAGCTTCATTAAATAAAACATCTGTAAAACATTTGGAAATAAAAAGGTCTATCTGTCCCCTTATGATAATTTCATTTTCTTTCATATAGATACTGCAAAGTAAAATCTCATGTAAACTACCAAATGAGCCATCCATTGCAGAGTCCTGGGCTGGTGCAGGGAAAATACAGTCAGTAAAAGTGAACAAGAAGTAACAAAAGATGTATATTAAACTTTTAAAATGCTGACCACATTACTTCTCAGAAATAATGTCATCTTTTTTTAGAGCTGTCACCTAGACACATTTCTAGCTTTTCTTTGTTGTATAGTGAAGATGTGTTGCCTGAGCCCTGAAATTCACTCAAATAAAATCTCTAGTTATACCAGAAGTGAATTTCTTCCTTCATCTGCCAGACAGTTTTAAAGCAAATAAGAGAAAACAGGCTTCCTCTCAACTCTCTCTCCTTAAAAAGAATTGAACAACAACTGCAGGAATCTTACAGAAAGATTCAAATTCAGCTGGCAGTGATCCTGTTGAAGTACAGCACATCACTTCTATACAGGGCTATAGTTTCATGCAACACTCTCATGCCATATTTTCCCACTGATACGTGAGGTATAATCACCAAGTGAGTTAAGTGGAACTAGTTAGGCCAGTGTTAAGCAACACTATGTACAAAACGACCTTCTATACTTATCTAAATAGACATCAGTGCAGATCCTCTTGCCAAATCACAGCCTAGTGACTGTTTATCAATAATACATGAATATAAATATAACTTAAATATAGTAAGCATATAAAAAGCCGACTGCTATAATTCTTCTGAAAGGTTTTCAGATCACACTTATAAACCAGATGAACCAAGCCTGCTCACATTGTGAACAACATGGTTCCCTTTGTACAGATGAAGAAATTGCTGAGACAAAATGAAGATTTTGTTTAAGATCACACAGAATTTTTCAACAAAGCCGTGGTGACTTGATTTTATGATTCCATGGATTTATGATTCTATGTAGCAAACAACTGCTGCCCATCAAATTGCTCTGAAAGTGATTCTTTGTATTCCTTGCTGAAAATGGGAGAAGGACTGCATTTTCAGTCTGGTTTAACTTATGTTAACCTGGTACTGACCACCTAAAATCAAATCCATAGCTTTGAAATGGACCTATATTATTTTTTAATACAACTCTGTAGAGTAATCTGTTTTTACATTCTGGAAAATAAGTGCATGTTTTGGTCTCCAGTGAGCTTGAATTTTTGTAGAAAAAAACCCAATATATTATATTTGTTCCTCCAAAATTTCCATTGCTATTCTCCTTTAATAGCTAGAAGGTACCTCTGTGCTTTTCTATTCTATCTTTTATAACCTCACCTTTAGAAAATTGTAGATCTCTGACTAGTTCAAACATTTCTCAATTACATTGTGAAGCAGAATAGCTCATTCATAGCTATTCATGTCCTTCCATATTTCTTCATCATTCATCATTTAATAGGCTGCTTCTGAGTTAATCCTCTACGTTCTTTTGTTTCCAGGTGTGAATATTCATTTGGCTTAAGGAAAGAGTCTAATGTGGATTATCCTTTAAATGGTGCCTCAAGGTTAAATTGGTGGGAAAATAGAGGATTGCAGAAAACAAACAAGAAGAAAGAACTATCTCAAACTCTGGCCTACATTGCATAAACTTTGTCCATTAGAAAAACTAAATATGAAATAATATCGCTAGGAGATTATGCAGATCTGTGTAACGCGATGGTTCCTCTTTCTCCTCTGTGCTTTTTCATCAAAAGACAAGAGAGAGAAACAAAAAATACAATGTCAACACCAGACTGATGGCAATTGGAGTTCCACTTTCCAGAACTTTATTTATTTATGGCCATGGTTAGAAGCAGTCTGCCCACAGAGCAGACTCAACTGCAGCAGATTACACCTGTTCAGCTTTCGAAGGTTGTCTTAGCTCTCAGCAAACAGGGTGGTCTAAAACCTTATTTATTTATTTATTCTTATAGATTCAGGAAGATTTCAACAAGTCTCAAGTTTGATGTGCCAATGGGCAGAGTCTATTGGAGCTTACTTTTATTATATATATAAATATGTGCATCTTGAATGAATAAGAGATTTGAAAACCAGAGTGTGTAGAGTTGTCCTTCCACTGCAGCTTACTCTTTCTTTTTATGTGCAAATGAATTAAGACTAGTTTTTTTTTCTAGAGCTGGAAGAGTAAATAAGAAAGACAAGTCTGACTGTGCTGCTCCTTGAATGCTTCAGTTTTGTTCAGAAGGTATCTCAGGTGATGACTTTAATACACTGCTGTATCAATTCTTGCAGATGTGACATGTTGATAAAGGAGAGACAAGGCCACAAACAGTTAAATGCTAAATATATTAGCTTCAGCTATGGAAAGCATGAAATTCCTCAGCTCTGTGTACATTCTCTGCTCTCTTCTCTGTGACCATACTTGATGAAGCTTTATAAAACACACAGTAAGGAGAATTTTGCCTCAGGGCCCGTCTTTTGCTTCTGTGTCTTTATATTAAGCAAGGAGAGATGGAACATTGCTTTCACACATATGATAGAGTGAAAAAGAACAAGAAACCTTTCATCTAATGCTTTTCATTTTTATTTTTTTAATTCTTCATCTATTTTTGTGACACTTGATTTTCTTGGACACATGAAGGAAAAGAACACTCAAGCAATATGAAAGCCCTTTCTTTCTTTTTTTTTCTTTTTTTCTTTTTTTCTTTTATTTCCTTATCTTTCTGCATTTCGTTCTTCTTTCTCTGGCTTTAATCTTTGGGTAGAGGATGAGAAGCAGAACATTGGCAGGAATAGAGAGTGAAGGCGAATCTTACCTTGTCCTGTCCCTATGAAGACTGTTGACAAAATCTATTTCCAAGAATCATATATAGTCTGTTTGCTTGAAAAGGTATATTATTCATATCCTGCTAGGCTTGTGGTATGAGCTATTGGACATTGAAGGGAGCTTTTTTTTTACGGCTCAGTGAGGAAAGTTTATTACTTTTAAGGGATTTTGCTAGTTGACTCCCTCTCCTTTATCCTCTTCCTGCCATTTCCACTCGGAAGTATTACTTTTTCTGTCCAGTTGATGTAATGGGATAAAATAAATGGCTGCATAAATATTTGAAAGCATCACACAAAGGCAAATGGAACAGCTTGCTTTCTTCCGCTAGGAAAATCCCACACGAGTACAAATAAACCAATGCAGTCGTTGTCTCCTGGATCATTTTCTGACACATCAGCTGTGACATCATTCCACATGCCAGCAAGCAGCAAAAGAAGATGTGTACCTTGAAACAACTGGGCCTTATAGCCACATCATGAATATTTTCTAAGAGTTTTCTTACTGCCAGCAACACCCAAGTAACCCCGTCTGCATAGACTGTTTAAGACAGAACAGAATTTGAGAAGATCTTTGTGTGTTTTCTTCTATGATGCGTAGCACCAACTCTGTGGAAACGTCACACAATACTAGCAGAGGGGATTTCCAGATAAAAGCCCAACTATGAAGGTGACCCATCACACAGCAGATCCTGTTCTTTCACACATGTGAGCATAAAATTCAGGGAATATTACTAGTGCTTTAGACTACACTGTTGTGTTCACACAGTCTCTAGGACTTTCCTGCCTCATCCTGTGGTAGAGCAGCATGGAAGGTCTCAGCCAGGCCATAAGCTTCAAGTGTTTGGGTTCTTCAGCACTTCAGCATTGCTGGAGGAAGGCAAACAATGCATGGGGCTATGTCTACCTTATAGGTATAATCAGCCGAGGGGCAAAGAGAGTCAGTGCCCCGAGCTCTCTGCTGTAATACTTCTGTACTAGTCACTTTGGAGCTAAGTCAGATAGAATACACAAATCACAGCTGCTTCTGAGATGAGGTGAAAACATGCATTAATTCACCAATAGATCTGCCTGTTTATTGTGTAATCACTCAGTTTACACAAAATAAATCACTAGACAAATCACCCTGCCTCAGGGAATCAGAAACATAATATCTATTCAACTATTCAGAAACACAAGGGATTATAAACTTAGTGTCTTATATGAAGTGGGATTCTTTTCTTTCCTTTCTTAAAAGTGACTTTTAAATTCTCCTCTTGCATTTGAAAATTCTAGCATCCTTACTCTATTGGCAAAACTTAATTGACTTGATCTAGGCCTGTATTGTTAACATTGCAAGACAAAACCTGCCTTTCAGGTAATCATTTGAAAATTTGAAAAATGATTTAGTGCCTACATATTGAAGTTCCTCTCAAGCTGCTATAGCTTTTATGAAGCACTTCTCAGGTCTCTGAGAGTCGTATCTGAAACTGTAATATACGTCCTGTTTCCAATGTGACCTTTAAGGTTTTATTTTTTTGATCGGCTGCTGTTCACAGCAGGTAAAAGTGGCAGGGGGAGATTTCTTTATGGTAGAATAAAAATGTGTTTACCTAAAGAAAAAGCAATAGAGAGTGTAGCTTTTTATTTCCTTTGAAATTATAGGAAAGCAGAAAAGATACCTCAAAAAGCCCTTGAGGAACTTGGATCACTACCTGTAGGAGAACTTGTCAATGTCTGGGATTAATTCTTTAAGAATTATTTGTTAATACACATTTATCTTTCAGGAAAGGTACTGGATTTGTTGAACCTGAAATCTACTTTTTTTCTTTATTGGAGCAATGAAATAGCAGTTCTATATTGTTTAACTGGAAACTAATGCACTATGGGTCTTTATCTCATTGAACTGGCTAGCCAAATTCAATTAATTAGGGGATTACGGGTCAGTAATGGCTGCTGTGCAGATATCCTTTGTTATACATTTAATACAGGCATGTAAACTGTATATCTTGAGATCCTAATTCAACTAAATGTGACATCCCACCTTTCCTCAACCATAAGAAACATCGTGACATCGAACAAGAAGCAGGAGTTTAGTTATAGCTCAGCATAGGATTGTTCTTCACTTTAGTTGAAGACTAGTGATACCACGCTTTACATCATTTTGTCACCTCATATCACTGTCCAAGTGGGCGATGCTTCCATGTGTCTGTGTGATCAGGTAAATACCTTATGGACTGGAGCAAGAGGTACAAGGTCTCTTAGACAAAGTCCTGGTCCTTGACAACTGCAATGCTGACAGGATTTTGATAAACGTACTTTGTGCCCAGATCTCAATGGAGTCTGTCATTTAACATATTAGTCTGTACTAATAATGTACTAAACGTGAGACTAGAAAATGTAAGCCTCATTCTGACAGCTGCCTTTGTTTTTTTGAGGTGACTTCATTCATTTTATACCCTTGATTATTTTTTTTGCATTTATTTTCTTTTAAGACATGAATAAGTATACATGATCCACCATGTTCTGAAAGATATGTATTATAACTGGTTCAATAACCAAATAGGGTTCAAATGCTGCATTTTAACTCCAGGGCTTAAATTACCTACATTTTTCACCACTCACCTGATATGCTTAGTTGCTAATGTTATTCATCAGTATGTGGTGGATCTCCAGCTTGCACTGATTTGGGCAAGATTTGCAAAGGTGCAGTAGCAGAGTACTTGTGAAGAGAAAACCACAAGCAGTAAGCTTTGCACTTCAGCAAACTTGCAACTTCTCATGTATTTTCAGAGCTGACATTGAGTAAGTTCTGAGCAAGCTGAATTACTGAAGTCACAAGCAGAAAAATAAAGCACAGCTCATAATTCTGCCCAAAGTTCATATGCAAGCAGAAAATAAAGATTTATTATGGCTTTTCAAAAACTCATATGACAGCCAGCTGGTGGTGGTTTTGGTAAGGTAGAATTACTCCTACTATCTATGGAAATCCAAGAAACATAGCCTTCAGTTAACTAGTTTCAGAAACCTCACACTCAGCAGGAAAAGAGTAACTGCCAAAGTAATTATTTCAAGTTACTGAAAACACAGTGTGTGTATAAGTACTGATATAGTCCTAGATGATGTAAATTGTTAATATTCCCTACTCTCCCCAGACAGAGAATTGCCCTTTTGTGTCCACTTTAATTTACTACCCTAATTCAGCTCTGTGAAATCAGTGAAGTATGTCATAGAAGGTTTTAAAATAGAGCTTCTAAGTTTGCAGAATATTGTATCCTGTTTAGAGTTTTCCTAACAAATGTCCAGGAAAATCTCAAATTACAATGACTTTGGGGCAGTTCAGCTGTCTCTGTTTCCACTGTCCTCCTACAAAGTTTCCAAGGAAATAACTCTTCTATGGGTAAGTTTACAGTGAAATAATTCATGTTAGTTTTACACCACACTATACCAGATGCAGATCTGGCCTGGGTCAGATTTTGAAGGTTTTCCTTTTTATTTTTTTTTGAGAGAATATAATATCCTTCTATTCATTTCATTCATATCATATAATAAATTATTAATAAATCAGTAATCCCCAAATATGTCTCAAAAATGAAAAGAAGAATGAATATGACTTAGTATAAATGGAAGCAGCACAATGAATCACAAAACTTGTGTAGTGCTAATAGACATGTGAGGGGTTGATCCTCTCTGGGACATTTCAGTGAATTGGCACTAGTGATGCTCAATTAATTCAGGAATGAACCCTCATATTCTCTATATTTATGGATAACTACAAAATCAGTATTACTATAATGAACATTCAGATAAAGCAATTTCATTTTTCATCATTTCTACAGAGATTTCATACAGAAATCATACTATTTAACAACGAGAGAGACGAATGAATTGGAACCTCCATCCCTAGAGAAATTTAAATCTAAATCACAAATATATATATAAAAAAAAATCCTGGGGATAATGCATTGGATATACAGAATGCAAATGTACTTTTTCTTTACAGTGGGCAGTGTCACTAACCTCCGTGCTCATGCTTTACAAAGTTCTCAAGGGTAAATGGTGTTGCATAAACAGAGCATCTGGAATGTATATGTAAACCTTGTTTTAAATCACCCAGTCATCCATGAGAGCTCTTTCCAAAAATGGTGATTTCTTTCTGAATAGAGATGGTATGAGAAAATACATAAGAAAGTGAGGTAGCTCAGCAAATCCAAATCTGAAATTATCATCTGACCCACATTTTGTTATTCAGAAATCTTTCACAGTCAAGGAGCCTGATAGAGGTTTGTTACATTCACTGGGTAAATTTTAACTGTTCTGCATTGCATAACGTAAGTCTGCATGTCATAACAACTTGTACTAAACATTTTTTTTGAAGAATTTCTTAAAGATATAGCTGCTTTCCTCAGCTAATAATAACAAGTAGTAATAAAGGAGATACATAATTTTAAGTACACATCAACAAGTAAATTTTTCACTAATTTATCTGCAATGTATGCATACTGTTAAAGCTTGCAGTACCATTTTATAGGCCTGTCTTCTTTCAAGACTGCTCTTGTCAGACAATGACAAATCCATTGGTTCTGGCTGTATCATGCTCTGATGCTCAGCCATCTCAGTCTCCTATGGTTGCTTTTCCTTCTTTGGGGGAAAACACACACACAAGAGAAACCCAAGCAACTCAAAGCTAGGCAGCTCTTTTATCTCCTCTTTTTTTTTTCTCAGAGATGTGGGAAAGGCTGTCACCCATCTCTCCTACCTATGTCTGACTGAAGTAATATTCTCCTGTGTCTGGAGGCGTCTTTGGATGCCACTGTTGTTTAAAATATCTCTGTTCTCCACTGGAGAAATGCATGTTATTATTTCCCCTGGATGGGTTGTTCTTAGGACCTCTCATTAAACAGATCATTTTACATTGCCTTGTTTGTCTTTTCATAAATCTGAAAGTCCCCACAGGCTGTAACATCAATCTCTAACACTTTTGGCATCCTTTTTTTCCAAGTTTCTGCTGAACAAAATACTAACAGGTCTCCATTATTGATTCATTGATGCTGTTCCCTAATTTAACATCTTTAAATATGCCTCTGAATTTGACTTTGAATCTTTTGACAGGCATTTTTTAACACTGTTTTTTACTAAGTCATTAGAATGGACACAGTGGTGATTTCAGGTGATACATCAAAGTGCTACTTCCATGAAAACTTATTAAACTCACACCTAAATTGCACTTTCCCATCAGACATTTTAGTTTTAGCTGTGCTGTGTCTAATGAGAAAGGCTTTTATTCCATATTCACTTTTTTTTGTGCATTTTTTTTTTTTTAAATTCAGAAGGATAATTTTGGGTAAGTTCACAATCATTTTTCTATTCACTCTTTTGTGCTGATTTTTGACCCAATAAAATCAAATCTAAACTTACACTCATCCAGGTGGCTGCTTTCCTGTATACCAGTTTGAGTCTTTCTACTCAATTTGAATAGCCAGACCTTACCAATTTCCTCTGTTGTGCTGTTTGCTTTAAGCTATTAAAAAACCCCTTTAAAAATGTTCAGTCACTTTTACATATTTTTGTATGACTTAAAGATGATCATCATAAACGCTATAGTCATTACTCCATATATGTAGGCTGTACTCCATATGTAGGCTGTCCTTCCATACATCTGTTGTCCTTTCTATATGTGATGACAGTCCTAAATATGTGCTTTCTTTCAACTAACTGCTTAACTCCTTATTTCTCCTCCACCTCACAATCTTTCATATTCATCCTTAGCAAATACAACTGTCTCAAGTCGTGGCTTTTTAAAAGTAACCTGTTGAGGTAAACCAGCCTTTTCATTCACCACCTTTTCATTGAGTGCTCTACCAAGTAGTGTATCAATCCTTCCTATATTTGCTCTCAATTTGAAAAACTCTGCACTTTTATCTGAAATAAAAAAATAAAATAAAATAAATGACCTTTTGGTAAAAGATATGGAAGACTTTCTCTGGCATTTTTAACGGGGTATATTTTAGTTAATAATGGGTTTTCATACATAAATAAAGCCACATTCTTTTTATATCATGTGGTAAGGTCAGAGACTGTTCTGCTCTCTCAGCATACTGGTGATTATAAACTGGCAATAATAAACTTTTGGGCCTGACAGCAGATCAGACTAACAGCGACAGAGTACTAGTGGTTCATTACTCAGCTGGGAGGGCAGATTCACACCTATTTTTTTGCGTTATTTCTGCTTCTGTCTATTGGCTACCAAAGATAAAACACATGAATTGTCTCAGGAATAGAACCTAAAATTCCTCCTAGAAGAAGCTAGTCTTGCTCAAGATTCACCATGAGGCTATAGCACAGTGCTCTGTCACTCCTGCTTCTTTGCTGCTACATGACTTCCACAGTCCTGAATTCACAGTGACCCAGATTTAACAGAAAGAGAGCGGGAAGAGATTGGTAGATCTTTTCTTTCTGTTAACCTACTAGATTTCTCCTGGGCTGGGGGGGATATAAGCCCGTCTCTCCTTTGAGGAGCGTCTATTGCACTTGGTAGAGCCAGGCAACCTGACCAGTGTCCACAATGCGTAAAAGTGGGTAGGAGATCATTTGTCTCTAGTCTTCTTTGACAAATTTAATGGTGTCTTTTCATATTAGACATGCAGTAAGCCTATCATAAAAATTAAGTATTGTGGGAGTATAGCTCATACTTACTCTATTAAGTCATCAGTGCGGTGTAAAAACAGTAAGCAGAAATACAGATGCCTAAGGACGTTTGAGCACCTCTCGGGCACTGAAGTAAATCAGAGAGATATTTCTGGACCTCTTTCTCTTCTGAACAAAAACATATAAGTTCCACTAGAATTGCTCTCTTGCTTATTAAATACGATTTTTGGATCTCTCCCTGAGTATCAACTTTCTGTAACAGGAGGCTTTAAACAAAACCTGTCTCTTTCAAAAAAAAAAAGCTCTAATAGTTTCACGGCTCGCCACATACCTCAGAGTGTTTTGTGATCTTCAGAGTAGGCTGAACAAGACACAGGTAGAATAACAAATAGATAAGAGACTAAAATATACTTTTTGTTTTTAATCAGTGCTTTCATGTTCTGTCATTACACTCAGAAAAAAAGAAAGAAAAAAAAAAAAAGGAAAAAAAAGCTGTTTATGTAGACTTTTGAGACATTCCAGTAAATTTGGGGGAGTGTGCTTAATTTCATATTTTGTCGTCCATCCCATTCTCTGACTGGGAATTTAATTACAGCAAACACAGCGAGGGTCTTTATAATGCTTTGACAGAATTAAGAATGCCTAATGCAGTCCAAGCCAGCCCAGGCACTGGCCTTCTTGACTTCAATGTCTGTGGCATAGACTGGCCTTGCAGCTCTCCTAGTATCCAAATTATTCATGTGTTAAGTGGTTTTATTACACCCATTTGGCATCATATGCAGATCCTTTAGAAAAGAAAAAAATACCTGCTCTCTCCATAGTGACAGTAAAAGCTGTCAGCAGAGTAAAACGTCTATCATAACTCTCCATATTCTTTTTATAGAATAAATGCTATTTATAGGTATAGAGAAAATCATTACTGAAGGATTCCTGAATGCATTATAATACAGCAGAGCACATAACAGAAAAACACATAACACAGCACATAACAAAAAAAAACAAAAAAGAGGAAAGAAGGCATTGCTTTTATAGATTCAGTAGCAAAATTTCTTTTCATTTTGATGAATAAGAAAGTTTGAAAGTTTCCAACTCTTTCTCTGTTCCAACAGTTTAATTTATTTGTGCTATCTCTAAGATTAAAGGGGGGAAAAAAAGAGACAGCTATCTGAGATTCATTGCCTGCTCTGAAATTAATTAGATCTCACTCTAATTAGGAGATGTGTTTTTATTATATGACTGCCTCAGGATCTTGAACTTTATAGAGTAACATAACAATTCCACTTTTCTTAGAAGATATAAAAGCCAAACTTTGTATTTATTTATACTTTAGTTCATTTGAAGAGGGATTATATTTCAGAACTTGGTTGTCTGTAAAATGCAGCTGGAGTTCGCACTGTAAGACACTTTGAAAAAATCCTCAACTACTTGGCTCACAGGGAGGATGTCGTCGGTTCCTTTCTCTGGGTGTGTTTGTGTGTGTATGTGCATGACTGCGTATACATTTGTGTTTGTTTTCGGTTTCTTGGCTACAGTGAATGCAAAATTAGTTTTGATTTTTTTTTCACAAGCACAATTGAAATCATAAAATGAGCTGCAAAGTGCATTCCATTAGTCGGAGGGCAACTGTTTTGACTTTTTTTCTTTTTTTTTGGCTCTGTGTAATATTATATTCTTGAGAAAAAATACTACTTGGCTACTTTTTTTCTTTTTTTAAAAAAAGTTTTTTATTTTCCCCCTCTGTGGAAACAAAACAAAGCCCTTGGCAAGGCAGCCTGCATTACAGGCTGCTTCCTTCTGCTTGGAGGCGTGATGTCAGCATTTGGCACGCGGAAACCTATTGTTTCACTAAGACTCCCATAAAAGGCCTTTCTGTGCTCCTGATTTACATGTTAAGAAATTGGATGGGAATTGCTTTCTGTAGTGACTCCCACTTTCCTCTCTGTTCAACGTCGTCGTTTGGTAGCAAATATCCACAGGATACATTGTTATTCATGGTACATCCTGTCTACCACCTAAACACTCTTTTTTTGTTGTTGTTTTCTGGAACTCTCAGTTTGAACAGAGTTTGCAAAAAAATGACTTCTTTCCTTCTCTCCTTTCTCCTCCCTCTCTTCCCAAACATTACAAATGCTGGCTCTGATATCTGAACATTTAAATCCTAGAACAAAGACAACTTGTTTCTTTTCTTCAGAAGTAAAGTCATAATGGTGGCAGGCTTCCAGAGGGGGTTACTTCTCCTTACAGAAGTGTATTTACTATGCCCTAGATGAGTCATGGCAAAGCTGCTCTAGTTTGAAACTGCTCAGGATTTACTTATTAAGTGTTCCCTTCTGCATTCCATGAAAGAGCAGGATTAAATGAGAAGGTAAGGAAGTTTTGTTATGAAAAAGTTAAATAAAAGTAATGAAATCTATAGTTCTCCAAATACACTTGTGAAGTCTTTGGCAAATAACTTTATCTTACTCTTTCACCTACAAAATGGGAAATAGTATTCCTTGAGTATGAATTTATAGATTGAGTACACACTCACACATATACAAACAATTTTTATAACTATATATTCTTAAAAACACTTATTTGAGATTTTTATTGCATTCTATTTTTCTTTTTTTAATTGATTTGAAAATTCAGTGGATTCCTGACCTCTGTTGAGTCCTTCATGTGTCAATGAAATTAGATAGGATTAAAAATAATTAACCCCAAAGAGGCTTGAACTTGGTGGATATTCAGATTATGCCTGCATCATCTTCCTCTCTAGCAAGATAAGCACATTAAAAACAATGACAAAAAATCCTGTAACTTTCAAAAAGTTAGAATCCCTCTCTAATGAGCCATAGTAATTTACTACAACATATCATTTGTAGTTCTTAGATCTGTGCTCTTCAGGGTTCTGGCAGTCCTCAGCTGCAGGGAAAAGCTTGATGATTTGATTGCTTCTACTTTTTTAAAGCTTTTAAAATATGTATATGATGAACATTTACCATCTGCATTTGTGTGATAGGCAGGATCCACACTTGATGTGAGTAAATGGTGCTCTGATTTACACTGTATTAGGTTTGGCTCTGTGCCTTTTAAATAAAAAGGGAGCTCAGATATTGTTGTAAGTACTGCTGTGAGCTATTTTTACTTAGTCAACCAAGAAAAAATATCACCATCCCAAATAAAGAGAGTTTTAACAAGTCCTGAGTAGGTACTTTGGGGCTGTGAAAAATCTGTTTCTTCTCAGTGAGCATCTGGAACCCCCAGTGGAGTTCTGGCCCGTTCCCATACACTTTCCTTCCAGTAATAACACTGGAGAGTGGCAGATTCCCATCAGCTCTGCAGAGCAGAGCTGTAACCTCAGGAAGGAGTGAATAAACATCACTGCCAAGCAGCAGCTCCCGAGGAGCAGGGTGAAGCTTCACGTGTTTAGTTCATGCGGAGAAAGGAATGTTGACCAAGTTCATCTGAACAATTGGAAAAATATCCTGGATTTCATTAAATCAACTTTCTCCTTTTGAGAGCCTGAAAACCGCTGTCTTTTTCACTACAATAATATTTTCTAAGAAAAAAAATTGCCAAATAATGCTGAGGAAACCTTTATTGAGAGAGTTATTAAGCAAATATAATTATAAGAATTATAATTATCCAGTCAAAGAATACACATTTTTAGACGTATTTTTCATTATGAGTACAATGCAAGATTATAACTTCTATTTAAACAAGCAGTGCATGTGCCTAAATGTAATTGCAATTTAATATTCAAAAGCCTATTTATTGTTTTGAGAGTACTAAGTTGATAAGTTGATATCCTTTACAGTGTTAAAATCCAACTAGCACAACTAAATTTTACAAATCAATTCAATCAGAAAGTTCACAAAGGCAGATATATTAGTGTGTGTAAAAGTATGTCTCCTAGCAGACAACACATGTTTCTAAGCAGGACCTCTGAAAGAATCCAAATGAACTCATTTGGAACTTGGAGTTAAAAAGAAAAATATTAAGACGATGAAGAGAAAAAGATAGAGAGACAGAAACCAGTGAAAGAAACACAGAAAGAGAACAGATATGATAGAAAAAGCTATATATAGTATGGAAAATAAGTTACAAGGATTTGAAAACATCTGGAATACATTTCTGGAATGTCTCTAAAAAAAAATGGAGAAAGTCAAACTAAGAGTTTCTCAATTCTTTTATTTCCTTTTTATAAAGGGAAGATGCAAAAAAAAAGGTTTGATGTTAATGGAAAAATTCCTTCGAGTATATGTGTGCTGCCATCATAGGCCTCAACTGAGTAAGCACAAGCTAATTTTAAATATTTCAACATTACTGTCAAAATCAATAGGATTATGCTTGTGTCAGAATTAGGTACATAAAAGGGCCTGAGTAAAAACTTTTCCAGTGATTTCAGTGAGCTTTGGACTGAGCTCTGAGTGCCTTCCCTTCAAGATTCTGTACTTTAAAATTTGTATAATTCAAAGTGGCATTTTCCACAGAATTAAACAAGAGCTATAGAATAAAAAAAAAGTATCAAAGCAAAGCCTAGTACGGCATTTTCTTGTCCTGGTTCAACCTTAGTGTGCAAAATGCCTTAAGAGTGAAAAGACTATTCAAAGTTTGCAAAACTGTAAACTATCCCTTAGAGGACAAAACAGTTTTTAATATGAATAGAAGCATCCAAAAATAAAGATTTTCAGATGTACAAATGTGATGCATGTGAAATTTATGTCATGCTTCATTTTACAAGCATGCTTGTGTTAGTGTCAAACTATTAACTTCTCTTTCTCAGCCATGCATCCATCCTTAAGAAAATGTAAACATTCTGGTGCTAGGCAAAAATCAAAGGCTTTAGTTGAAACAGTGGCTTGAGTCTCCTCTGGCTGATTCTTGTGAAATGAACAGTGTTACTCAGACAGAGGTCATGAGTGTATCAACAAAACTTTTATCATGAGAAAAGGATCAGGCTCAATGCTTCTGAGGTTTTCCAGACCGGAAAGTTTGCAGAATATTGTGAATTCTGGACCTGAAACAAACTGTACTGCAAAGAAAGACAATTTGCTCTGAAAAACAAAACCAAAAACAAACAAAAAACAGTGTAAAAGTAACACTCTAGGGAATTCTGGATCTTCTTGCTTCCCACGCTCCACTATTCCCAACTCTCTGTCCCTTCATGCAAATTTTCAGGGCTGATCAGTCCTGAGAAAGTGTACTCTAGTTTTAGAAAGCACAGCCACAGAGATAAGTCTCTGCTAGCAGTGGTAACTAGAGCACACTTTCTCAGTCTAGTTTAAGCCAAGCTGAAACTGAAAGATCTGAAACCTAAGCAAAATAATTGGCCAAGACAAGTGATCTCGTGCTATCATCTGAGTTTAGTCCTTAGCTGCTGACACCTTTTGTAGAGGACAGAGGCATTCTTCACCCATTTTCTTCCTGTCTTCTTCCACATTTTACTCTTAAGCAGCTACTACTCAACTAAAAAAAACTCGTTCTCAGACTTTCTCTTTCTTCAATGAATCATTTGTTCCTCACACATCACATTAATCCTTTTTTTTATCTTAGAAAAGTGAAGCTCAATCTGTTCCTCATTAGTACTAAATGACAGGACTTTGGTAGGATTTTCAAAAGGATTTCAGGCAGATGACCCCAAAAGAAGAACCCAGAATCTTGTATTTAGTAGGTAGATTACACACGCCAGTGGTAATGGTGATGCCACATTTATATATGTATATATATAAAAAAAAAAAAAGAGAAAAAGATAGAGAGATTACGGTTCAATTTCCTATTGGTTTGCCAGAATGACTGTGTGAATGAGGAAACAATAGTCTGTTCTCTAGGGATGAGGATGACAAGCTGGTTTATTGTGGTCTCAGCCAATGTGCAAAAGACAAGTCAGATTTCTTTGGCTGGGAAGTGGGAGAAGGTTTTGGTATCTTGTGGTTAGAGTTCTCACAGGAAAAGTTTAGCAATCCAAAGATTGTTGTCATCTTGTACAGTAAATGGAGATGGTATAAAATTCATGAGGAGCTGTTTTGTGGTTAGCTCTAGTGCAAAGAAAGCCCTTTCCTATATAAGTTCTTTATTAGCATCTTCTGTGTAGACAGAATATAAACTTTAAAACTTTCTACTTAACCTTATCTTAACAAAATCTTTTTTAAATTTGAAAAGAATTAAAAATAATTCTTTAAAATATTTTAATTAATTATTCTCCTGCCAACAAAATCTGAACAAATTCTTTACAATATTTGAACCCAGACTTAACAATTAAGTAATTGAAGTGTTTGGTTTTTTTTCAATTCTACAATTGCAGTTTTGGACACTTCTACCAATTGGTAGGATTTGAAGTATATTCAAAGAAGAGAAGTGGGCAAAGTACTAAAGGCAGTCCTACTTGAAAGGCAGACTTAGTCTGCATCATTGACAAAGAAAGCAAAAATTGTTCAAGAAAGCTTCATGAGCAAGTCTTCTGATTAGAACATATTCCCAACAGCTTGTGTCAGTCATCTCAATATTATCCTAGTAGTCTATTTGCAGGAATGGGTAAGAATATTTCTTCTTCTGATGCAGCCCCTTTGACTTTCACCCAGTGCTTCCATTGCCTTTGGATGGAATAACAGTTTCTTCCCTTTCCCTCCACTCCCGAATTGCAATATGTATCCTGCTTCAGTCTACAACAGGTAACACATTGGGCAAGAAGTTCCCTTTTTATATCCATTTGCCAAGAGACTTCCCTATGAGCAATGAAATATCTGTGAAATATGCCTGTAGAGTGGGTCTTTTACAGACAACAGGCATACATGGCAGAGTTAAGACACTATGGTCCTAAAACTCCTGTCTTTTCTACACATCAGCAAAATTATTTCTTCTATCTGATGCAGAATAAATAATTATGTGTTGCAATTAAATAATATACTGAAAAAGTAATGATGGTTTGCAATAATTAGGATGAATCCTGAATTGTGCTCACGCTTTTTGTATTGGCAAACATCCTTCAAGTAATTTAGAAGAACTATTTAAGCTTATGGTTAGTTCATAAATAGTTGGGTACTTAACAATTTATGCAATGAGAGCATATGAATGTTTTGTCGAAGTATTTCTGTTACCCTTATTTCTATTTGTCAATAAAGGAAAAGAGTGTTTAAAATCATAGTTAATAAATACCTAATATACATACTTCTATGACAAACATTACTTTTATAATCATTTATTAAAATGAGTATGTGTATCCTTACATTTGCAATCATCAAATAAAATAAGAATGGAATAGTATATTGCTGTGTGCCTGTCAAAACTTCTATGGAGAATAGATTGGAGTATAATAGGGAATTTTTTTTATTTCTGTGAAAATTAAACTTTTATTTCTGTGGAAAGTCTTTTCTTTCTCTTTTTTTTTTTTTTTTTCCTGAAAATAGCAAGTACTGGAAAACTAGGTGATTTTTGATTGTGAAATGATACATTGCAGAGTTGCCATCACAGTGCTTTAGGGAACAGTAATTGGGTCATGTCTTCCTTCCCTTCTCTGAAATCTTCACCACAGCAAAATATATAAACAATAGAGGCTCAGTAAGGGAAAAAAAAACCCCAGTGATACATAGTGGGAGATGCAGTCTGCTTGAGAATTATGCGCCAGGAGAATATTGTCATGGAGTTTCTGGTGCACAACTGTTTTAAAAGGAAAATATGTTGACAGTAAATGCTTATTTTTTGACTTTTTTATATATATTTTAATAAACTATTTTTTTCTCAAGGGCGAGAAAGAAAATTTCTAACCAGGATGTGAAAGAAATCCCTATTCAGAAGTCAAATGAATATTTCTGAAAACTCTTTCATATTTGACCAACTATAATCTGCTACTATTACCCACTCAGAAATTCCATGAAGATGCAGACATGCTGTGAAGTGTCATGTTAATTGGCAATAAGGCTATAAAGCTGGTGAGCACACAATAGAAGGATAGTTAAGAAATCACGTAAAAGAAAAATGTCAGCAAGACTAGCTGAAGTCCTTAGCAGTGACTGCTGTTTATCTGTAGGATGGATGTTGCTCAGTCATCCACATTTTACAAATAGACACAAGGCATCAACTCAAGTCTCATAGGAGCAACCTCCTCATATTGCGGGTAACGTTGAGCCAACATCGCTAGAGATAAATGAATTTGTATAAAGCACGTCCAATATCTATGTTATTTCTCAACGGGCAATACAGATTTGATGGTTGTCAGTCACTGATTCACTTCTATCAAACTAAGGATACTCTTAGTACAGAGGCAAAATACTGTCAGCTGTTTAATTCTTCACTATACCAGCTCTTTAATTCATTATTTATGGAGTGGTAGAATTTAGTAGGGCAATCTGAGCTAAAACATGCAATTCATTTATATCCAGATTTTTTATAACTTTATTCATTTTAAGGAAATTGCAGGAAGCACAGAATAATTCCCTTAGAAGTGAAATCGCTGACACTTTACATTTATTGCAGCTGTGAAGCCTTCAAGGTAGATGAGTAATAATTTTTCACTCTCAACAATAGTTTTACAGAGAATGCTTGGAGACTTGCGAAGGATGATTAACAGACTCTGCATTCCCATGTAGTGGCATCATGCTACTAATTCACTCCAAAATAAGTTGGCCATTCACTCCCAAGTAGGAAAGAAATGGAAAGACTTGGCATTTTGCTCAAATTATCTCCTTTAATAACCATTCATTTTCAAGTCAAGGCCAAGAGTTTTTCTAAAAAATATGTAAGTCTACAGGCTATACTTACCATAAATGTATATTGTGAGTGCACTCAAGCCTTTTCAACAGCAATACCAAAAAATTTCAAAACTTGAAGGGCACCAACTATTATTTCAGACACAACAACTCATAAGGATTTTTTGGATCTATATTTAAAACTCTATCATTACAATATTTGAAAAACCTCACTGGTTGCGAAAAATATCTTAGTTTCATTTTTTATTTCTTTCTTTTCCCTTTTTTTTTTAATGGATCAGTGTTTTATCTTATGAATAACAACAGAATGAATAAAACTAAGGGAACCTGCCCTTTCTAAATTTTGACTCTCCATAAGAAATATAGAAAAAATACAAAATATAATTCAGAAGTAGGTTTGTTAGCCAGATCATTTTTATTAAGGTGCTTGTTTGGATTGCATCCTGAGGACTTCAAAACCATTATTGCAGACAGACTGGACTATGTTTACTTTTAGCAACTTTCAATACTGTGTTTAAAAAAATGTATGTAGGTTCCTGGATTTAGTAACTGAGCTTTAAGCTCCCAGACTGCAATTTAAATTGTGAGAAAAAGAAAATAAGAGAGAGAGAGAGAAAGAGAGAGCGAGAGAGAGGTGGAGGATTTTTGTAAAAATTGTTTGCATTTAAGAAGCTATAAAAACATGTAAAAATTGCTTCTGCACATACTGGATAGCTGATACCCTCTGTGCAGACTGAAGCTACAATGCATGCAAAAATCTTTGTGAACATCATAAAAAGAGGACAACATTTGAATCGTTAACACGCACCAAGGTACAGAGGGCCTCTACTTTTCATTCTAAATATATATTGAGTAAAATTAATTAAACAAAACTAATTAAATGAAACAATTTTTAGTTATGATATCTTGCTTTAAACTCAAAGATGATTTTGTCTAGAAGAGCAAATTTTGATAGTATGTGTTCTGAATGTGCCAGTTTCTCCTGCTCCCTCAAATCAACATTGTCCTGAAATGCCAAAGAACAAGCAGAGAAATAAATCTTAAAGATAGCTTCAAATGCATTTTGAAGTGAATAATGGAAGGCTTTGAAATGTTCCTGAAAGGTTTTCAGGAAACCTGCTGTTTCCTATATCTTGGTTGCTGAAGACATGACCAAGTAAGTCAAGTTACTACAGTTTGAGCAATCTCAATACCTCTAAGTTTCTTGGTTGGAGGCTGCAGCCTCCAATTTATAGTGAATTACACCTGAAAATTATAGGGCTTTTCAAAGATTTTTTTTTTTTTAAGATGCTTGACTTTGAATATTAGCTTTTCTTAGAGACTGTTAGATATTGATTACTCTCATAGCCCTCAACAAGAATGTCTCTTTCTCAAAATGTTATATTCAATGTCCATCACTGTGCTATCTTGAAGATGAGTGAAAATGGAATCTACAGGTACTGTTCATACCTGGAGCCTTTATTAACACTTCTTTGTGGAAAAAAAGTGGTACCACACTCTAGGTGTGTTTTTCTGGATGTACAATACTTAAAAATGAGTAAATTTTCTACACAATAGGGAATAGATTGTTTCAGAGTACTTAGAGTATTTACAGAGTACAGATTGTTTTAAGAATATTTACTACTATTTATCAGTTGATAACTAAAAAAAATACTCTTTTAGCAAATGTAACAGATCAGAGCTTTTGATGAAACTCAGAATGAAAATTCCTTCAGAATTCTTAATATCATCCTAAGGAGTTCATTATGAAGGTGATGCATGAGCTTGTTACATGACTGCTGGTGGATTGCACATCATCTGACAGGGCATTTCTAAGTTGGAAAAGCATGTAACCTTCTATAAAGTTACAGAGATTTTTGTTCCTCTGTAAAGAATAAGCCCCAGAAGCAATGTATATATTCAATAAGACTTACACACACTTTGAAAAGGAGCTGACATCCTCTGCTGCAGACAGTTTGACAATTTGAAAAATGCAGTGAATAAGTACACCCACTTTCTCAAGTACCTTCTCTCTTGCAGAGTAATTCAGAGAAAAAAAAATAGTAATTCCTTGAAAACATTAAACAGATCTTTAGTGAAAAATAATGGATACAGTAAATTCCTCAGTATATGTAATGACTTCAATTATTGGATTCCTCTATAATGAAACAGAATTTCTTTCATTTGCTAAAACTGTGTCTAATTCTTCCATTACTATAGTAACCAGCAAAGCATTCTTAGCAAAATTTTTAAGTATATATATTTTTATATATAAACACATATATATCTTTATATATATAAACACATATATATTTATGTATGTGCATGCATATGTGCATGTGTATGTAGACATTATATATAAATAAATAATGAAAGAAGATATTTTTATTTTCCAGTTGAAAACTAAATATAAAAGAGGGATCTGTTTCCTGAGCTGTGTCTCTTTGATGTCTTGCAGGTTTATTAGGAACTGATGAATGTTTCCCGAGTTATCTTCTTCCTCTATGTTTTCATTTCTTTTTCCAAAGCTCAGGATACTTAGCCTGTTTCTCCTTCCATTAACACTGCTTATTATCAATCTACCTTGTTTCTATTAATTCTAATTAGATTTATGTGTTACATGGCATGTACAATTTGAAGCAGTATCAACCTTTGGTGTTCATAATTCAACAGCATTGTATGTAACTTCAGATGGGTACAATCAGCCTCACATAGGAAACTTACACGTCAGTGTGATTCTGTATGTTTACAGTATTATGAATTACTAGGACTTAACAAATAGCTGTAGAGAACATGAACCGGAATAAACAATACAAGAAAAACAGTCAAATTTTACTGAAACGGTCTCCTTTATATAAGTCTACACCAAAACTCTGAAAGAATTTGGAAGCTGGACTTTGAAAGATAGAAAGATTTTGTTGTTTATCTTCTGTACTTTAGTTTGCACTGCAAAAATCACCAATATATATTATTACTTAATTACTAAGCATGATCCAGTAATATGGACCATGTGCAGAGCTCTTAAATCTATAGAATTTCTGCAGGTGCCAGATTCTCAATTCTTCTGAAAATTGCAGCTTTTTTTTTTTTTTTTTTGGGGGGGGGGGGGGGAGGGAGCAGAGGAGAAAGGGTCTCTTTATTGCAAAATTTACCATAAAATGCCCTAAATTAATGACTTTTTAAAAAATCATCTTTATCTACAGTCTAGCAGTTTGGGTGAACTTTTGTCCATTTATCTATGCCATAATTTTATTGCTCTTGAATCCTTTCTACAAAATATGTTTCTTGCCTCGAGTTTCCCACGGCAGCTTCCCAAGACCCATGATAACGCCATCATGTGATTTAGCAATATCTGAAAATGAATAATTAAATTTCTTGTGAGGAACTCTGCTAGTGTTTCAAAGGCCTTTATATGGCATTAAATATTGGAGTGAGATGAAGTTAAAATTTCTTTTTTTCTCCTCTGCAGAGATACAAATAACTACTGAGCAAATGGGGAAGAGATGACAATGTTTCTGTGGCTTCCTCAGCCCTCACTAGTCATGGGACATGTGTGTCCCTGCATCACATGTCATATTCCCAAGAAATGTCTTACTGTGTGCTAGGATCAGCTCTACATCTATTCCTGACAGAATAACACCTGTGAATAGATAAATGCATTAAATTTATTTCACTTCTATGATCATCTCTTTAACTGCAGTCAGCGTAGCAAAACAGATAATGTTACGTTGCCCTAATTTCAGGTGATTACAACTTTATGAAGTAAAAAGTGAGTTTGGCCAAACTATTTTCTACTAAAGGATTCCTTGGTGGGTGGGCACAGGGGAGATAACAATAAAAAGTATTCAGCTACTTTACAGCTTGATATTAGGTGAAAAGAATGCTTTACCTACAAAGAAAAGCTTTTAAAAGGAGTTGTTGCTGTAAATTCTCCATAATCTGAGATGATTTACAGGGTTCTCAGTAGCTTCACCAAGGAATGAAAGTTGCATTGGATAAGACCATGGATGTGAAAAGTCACCTGGACAGGAAACAGCCTGTTGCAAATTAGTTTCTTGCTAATTAGATATAAAAGTCAAAGTTATGTAGTAAATGTAACAAGAGAGGTGTCAGAAAATATGGTTTCAACACTAACACAGGTGAATATCACAAGAATCTAGTTCTCTTTTTCTATCAATAGTACCTTTAATAGAGTAAAGTAGTTCATTTAAAGTAAATTTTTTATTAGTGGCCGTTACTACTAGTGGCCGCTATTATTCATTTTCTGACTCAACTCAAGATATATATAATACATTTGTAATACAGAAGTAGTGTGAAGTGAAATTGCCTCTTATGCAAAGTATGTCAACATCTTTTGCAAAAGACCACAGAAGTACTTATATTTCTGTCAGAGTTTACCTACTAATTAAGATCTAGAGCCACATTGTACCAGAATAGAAGAAAAATGTTTAATAATATCTGATTTGGAAGTGATGAACTGCAAAGCTGATGTCTGATGCAATATGCAGTTGACATTTCCTATAAAGTAAAAGAGCAGATTTTTTCCCTGTATAAATAATGCACTTATAAGTCAAGACATGCCTTTTTTAAAAAAAATTAAATGACATCTGTCTGTAGAAGACAGTGCAAGAACTCTGAAAAATGTGATAGTAATTAGGCAAATTAAGAGATAATGCACAATGTCTTTAATTAAAAAAAGCAATCCTCTTTAACAGCTGATCATAATCAGAAACTAATGAACTATGTCTCAGTACTGGCTAAGGACGGTCTATGTTATTGAAATCGAGCTCTAACATTTACTATTAACATGAAGTTTATGTACAAAGTAGCACTACTTCTTCTCTGATAGGAGGCATTGCTGAATGTTACTACTGGAGCTAAAATCAAATTTCTCTATAGATGGACCTAAAAAAAAATCAAACTTTAGAAAGAAACTATTAGGAATGTAATAGAACACAGAGTTAAGATATAGGCCACTCATCCCGTCTGATGGCCCTAGGACAGCCTGGACATATAACAGTGCTGGACTAGGAAGGTAGTTCATAGAGGTGCCTTTTTTTTTTTATTTTATTTTTGCTTATGCCTTTAAAAATGTTGGTGTTTGGCTCGCAGCTAATAATTAGACCATTCCGATGCTCTTAAAATCATAAATTGAAAGACATGAGTTTCAGCTTTGAAAGAATATCATTAGCTCAGTGTTTTCCCTCCACTGTTGTTTTTGAAGTTCTTTGCAGAAAATAATAAGCAATTTGCTTTCCCTTTTAGCATCAACACCCCTATGCAGAGGAGAACTTATTTTTGTTCTTTTGATAGAATTGTCTTGTCTGCAAACAAATCAAAGGAAAATAAAGTTAATTAACCAAATGAAAGTAAATGGCTGAGAAAAATAATGGGAATTATTTGGTGCTGTTTCTTTGGCTCTGAAATGCTGATTGTGATTTTACACTTGAGCGAGGCCTCTCTAACATAGAAAGCTGCCATTGGGACTTACTGCCAAGGCTGCTGATTACAGGGGTAAGTCTCAGGCCAAGTCTGAATGACACAGCAGGCTCAAAATAAACTGTAACCTTCTCCTCTGCCACACATTAGTTTCAGTTTGGGTTACGTGAAAAGCAATGCTTGTTGGATCAGCTTAGCCTTTACTATAAAGCATGAGGTGTGGGGGAGGATGATCAAATCTCACCCTGCCTAAAAATGGTGTCTGTGACTCACACTCCAGGTTATATGGTTCTATCTGGATTAATTCTTCTTGGGAAGCGCAAAAGTAACACTGACTGTAAAAATAGCTTTATTAAACAAGGTGATCTTTCCAGTCCTTTCTGGGAAAGAGCAGTCTCTTTTAAACTATTTTAGTTTTCTTTGCACAAGCAGATCATAGAATCATATAATCATAAAGGGAAATTATATCCACACTGTATGCTATGTATTTACCATATTGCACAGGGATGATACTTTGAAGGTGACATATCAGTGCTGAAAGTCCCCATGTTCACATTGACCATGTTTAGCTACTTTTGTATTTCAAAGGAAAAGGAGATCTGTCCTTGAATAAAAAATAAAATAAATAAAATAAATAAAATAAAATAAAATAAAATAAAATAAAATAAAATAAAATAAAATAAAATAAAATAAAATAAAATAAAATAAAATACCCTCCCATTATCCTGTACCACATCCAGCATGCTGCAAGGATGATGAAGTTTTCTTACCTGTAACTGTTGATAAGGAAATGATGAATTACTGAGAGTATTTTCGAAAATACCAGCATAACTCAGAAACCTCTCTGAAAGCAGAATCAGAAATGAACCTCATTCTGGCACTACTGGAGGCAGCGCATCATGAACATGCAGCAGATTTTGCTGCGCTGCCTCTTGCCAGGCAGTTGCTACAAGGGTGATAGTTCTGCCTGCAGACAGGGGTCAGGATGGGAGCCTGCAGCGTTCTGCAAAAGGGCAGCGGAAGAGGAGGCAAATACCCATGGGAGAACTTCCCTAAAACCTAAAGGTGTTTGGTTAGCAGACATCTCCAGCTGGTATGTTCCAAATTAAAACAACATGAGGGATTTACTAGCCTGTAACATTAATTACTGGTGCAGGAGAAGCAGACCAGTGTAGGACATGGCCTCAAAGTTGGAGTGTGAATGTCCATGACTGAAGCTCTGGGCACCAGGCAAGAGGTCCATAAGCGCAGTCTCCCACATCGTCTCCATCTCAGCCTCAGTGACTCTTCGGCTCCAGGGCAGTTTTCTCTCCCCATCCCTGCAGCACATAGCTCAGCTGCTCAGGTAACAGTGGTGTCTGACTGAGCTTGTCCTAGGGGTGTGGAAATACAGGTAGACAGATTCACACCTAGCAGGCCTGTGAACTGCCGTGTAAAGTATTGCTGTACAGAAAATATTCTGTTACCCAGAGGGTCACCGTAATCTTGTTTGTTCATAAATATACACACACACGCATATATACATGTGTATATATATATATAGGATAATTTGGAAACAATCTGGATTGTTTGCTAGAATTGTTCCTGTAATGGTACGTAAGCTTCAGCTGTAACAGTACTATAACCACGGCATATGGTAATAAGCAATGGTGTGATCTTGAAAGCCTGTGAAGCCTGTAAGAATTTTATTTTAATATATCAAACAGCGTAACTTAGTAATACTTGGGCAATAATTATGTAAGTGAGCAAAAGCAGGTTTTGTAGCTTTGGTTAAAGTGATGTTTCTGGGCACAGCGCTGCATGCGTCTGTCAGGCCGAAGTAAAAACATCTTTGATTTCAGTAAAAAGGAATGTTAACTCTGCTTCTTAATTTCAGTTTAAATAAGTCTGTGGCTTTTCGTGATAATATTAGTGTGACTAATCAGAAATGAACTTAGAAAGAGCTAACAAGTATTAATTGGACCCTCTCTAATTATAATTTAGTCTGACAGTATGGAAATGCAGTGTGTGTCTGTAGAGAGCTTCAGAATTGTTTTGTTCTTTTTTTCTCTCATTTCTTTCCATTTTGTTTTTAGTCATCTGTAAATAGCTGGGAAATGCACAGGTCCCTAGTCACTGAGAGGTGTATGATCGTTACTCCGGCATGCTAACCCTGCAAGCAAAAGAAATGGCAAGCAAAGAAATGTACCTCACATCCAGCTTCAAATGTCTGTTTAGTCAGTGCCTGGTTCGATGCCACATCATATGACAAGTGCAAAATAGGTGCCATGCAGCTGTTCTGCAAAAGATCAGCTTGAATGGGTGTGGGCTGTGTGGCTAAGCTGAATTAGAACCTAAGCTGCCTTGGAAAACAGGAAAAAAAAAAAAGAAAAAAAAAAGAATAAAGCGGCAGCAAAAAGTCTCTGATAGTTGTATAAAACTGTTGCTGCTTTTCTCTCTTCTTCAACGTGATGGTTTCTAAGGTTCCAACCTTTTACAGGGAAAATAAAGAAGCCAAAAATGAAGTCAAGAATTATGTGGAAAAGTGTGTATTTGTATATATGTTACTTTCTATTCTTTTCCACTGTATACAGACAGGCAAAACTCCACAACATAGTAAACTTCAGTGGGAGAAATGGTATGAAAGGAAAGCTGTTTTTCTTTCTGTAAGTGATTGATTCAGAAGTGCAGGCTGGAGGAGATTCTATCACTTGCTATTTCAGCAGTGTTCATGTTCATAATGTAATATGACTGATTCTGGACAAAAGAAAGCAAACTCTGAACCCAGATGCGATCTAGAACAGCCCAACTGCCTCTTAGTTCCAGAAACCTGAATTATGAAATTCACTTAGTTCCAAACTGGACACCTCCCAAGGGCATTAGAACACATTTAAATGTATTAAGCAGCTTTGCAGAAAATGGTCAGATTCCCAGAGTTCAGACTCAAATTGTCACAGAGGGGGTGGGGTGTGAGAGATCATTTTTCCTTGTCTGATCTACTGAGAATAATAAACACTTTAGGTTCAGAAGTGAACTCTTCTGAAATCTCAAAACGGGTAAAATAAGTTTAGCAATTATACTCTAATTTTTTGATTCTTGCAAAGCTTTTCAATTCTGAAATCCTGCTGGATTATTGAGTGGTAAAATATATATATATATATATATATATGACTGCATAGGACAGGAAATGGATGTTATATCCATCCATGAAGGAGGGATGATTTAGTTGTATTAAATATAATTTCTGTCATAGCTTCACTGTTGTCAAGATCAATGCTTTTCCAAAATAAAATTATCCCATGATTTTAGATAGATGTGGTCAGAAATCATGATTAAAATTAACCTGAAAGTACTGAGGTCTTGACCTCGACATTCCCTAAGCGCATAGCCAAGGCTGATTCAGATAAGAAAATGCACCTAGTGAATCACCAGACTTATTTCTTAAACTGCATAGGCAGGCCATGTAGGCTTCATTTCAGGCTTTTCCTCCAACGGCATTCTTCTGCATATGACACAAACTGGGATGCTAACTCAGCGATGAGATTTCATTTTATTAAGCCTTAGCTGGTCAGCATGGGTTTCTTTGGTAGTCAATAGAGATCTAGGAAATACAGTCAGTAAAAACTAAGGCAAAATCAATCTCAGCATAAGGTAGATAGTTACACTAGCTCAGACAAATTGCTCCCTAAAAGAGAAATGCATATTCCTCTCCATTGATTATAGGGATCACAGAAGGACCAGCTGAGCTGTAGATGTCTGCATGGTAAATCTCTGTGGTTAAATGAGGTGAATAATTTTTTTTTGTGTCAGAAATGTCACACTCCCTTTTCCTCTCAGGTTTTAGGCACATTCAATCTTTGAAATCAAAAATCTCGGAGTTCCAGAGGCTAGACCTTTTTGTAGAATTCCTCCAGGGGTGGAATTTGCTTGTTCATTTTATCAAACATTTGAGTGAAGTCATATTTTTGCATGCTTTATTAAATTTTGTAAGGTTTCATTGTAAGGTTAAAGCGCAATATGACAGTTTATATGTATTTCTCCCTTGTATAATCTCCAGATCATGCACTATGAATATTTTATGGACATACTTCATATATATGTATATATATGCATATTGTATTTACATATATAATTAAACATAGATAAACATAAATGAAGAATAATAAGATATACACTACCTGCATGGTATCTAACAAATTAAAACTGAATCTTGTATAAAGATATAGTTATACAAGTACATAGTTATGCATTTATACAAATATTAATTCTGTTATTATTTAAAAAAACAATGACAGGATACAAGAGAGGTAATTGAACTGGATGGGGAGACAGAGAATAAGATGTAAAGAAAAACATAAAATTTTAGGTGAAAAATTTACTTAAAATAAAAGAGGGCACACTTTGGAGTTATGGTCTCTTCAGCACTCTCTGAGAAAGCAGAACAAAGGGATCAGAAAATGTATATTTAAAGGATAATGATTCAGAGCTCATAAGGGAATATGTTATTGTAGTATGAGTAAAAGGTCTATGGGAAATATTTTCCTTGGGAGACCAGGAAATGCCTGAAAAAACTAAGCCACAGGGTGCATTAAATAGAAATGTTTCCCTGGGACACCATTCCTTTTACAGAGGGAAAGAGGAATCTATTAAGTGAGGAATGGACAGTAAGATCAAGGGAGATTAATGAGCTGGAAGAGGGTCTTAGAACTGTGCTAGTCCTTAGACCTATGGCCTGCCCTGAAATAGGAGTCTGTTTTCCTGAAAACCAACGATAACTTCATGCAGCTGCTCATTAGATAGTGTAGATACCAGAGGAGAAATTGGAACCCTGGATATGTTAGATTAGCATTTTCCTCTATTTCCTCCATTTATTTTCCAGACGGCATACTATTTCCCTATTATATTTTATTTATACAAGGGTATGCCATTCCCCTTTCAACTCCATTAACCTCAGTGGAACAAACCACAAATGAATATGGCCCATTAACTACAGAAACTAGTTTGATATTGACTGTTTTCTTTAAGGATGGTATGACAGAAATTATTGCTGCAGATGTGTCTTGCATTTTGTAATGGAACATTTTATCCTTTTGAAACAGGTAGCCTTTCTTCCAGAGACCCTATTCATAGCACAGTTGATCGGATTTTGAATCTTGATTGTATCAAATGACAAGAATCGGCAGGGGTAGCTAAGAGCTGTGGTAGTTTATTGCTCAGTCCTTTCACACTTAAATATCTTGATTTTCATCTTCTCCTAGGTCACCAGTGAGAATGAACTTGGTCACCATATCGTGCTACATATTTTAAAAATTCATAGAAGTGCCATGGGATTTGATGCTGTTATCAATCACATTTCAAAAGAGGAGCAGAAATGGAATGATAGAAATCTCAGACTGAGGTACTTTGCTGGATTGTGTCAGATGCTTAACACTGGTTTCCACCACATTTGTTACTTTTATACTCTTTTTCCCTACAGTTCTGAATTTCTTCATAATAAATATTAAGTATATATTAAATGTGTGAAGAACTTGGCAACCCATAATCAGGGTGATGTAGAAAGAGTAATGCTTAACATTTGGGTATTTTGAATGGGACTCATAATACTAATCATTGCTATAGAAAATTAGAAATATTGTGATAGCTTTACCTGAAAAGCAGGAACATGGAGGAACACAGAGCAGATACTGAACCATCTCCAATTAGGACTGTATCCATACCCGCTTTGTCTGTACAAATCAGTACAGAATCAAGAAAGAGCATCAAAGACAAATGCAGAGATTACAGGAGAGGAGGGCACTGCAGCTGGGCAGTGGTGGTGTCACCCTTGCTACTGCCCCCACTGATGCTGACAAGCAAGGAGAGGGTGACAAGCTCAGCTACATCTGACCATGTGAAAACCCTGGGACATAAAACCCTGTTATGACCAACCCACCTAGACCTGCTGCTCCAAAGAACTCATAATCTGGAGCTGTATCGATTGCCTGGAGAGCTGAGGGAAACCCTTGCAGCACCAGGACCTCTAGGGAGGCAGCCTGGACTCCTATGTGCTATAGAGGTATAGAGCGGTCCCTGTGCATTATAATGTGGTGAGCAGTTTGGACAGACAGCCAAGGTGGAAATCAGAACAAAATGCTGTTTTGACTTGATCCAATCTCTAGCAGTGAAATTATTTTGACTGTTCTGCCACCAAACACTAAGTAAACTCAACAAGATTAAGTAAAACCAAGAAAAGTAAATAAATAACAGTCCCAAGTTTATTTTTCCTTGATGAAAACCAAAATGTATTTGATTTTTACTGAAGCTTCCCTTCCTCTTTTTTCTTTTCAATTAATGTCAGCTAGATTGTCCCTGAAAATCAAAATAAATGATCTGATTTCCTCTATTTTTCTTACTGCAAGCTGCTAACCAAACTGAAATCACAGATACTTTTAACTACACAAAAAAATTGCAATTTTAGTGACTCAATATCTTGAAGCATTATATTCTGCTCTACACAAGAGAATCAAATATATCTCTCCCTAAGCAACCCCTAGAATACTTGAAACACACAGCTTTTCAGGGATAATACCTTTTGATAGCACTACTCAGATAGCACTAGTCTTCCTCTCCTTTCCCATAAAATATTTCAGCCTGAGAGGGCACATAAATATTCATTAAAAATATATATGCCTATTTCACAACAGATTAAGGCAGATATTGTCTTATACTAAAAATCTTACACAATGAGTCCAGCAGGGTTTCCACACTTAAGCTTTCCACATGGGGTTTAAGAGATATAGAGATTCATTATTAGTCTTTTGCCTGGGGATGCCCCATCCATAGTTAATCAATGTTATAAAAATATTATATTGCATAGTATAGTTAAAATATGTATAGAAGTATCTATAACATTGACAAGTGTATATGGCCTTATAGTACAGTTAGTACTAAAATAATAATAACAAATAAACAAGTCAAAGCAAGTACATGCCACTCATGAAGCAATTAGAAAGAAAGGTTGGATCTGTGACACCTCATATATTCATGGCAAAATGCTTGACTGCAGTATCTTAATGTAATAAAGAACATCAGGTGTTAGAGCACAGGGAACAAAAAAAAGTCGGATTTTGGAAGGCAGAAGATATCAGATATGAGCATTTCCAGGGCCTGGAAATCTGAGAATCAGAAGGTGTCTATATCTATGTAAACCATAGACAAAACAGTGTTCTGAGTTGTTTTCAGTATGTCTGTATTCTTAAGAGAGCAGAAATTCCTCATGGCTGGGACAAATTTCAAATGTTGGAAGATGAAGGTAGATCAAATCAGAAGAAAAAGAGGTACAACATTTTCACAGAAATGCAAAAAAAGGTGAATATCTCTCTTCTAAGCAAACTTCATGGAAGAATGATATTTGTTTATGCTTTATGCTTGCTTAAGTACTACTGGTCTTTCTAAGATACACAGGTTGGATAGGGGAGAGGGTGCCTGGAGGCTCTCCTTGCCTGCAGCGGGGTGAGAATTCCCGCCTGCAACGCTGGGGTCTTTGCTGTGTAAGCAGTCCACTCACCTTGCAGATCAAGTGATTACAAGGTCTTCTCTCCCTGAGAAAATCCACAAATCCAGTAATCTATAAAATGGCGAGGAAATATTTCTTAGAGGGAAAGCTCAGACTAGTTAGCCTGCTGCTTTCGTTCCTGCAGGGCAGATGCAGGATGTTCTTTCTTTGCCATCTTGCATAGGATTTCAGGCTTTTGTGCCTGGTAGAAAGCCAGAGCTGAAATCCTGGGTTAATCCTGTTATCTGGTACACAGCCTAATGCACGCTTTGCAGAATTCACCTCCACGCTTCCCATGCACAGGAACAATTTCAAAGGCTTTAAATTGAAAGGATAATATCAAATGTTTTATCCCCCTTCTTCTCTCAAATCACACTTACTCTTAAAGTCCCGTATCTATGGTGGGCAACAAGATTGAGTTTCTAAACTTAAAATAAACTTTTAAGTAGGATATATAGATGTGCACACAGAGTATCAAACAGGTAGATAAGTAAAGAAAATAAAAATGAACTAGGGCCAATTTTAACCCACAAATCCTCAAATCTTGAAGTAGTTTTTCTCCAGTATTCCAATACAAAATCTAAGCCAGATTGGAAGCTTCCTGCTTTCTAATGATGCTTTTATACAAAGCAAAATTCACTTCTTCTCTTGTTTCAGTTATCTTCCTTCTGAAACTTGGTGAAGTAATGATGTTGCAAAGAAAATCATGGGCAGCACTTGACCAGAAAAAGGGTTAAGTGAAGTAAAAGAGGGGTTAAATACCCAGACCTTCTGCTAGAGCTCTGTTAGCACTGAGGAAGGAAGTCGGTTGCAAACTTTGGTGGCAGAGAGATAGCTAACTATTTTTAAGCACTAAGTGCCACAATTAGGAACGTAGTTACTTTATATAGTCAATAGAGAAAGATAAGCTCCTAAATTGGCTGGTCTGGATTAGTTCTGAAAGACTTTACCTCTCTAAAGGCAGACAAAATTAAAAAAAAAATACTTTGTTGACCCTAACCAGTGAAGTTATATGTTTAGCTTGAATTGCATATGAAGAATGTAGCCTCCATGGCCATCGCGACAGGGACAGAATCATCTCTCAGTTCAAACTGAACAGCACCTCATGAACCAGTGCAGTCAATAGAGTGCTGTTCTCCATAAAGAATTCAGAATTATCCCTTATTTCCCTCAGTAAGGAGAGCAAGCAACCATAATTTCAAAGTTCCTGGATTCTCAGAGAACAGTTAGCCATGGAAACACATAAAACTAGAATAAATTTCTTGTCATTGTGCCTTCTGCTGAAGTAACTGAAGAACTAACTGTGGGCTCCTTTGCAAAGCCACGCATGCCAGCTTGGTGGAGGACAGCTGGAAGAAGAAATGCATATTGTGAATTGTAATAGCAATGGACAGGTGTATGAGAGATTTCTGACCTCGGGAACATGTCCCTGAAACTCGGCACCTGATGCTGTTTGCTCCTGGGCTGGCATCCAGCAGAGTGAGAAGGCGAAACTGCTGCCATTCGTTACACAGAAATCCACACAGAAATTCATTGGAAATCCAAGCATATTGGTGAAACATTTGTAATTCAAGGTAGAGCACCTGCCAGACAGGAAAATATGATTATATTCTGAAACAGCACTGAAAACAAACAAACAAACAAAAACTCCCAGAAAGTCAGATCCACTCTGAAGATAGTAAATAAAGAAATAAAGATTAACAATTTACCAAGAATTAAGAGTTTATTCCCTGTGACATTCATAATAACAGTCAGTTAGATAATCATTTACTTAACTATATTATCACCACTTAGGGTGGAAGTTTGGCATCTATTCTCAGCTAGTTTCCTCAGTGTTTGAAATAGAGGGAGGGGAAGGAGCCTGGAGGTCACATCTACCTCTCTCAGTCCTTGACTAAAAAGGAAATCTCTGTGCTTAGCTCAGGCAAGATTTGTGACTTCTAAGAGGTTGAATATCTGTATATAAAACAATAATATTGAAATAAAATCTAAGAAAGCAGCACAGAAATTTGCCATTAAGTAAAAATTAAAGAAATAATGGTAAACTAGTCTTTCTAAAGACATATGCACTGTAAAACTCTGGGCTAGTTCATTCAGGCTCCCTATAGAGTCAACAAAGCAGCTGTTAGTCTTGAGACAGCTGCTCAAAGGGAAGACCTTCATTACCATGAGTTGTCCCTTTGGGGCCAGGCAAATGCCACTTTAGGTATCTATCTATCTGTAAGACACATTTCAGCCACAGGAAGTGTTTCCAAATGAATATACCTGTATTTAAAAATCTGTCTACTGGTTAAGTAATTTGAACAAAAGTTTGTATGTGACACCAGAATGAGTTCTAAGCTTTCAATACTTGAAACTGAGCTCTGCCTGTAATTACTGTGATCCTGCAAAAGATTTTCCTTCTGTTATTCATGATATAATCCATAAAGTATTTTCAAAATAATTTTTTTTGAACACATACAAATCTTATTTTTCGTATTTTTTACTATGTTAAAAGTCTCTCATCTGTACACCAGTGATAGTAATGATAAATCCACAAATACAAATAACTTGAATGCTGCTGTCTTGTGTGCTGTTCCTTGAAATCAAAACAAAAATTGCATAGCTTTTTCAATTTCTCATATACTTTAACCCTCTTGGTAAGTCTAAGAAATGCTAATATTTAAAGAGTAGTAAGTAAATGAATAACACCCTGGGAAGAGACAAAGACTGACGGCATTATTCCATATGCAAAGATAATTTTAATACCCTGTTCAGAAATGTACTTAAACACATTTCTAATTTTGAATTTCTAGAGGAATTAGAGATGTGCCTAATCCTAGACACAGGATTAAACACCCTTCTTCACTGCCAGTGTAATGCAAGCTGTGCATAAACCTGAGTCCAGAGGCAAGAGAGAACTGATGGTCAAAACTGTTTTTTTTTTTTTTTTTTTTTTCAAAAAAAGAACACTGGTAGAAGAAAAGAGAAGCCACCCTAAACCACAAAGCGAAAATCCATACCAATGATATAAATGTTGAAGGATCTGTCAAAATAAATCATCAAGACAGAGAATCACACAGTTCTAATATGTATGAAGTAATTGTGTAAAGCATCTCAGGGGACAGTAAAAACAACACATGTAATTTTTTTTTCTAATGGAAAAAAATAAAATAAAACAAAATGTCTGAGGCATAGTGAGGCTTTTGCCATTAAGTTAACAGTTGAACAGGATCCAGCTGGTGATCACACAGATTTTACAGTATTTATCAGGTAAAGCTGTTAGTGCATTGAACTGCACTGAAATTGAGGTCTAAAGCCACTCTGATGTATGGCTAGTTATGGTTAGTATGCTGACGTTTAACTCATCGAAAATCCTGCATAGTCTTCTGTGCTTATTTTAATTTTGCCTTTTAAAGAACAGATCACGCATGGAGAGTTTTAACTTGATTGATAATAAATGGATCCTCTTTTGCTCCTAAGACACAATTAGAAACCCAGCTGGGATAGGTCTGTTTTCCTTTAACACTGTATCTATAACCTGTAAGCAAAAATTGCTGTTTTGGAAAGGTATTGGCAGATAACCACTGCCCTGGTGTACAGAAGATTGAAGACCATCCTAAATGGCATTAAATCAGACATTTCCCACTAAGAATATCACCAAATGAGCATTACTGTATCTGGCTAAAGCTTATAAAGTACACCAGTCATCTAACGCAGATCAAAAGAAGAAAATGATTTAGATACAAGGCTGCTTCTTAGAGCTGTCTTCTGGTTTGACAAATCTATTACAGCAGTGCTTCTCCTCAGTGATTTCTGTCCTCTTACATCCAATGCTTAAAAGAAATGCACGCTTGGTGAGCAGCGCACGCTGAGTGTAGATGGATAGGAGGCTGCAGCAGCCTCCATAGAGGGGGCCAGCACCTGCCAGAAACACATAATTGTTTCTGGAAGGAGCTGTATCTATGCCGAGGTAAATTATTTAAAGACTAAATGTTTGGCTACAGATATAAATAAACCTGGCAATTTCTATACACTGGATCAGACCTCTACTTCTTCTAATCCAGCTCTCCATTTCCGTCAGGAATGAGGACAAGCTTATTTAGAAAGATGTAGGAAATAAAGTAAGTGTAAAGGAGCCCACTCACTGATAAGTTCCTTCCTATGAGTGTTCAGATATTGAAGAAGAATAGTTGAATTCAGCTAAGTGATTGGACAGCAAGAGAGAAGAGTGATGGGTACACTTTCAAGAAGTTGATCTTAGTATGGAGATGTCTATATGAATCAGCCACTGCCATCATATCAATTAACAGAAAATTTGTAGTCTGTCATCCATCTGTACACCTAAAAGCCAAAATCAACTTCCTTTATAAGATTAGAACATGTTGTAGCTAAATATAAATAGTATAAATAAAGAGATAAAGAGCTAGGAAGTAACTCCAGCCAAACTCTAAAGGTGCAAAGTAACCAACTGCATGGTTTACATAGGATTACATATGTCAGGTCTGGTTGTTCTCAGCTAATGTTAATTTAATTTGTCTCCACTGTGAAATCAAGTGGATACAGCTGAGGCACCTGCTGCTCTTCAGTCACAGGTGGTATACACCTGCTGGGTGAAAAGGAAGGCAGTTATTTCTGGTATCATTACTCTCCCAGTGTCTTCAGCTGGAAAGGCTGTCTTTAAGTTAGGCTAAAGTTTTTTAGAATGAGTGACTATGAGTGACTGGGAGAGTTATGTCTTTTCTCCTTGTCAGTTTTTGAGGCTGTGAGGCTTTGTTCAAAGAATACCAAAGAAGTTCTGCTTGCTGAGAGCTTCAAGCTCCATCAGCAGTAGAGGAAGAGCTCATACCTTTACCAGGGTTCAATAAGAAATTTTAAATGCAAAACTGATGCAACCTCCAAGCTGCAATCACATGCATTTTCAAAGACAATGCCATAAACTTAAAATTATACCTGGCAAATTAATTGCAAAAATGCTTATAAATACATAAAGCACAAATTATTAGCATAAAGCTGTCGTGACAATGTTTCAAAGACACAAAGACACTTTCCTTTGGTATAATAATGAAATTAACAAAATTGCATCTATGATCTCTTTGTTCAGAAGGATCTTTCATAAAAATATAGAGATTTCATTCTGACACATTCTTCTGTCAGATCCAAAGGTTTGAGGGAATTTGATTGTCTTATAGAGGCAAATGGGAGTAAAGGCAACAAATGGGAGTAAAGGCAACAACCAAAAAGAAAGTTGATGATGTGCTTTACTGTTTTATTGTTTCCTTTAAGAATTAAAGGCAAAACCAAGGAAAGGGATGAATTTAGAAGAGATTCAGCATGTGCAGCATGTAAAAGAAAACTTTTTCTTCTAGACAGGTGCTCTCATATGTATATATCTTTGTGTCCTCAGAAAGTCACCATTTCCTTCCCAACAGTTTCTTCAGGTGGTGAAATTCCTTACTTGTTTTCAAGCAAATTTTTTCCCATAAGGAATTCAAAGTGCTTTTTGTGCTTGTGTTTTTTCCAAATCCTCTAAGGTAACTGATTATCATTAGCAGAGTTTCTCCCACTCCAATCTCCTATTTTCTCCAGGTTGTAACCTAATATTTGCTAAGCCTTTTTGTTTCCACTACAAAATATATTTGGCAGCATATGTACCTTGGACTACAAAAAAAGATTTTTTCATTCTAGACTTGTACCCCTGCAATAAGAGCATTTTAATCTATTAAGCATTTTATATTACTGTTAATAAGAGTGGCCAATTATGAACATTTTTTTGGAAATATTTCTATACAAAGATAGAAGACTATTAGAAGAAATAATGTAAAGAGTGGAAGCTCATTTCAAAATTCCTAGATATTAACAACTTTTTTTTTTATGGATTCACTAATGTGACCTTATTTAAACATTGTCTCTCACTGCATATCTTTTTTTTCATATATTAATTCCAAAAAGGCTTTTCTTGCATGTTGACTTTCTAGCGTCTGCTCTTTATTTAATTTTGCCTCAAAAATTTTAAAAAGAATGTAGCCAAGTTCAGTACTTTTCTCAGAAGATAAAATTTGATGGAATATTTTAGAAGAGATTTTCACTGTCACACATACTTGGTATGCTACAGAGAATTTAGCACAACTAAATTATAAAACAAGAGAGCTGTTACCAGCTGCTAATTTATGAAAGTCCACTGGCAGGAACAGTGGCACTGTCACCAAGTTTCAATGGTCAGAGCAGACTAGAATGAGGAAGTTGTTCCTTTTTATTCAAATAAATGTATTTTCTGATAAGGATGTCTTTTCAGCTGTAACATTATTAAGGAGAAATAAGAGGAAATGTTTTCATGTTGAGAGCTGAAAAATGCTGCCTAACAAGTATTATTTAAAAAAGTATTGCTGGGTATTGTCACTCTGGGCAGACATTTGCCAAGGGGTTATATAGAAGCAGAACCAAAATTTCTCAAGGCCATAAAGAAATTGGTAAGAGTAAACCTTTCTAGAACCTTTTATATGGCTAAGTGTTAATGGTTTCACCTGAAATTTGCAGTAAATGATACATGGATTCCAATAAACTTGACTACTCAGATAACTGTGAATTCTAAAAAATCATAAGCACATCAAAATATTTTACACAAAGCAGGGGATCTTCCTCTGCTCCAATTAATAATTCAGTATCGAATTATGGATATTCAATCAATAGCTTCCTCCAGTCAATAATTCAATATTGAATACTGAATCGAAAGGAGATTTCTTTTTGTTATGGTCCCAAATTCTTTAAATATTGCTAGTTTATTTGAGCTGTAGGTGAAATGCTTTCAAAATCACATGGAAAATCAGGTGGAGACTAATTCTTTTAAATGAACAGGAAAATCATCAAACTTGCCTGTTGGCTGCTCTTTCTTTTCTTTTCTTTTTTTTTTTTTTTTTTCCTAAGGAATTTACTTCATGCTAGAGGAATTTACTTCATACTATCCTCTTTTTTCTGTGTGTATAAACTCACTGTAGGTAGGTAGGTCTCACGAGATGGGATGTCCAGTGGCTGGGCTCCCAGATTCCCTGTTGCAGCCTTCCTGAACCAAGCTTCTTCGTGTCTCATAAGAAAAGGACAGAAATATTTGGCGGATCAACTCCTAGAGAGGCTCCATTTTGCATACAAAAGAAAAATGTAAGTGATTTTGATATAGGCTACATAATATAGTATATAGAGATCATTTAATTCAATGTATTTAATGTGACTTCAAGTTGGATGTAGACTATCAGTGTAGAAATACTGCATAGACTGACCAGCTGCTGTTTACTGCTTGCTCTTTTTCTTTGCACAAGATCTGTAGCACTTAATCAGTACCTACCCAAACTATTGAAAATATATAAAAATTGCCATCAATGTCTTACTACTGATTCCTTCAAAATGTAATAAATATTTTCATAATTAATAACATTATTATACTAGTCAGGTTAATCACCTGCACAGGTTAATCACCATTCTTCCTGCAAAATAAAGTGTGAACTTTAAAGTATTGCAAACATGGAAGGCAAAAGAACTAACCATAATCAATAACCATCCTCTCACCCAGCTTTCCCCGAGTATTCCTAATTAATTCTGTTCACAAAATACTGAACAACAAAAGGAAGGGAGGGGAAAAAAAGCATAATTTACATCTAAATCACAAAGCCCTTCATCAGTCCTTTTTAGCTGTCAATATTGTTGCCTTTACATTGCTTTTAGCCATTATTAGCACTTGAGCATTTGCCTGAGTTTGGTCTTCTCTCTCTTTGTTTCAAAAAGATTAATACTGCCAAACTGACTCCAGGAAACCAAGATACCAGCAGTCACGGATGATGGAAATAGCTAGTGTAACAGTTTATTTTTGAGATATTTTAGAAGACACCTTCTTATAAAGAAAGAAATCTTTAATGATTCCTGAAAAAGAGCTAGCCATAAAAACTGCAACAAACTGAAAAGATGTTCCACACAAACTGATATCCTTAATCAGTTAAGAACTACCCCTCCCTGCATATTTCTCTTTAGTTTTGTCTAGAATTTAAAGCAGGAAACACTGAAATATAAAGAATGTAAAATTATTGCACTATTTTCATCTATGCTAAATTTGAAAGCAAACAAAATCTTGCAAAGAAACGAAGAAACGTTCTCCTTGTGGTGTTTTGGTTTTTTTTTTTTTTTTTTTTTTTTTTTGGATGTGCTAAAAGAGGAACAAGATTCCCTAAGCATTAGAACATTTCACACATTTAAAATTTACCCTCTGGGAGAGAGGATGATACAAATGTTGCTTTGAACCAGAAATGACGTTGCAGTCTGTATAAAGAGGATGATTCTTATTTTCCTCCTTTTTCTTCCAGCTCCCAGATCACTCCATCTCCCTTCCTAGCTGCTCACATAGATGTCTCGTATCTCGCCAGACAGCTGTCACTTCTTACAGCTCCTTCCAGAAAGCAGTTTCAGTCTGTGACTGGCAACTACTGCTTTGATTCCTAATGCTAGCAGCCTGCGCCTGGAGTTCATTTCACCAACCTTGCACAGGTTGAAAGGTGTACTCCTCTTCCAGGATCATCACAAGGAGTCCGTGCAATCCTCTGAGAAAAACACCTCTGGAAAGCAATGTAGTTAGTAGTAAGGGAGATATTCTATGACAGAAAAATACACACTCTCACACTCTTTTTTTTTTTTTTTTCCTTCATCTATAAACAGAATAGAAGCCATAGTCTAAAGCAACAAGTCTGATGGAACCTGAATCTGCACTTCTCTATTATCTTTTTTTTTTTCTTTTCATTCATGTAGCTGGGAATGTGTATTAGGTGTGGAAGAGGTATTGTAGTCAGAAGTGATAATTTATTGACTTATTGGAAATTATTTCATAAATCTCTTAATTCAGAGGCTAGCTGAAAAATGTTAGAAGCAAGACATCATTATACATGACGACACAAGAGAGAATAAAGTCACCTTCAGCAGCCTTGCACAGAAACAGCCATGCAGTCTGTTAAGAACTGCAGAAAACTTCTCTTTCAGGGGCAGGGGAGAAGGTTCGGCTCCTGTCTATAAATTGAAGTAGCAACGTAACCCATGAGGCCCTTCCATCTTCTTGACTGATGAGCTAAAAAGATGTTGCAGCCACATTGATCCTCTTTATCCACTGAATATGAGGATGTGGATCAGGGGAACATTGACAGGGGAATAGTGAAGAGTGGGGAACCCTTCTTTGTATCCTGGTGAGGAAATGAAATACATTTGCCTGTCTTTTCTGCAAAATATGGAAGAGAAGGGAAGCAAAAAGCTGTTATTCAGAGTACTGGGGGCTGAGGCAGTTATCTGACAGGCTTTATCTGAACGTCCAGTCTAGCCTTTAATGCATGAGGGATCTAAGCCAAATTACTGAGCTGATTATGAGTCAGTTGACTCCAGAAGGCTTTGAGGCTGGTTCTTAGGGCCTTTCCCAGATATTTCTGCAACAGTGAGAAGGGCAAAGAGGGAGTTGTGTGTGCTGAACAGCGTCAACCTTGTAGAGAGCAGACAGGTAGTTCAGAGTTAATTATTTCTGTCTTTCCTGACACACCAGAACAGCCTGTTACAAGTTCCTCCTTCCCCTTCCCCCATCCTTTTAAAAATCCACTGCTGCTCTTTATTTAAAGGGCTCCAGGATGGTATTTCAATGGTGATTACTATCCAGTGGTCATCTCTGACAGCCTGTAGCCTGCTATTATTTGCAATTTAAGTCCATCACCAATATTTTATGACTGCATCTGCAGTTTACTGTCAGCTGAACAATATTTAATTGCTTGACACATAAGCTCTGTACTGTCAACAAATACATGTCCTCAGGCTCCATTATATCTTTCCAGTGATGTTTGCAGTTTCCTCACATTTTTTTTCTTTTGTTCTGCTGATGGAAATAACATTTTATTGTAAAATGTCCAATGTTCATAAGCAGCAAAGTCATAAAAGAAGGTGATAACCAGAAAAAAAATCTCATCTGGTGTGTGTATATATGTATGTATATACACACACACATATATATACATATAATTTTTGATATATTATTTATGAGAGGGCAATGGATTTCATTTTTCCTTAGAGTTCATGCTCTTGTTTATTGAGAAAAATATGTTGTTGGCCTTTCCAGGATTCTTCCCATGCTTCTACACTTATAAGGATGATAGCATACCTAAGTTTAAAAATATATGCCATTATATATGCCATTACAAGTTTCCCTGAGTATCAGCCTACAGTTAAAAATGGTTCTAAAAGTTTAAATAGTTGTGCCTGTGTCAATATTTTCTAGACTATGACAACACTTGGCAGTTACAGTCATTGGCTTGTTTTCTGACTCAGAATTGGAATTTGTATTTTTACTGTTGAGTTTTAAACAGAATTTGAACAGGACGTGGAAAAAAACCAGCTTTTATGAAGACTGGTGCTTACAAACAAGAGGACAGAGACCAAGAGGACAGGACATTCTCTAGTCTGGTGGCTACCAACAGGGAGACAACAGGACATAACAAACAGTCCGCAAAACTATAAAAAACATGGTTGTACATAAAGTTAATATGAAAAAAAAAAGCATTTTTTTTTTAATGTTACACAGCGTACAGGTGATCTTAGATACAAGTTTATGGGGCACTTAGCTTGTCTGAATGAAGACACAAAGCTACTACGCCTTATTGCCCTGAAAATACCTGCGTCGTTACTAGTAGTCATTCTCATTTAACCCATTTCTGAGGAGCTTCCAGTACACTTCCACACATTCTCTGCTAGTGATTCAGTGTTTCCTAATAGGTAAAATCTCTACCTTTAACTGCAACTGGAGCCCATTATTTTTGTTCTACATCTCTTGGATGTGGAGGACAGGTTATTCCCTTTCCATTTCGCAACAGCCAAAAGTACACACAAGATTCAAGTTACTCATATGATTAAACTCTCCGTCTGCATTACACACACACATTACAGAATGTGCATTGCAACTCCTGATCTTACATTTCATAAACATAGTACTCTCATTTACCTTAGTGGGAATTGAGAAACAGAAGAAGAAAAGGTTTGAAATCTGATTAACCAGAAACTATTCAGAAATAAAAAGTCTGCTACATATATAGGGGCATGAAAATATATATGGGAAGTAGTGAAGAGATCTCAACTTTACTCATTTAAAACATTTTTAGAAAACCACTGTGTTGCCTCTGGCAATATTCCTATGTTTGTGTATATATATTTTTTTTTTGTTGTTTTGTTTCAAATTACTTCCTCCTCCTTCTAATTTTGCACTGTAGATTTTTATGCCAGGTAATTGCTTTAGATTCTTAAAAAAAAATCAGGTTTGGTCTAAAAATATGTTTAATTGTAACTTTTCAGAAAACTTGCTTGTTTCTGAAAAATTAATCAGCAGCATCAGGGAGCTAATTTTAATGATGATTGCTATTTTAATAGGGGGATATTTTTAGCTAAATCTGAAATGCAAAAAGGCTTTATGGTTTGGTGGAACTTTAAGTGAGTACAGAACTGTAATGCATCTACCAAGCAAAGATAACGCATTATCTTAATTCAAATTACTAAGATATTTATAGAACAGACCAGCAAGTGGCAGTACATGTTGTGCATAAATCATGAATGATAAGACTAATATCTTTAAAATGAGACTAAATCGACAGTCAAACAAGCTTTCATATGCAGCCTTATTCATTTCTACTACCCTGCAAGGAATTGTAAATGCCTCATTCCACATCATCTTATTTATTTTCTGGGAAATAATAGGCATCTCTCAATTTTAGGAAAGACAGGAAACAACTCTCCTATAACTAGAGGGATATTTTTATAACTGATTTAATCAAAATGTATATACTGTAAGTCTAGTGTCATCTCAGAGTGGAAAATGGAATTTTCCAGAGACCATAGTGTTATTATGAATTGCCATGACTCATAACATCTTCCAATAAATAATAGCTGCCTATGGGTAGTGTATTTTAATAGACGCAGAATGCCTACTCCAGTGGTCTTTGACCCTGCTATCTGTTATGTGAACTTTGTTTTATGCGGTTTATTTTTGTAGTTGAAATGTTAGATGAAACCATAATATTTACTATTACACTTTCGTTCAAAGTCAGTGTAATTTATTGCTAGGCAACACACAGTAAAGGGGGAAAAAAAAGTGTTGCAGTTGCCATTCATTCAGTGAGTTAGCTAAGACAGCAAATACTAAATGTGTGTGTGTTTTAATAATACCAAATAAAAGCCCTACTTGTATTGGTAACAAGCGTTTATAATGGAAGTAAGCATTTCTTCTACAAGAATTATGTTCATTAATATAATGTGTGTGAGGTGCATGCTGGACTGACATGTTGTGAGGTGAAAATAAAGATGGTGCTGTAAAAACATGCATAGAGAGAAACAACACAGAACCTTTGGTATTTGCAAGTGTAAATCATCTCTGACCCAGTGATGCTACTATTATGGTGAAGGAGGAATGCTTATCCTGAAGCTCTTTTAACCTTCTCTGTGCCTGTTTAGAATATTAGCAGGAGTGCTAAACACTGCTGCTTATGAATCTGAGTGTTGGCACACGTTTACATCATGTGTTGAATGAGTTTGGCAGTCTTTAGTGTACAGCATGCACAGTGAGGGCAGCATGGAAATTGCCTTCCTCATGCATCCTTCTTCCTGTGGTTGCTGAGCGTCTTTCCTGAGTCAAATAAGGTTGTCCAGATCTTATGGCAAGGGTTATTAATTTTTCTTTTTCTTTTTTCATCCCACAAATGAAAATAATTAATCTGAGGGGTCATTTGTACTTGTTCCCTGAATAAGTACAAATCCTAGGCAAAAAGAAATATATCTAGAATATGGAACCAAGAGACACCCACCTGTGTATACAAGAGTATACTGAGTATACACATTTTCTCTGTGCATTTGAAGAAAATATTTATATCAATATCTTTCAAGATCTTAGAAGAAGATTGTAACAGCCAGATGATGGAAGTGTGTTTTTTGGGAGAATTTTCATCACTATTTTCTACTGGAGTTATTTCATTTTTCATAAAATGCTTAGACAGTACATGAAGATATGCCAAGTTCAAAGCAGAATATGCAAGCAACAGGACAGTGGTGTGCTGGGCAGTGCCTTGCTGAGAAGCTGCAGCCACAAATGATGCACACATGTAATGCACCATCTCACCATGCACTCTGGAGCTGCATGGGGTGAGACAGCTAATGTAGCCGTTTTGGTGCTAGGGAGAAGCACTCCATAAAATACATGATGGAAATCTTTTCCATAGGTCTGTTCCTCAGTGGTCTTTTTCTGGACTCTGCTATTCTGTATGGTTATTCTGCCCTAGTGAAGAACTTTGTACTTTTTATTGGATTACTTGTGGTTTCTGTTGGCATGATTCCGAAGCCTGTCTGAAATGAGGCACTGCTATGACATGATGAGATTCACAGGTCCCACAGTAGTGTTCAGTCAGCTCCAGGAACTGTTCCTGAATTCAAGGACTATACTGGCGTGCTAACAGTTCCTAGAACACTGGTATTGATGCAGGCTCAACCTGGCAAGGCTGAGCAGGCTGAAGTTGCGTAGCATTGAAGAAAAGAGTGAAAAGTGCCTTGAACCACATTTTCTCAGAAGAGATGGATGTTCTCAGAAGAGGCAGATAAAGTTTACACCCTTAGTAACTTAAGAAAAAAGCTCATATTTCCCACTTGAGTTGGATTTCGAGTTTGTTATATGAGCTCTCTAAGGAAGAAGCTATTACACCAAAAGTAGGCAGCACTAGAGAGTTAAGTGCATTTAGAGAATTGCTAACCAGCTAAGCCCTTAAAAGATTTTATATAACAACTCATAGAAATTAAACACAAGATGGTGATCTAGATGGTGATCTTAGATAATAATGTAAAACTTTATTTCCAGGAATATTTATTCACTTATTTTGTTGCTGCTCCATTTCAGATGCTAAATAAGTCGGGAAGGGTTGGGCTTTATTTGGCTAGGTCTTCAGAATTCAATATCAGTCACAGTTCTGTTGATTAAATCCTATGCTAGACCTTTTGTTTAAAGCCTTGCCAAACGCAAGTGCTATATGAACCAACTCCTGAAGAAACTGCCCTTCCTTTCCTGGGGCTGTGTAAATGTATGCCACTTCCTACTGAAAACTTTGTTGTAAAGATAATATCTATTCAGAAATGGCTATATTTATTCAGTCAGAAAATGTCAACACAAATAAGAATCAGACAGAATGAATGCAGCTCTGCCTATGGGCTTATCATAACACTAGCAGTAAAAGACTAGATAATCAGTTACCATGACTCTAATGTTATAGTCTTTCAGAAGGGTAGATTTACAGTATCACATATCTTCTTCTGCGCTTGCTATTCCTTTGCTTCCTATCACAAAGGTAAGGGAATCCCCTGAGTGTGTGGTAATTGGCATTGCTTATTTCGGGATACGTAACACAGAGTACATCCAGGTGGTGTTTTCTCATTCAAACTTGAGGTCAATAAAAAGTGATGGAAAATGTTAGCAAAATCTTGGCAATAGTCTCTCAATGCCTTTAGGAATATGAGTAAGACTTTCCTACAGGTATAATATCTTCTTTGTTTTTTGACTTGTGTTGCCTCTACACACCCTCTAATTATAGGGCAAAAGATGATTAAAAGGCAAACATACCCTCCAGTTATCCTCCTCTGAAGAAATGGTGTTACATATAAGAAAATAATAGGGAGATGAGTAAGAAGGAGCAGAAAAACAAAACAATGGAAGTTCAATTTATCTACTAACAGTTCTTTCAAAAGAAAAAGATCATGTACTAATAGGTATCAGTCCATATCAGAGCACGGAAAAAATTCAAAATGCACATAAATAACAGACAATACACGTATCATCCTGGTCATAATGACAGAGCTATTTGATTATATTGGATATATTATCTCCATTTTCTTTAGCTAAATAAAACTCATCTTCTACCTTCTGCTCAAGGTAGAGTTCTCCCCGTGCTGTGGTGGATGAGCACAATAAATATTGAACTGAGGGATGAATGAGAGACCCAGGAATAAAATACTACTATATCAGGACATACAAAGGCTTACCATCACAATTTACTAGTGGACTTGTATAAATGACTTCTAGAGGCAGTGCTATTCTTATTTTTATAATATTTAACATGTGTTATGTGAGTTCTCAACAACTCATAATTTGAGACTTTTACATCAAGCACATTCTGAAAATAGAACAGTAAAGTCACAGTCAGTTGAACTATGTAATGTGTGATTCATGAATCAAATAAAAAAGTAGCCAAGAAGGTTTCTTTTAGGTCAACATATAACAACTATAGCAAATTCTGTGCCATTTTAAGCTGAAAGAAAAATAGAGGCCACGAAAAAGTAAACAGCTGAAACACAAGAAAAAATATTTTGAGCCTCTAAAAATAGGAATCTCTCCTTTGCTTCTTCATAAATGACCAGCTGCAAGAGCTGTCCAGATCAGCATATTTTTTCATTATGTCTTGTTGACCTTTTCCTTTATATTAAGCTAAATTCCCAAAGCAGAAGGGATTTGTATCTTTGCACATTTCTAATATAACTGAAAACAAAAATGAAGAAATAAACATAAATTGAGCTGTTTCAAAACAATTAATTAGTAATATATCTAATCTCCTGATCAATAACAAGTTTAGCTGTGGCTAAATAAGTGGCTCCCACAAGACAGTGACTCACTCTTCCTCTCCAGTACATTCCTACTGTGTATTTGCAATAGTCTATAAGATTAAGAATGTATTTAAGTGATACATTATTTGTTCACTTTTGTGTATATGTTGGTTTAGCTTCACTTTTGTTGTAGAAGTAGTTATGTTCTTAACTGATGACAAAGTGGAGGAAGGAAGCTTGAGAAGAATAAATTCATGTGGAGATTCTCACATGTGATACTTTCAGAATAGAAAGATAATCCTAACCTTTCACCAAGTCATGCACATTTTTTTAGCCTTTTGTTCACATTGATTGGTTTATATCATGTTGATTCATATTCGAGTTTATGACTACTACCTTTGGAAAAGGTAGATCAGAACCAGAGGTTAAAGCCTTGATTTGCAACATGGTCCCATTCAAGAAAGTATTTGATTAACTTAAAGCAGGTGCTTAAATACCTTCGTAACTGAAAACTGGTTTTCCTATATGCTTGGATCTAAATAAACATTAAACATTTATCATTTTGTTAAACAGTCTCCTGATTGCTCCAAACCATTGAAATATTTCACTCTCAATGTTCTGCACAAATAAGCTTTAGACTGAACACCAGAATGTTAATGGAATGCTTTGTCCTCTAACAGACTGAGATATTTGCTGCAGAAGCATATTATAGGCCTCATAAGAAAGATCCCAAACTCCACTAAAAGACTCTGTGTATCACAAAATCATAGAATCATATTGATTCAGGTTGGAAGGGACCTCTGGAGATCATCCATTTCAAGCCCTGCTCAAGCGGGGACACCTAGAGCATGTGGCACAGGGTGGTATCCAGGCAGGCTTTGAAGATGTCCAAATATGGAGACTCCACAACCTCTCTACAAATCCTCTTCCAGCGCTCTGCCAAAATCACAGTAAAGAAGCTCTTCCTCACATGGACATGAAACTTCCTGTGGTTTAATTTGTACCCATTACCCCTTTTCCTGTCATTGGCCGCCACTAAGAAGAGTTTGGCCTCATCCTCTTTGCATTCCCCCCTCAGATATTTGTATATATTGATAAGATCCCCTCTCAATCTTCTCCAGGCCAAACAGGCCCAGCTCGCTTAGTCTTTCCTCATATGACAGATGCTCCAGTCCATTAATCATCTTTGTTGCTCCACACTGGACCCTCTCCAGAAGCTCCACATCCCTCTTGCACTGGGGAGTCCAGAACTGCCCTCAAGGCTCCAGATGTGGCCTCACTCAGCAGTGGAGGGGCAGGATCACCTCCCTTAACCTGCTGGCAACGCTCCTCCTCAAGCAGGCTGAGATCCCATTGGCCTTCTTGGCCACGAGGGCACATTGCTGACTCATGGTTAACTTGTTGTCAACAAGGACCCCAGATCCCTCTTTGCAGAGCTGCTTTCCTGATGTGTTCTGGTGCCTGGGGTTATTCCTCAGCACTTTATTAAATTAAAAGTAAAATTCATGTTCTGTACTAGTACACATCAACTTCCCAGATCCCTATTCTCTTATTTCTCAAGATTATACATATTGCACATACCAAAAAAAGAAACTAGGATCGGCACACCCTAATTCAAAAATTGGAGTATACATGCATGCAATAAAAATACATTTCATAATAAAAACATGATTCAGAAAAAAAAAAGAAGAGAGAGAGGCTGAGTAAGAAATAACAAGAAATTAAAGAGGCCAGAGATGTAAAATGTCAAATTTGTTGCAGGTGGATTAAGAGGTTGCTGAAACAAGGCAAGAGAAATCAATACATGATAAGAAAAGCAAAAATAGGAGAGCAGGATGACTGAGTAAGAAGTCAATATAAATAATAGAACATAGTTAATATGTATAAAGAACAAGAAACTTCTATATAAAGAACAAGAAATCACAGATGGAGAAATCAGAGTTTCTAATAGATCATAAAGATTATTTATTAAAGAGAACATTTAGTAGAGACTAAAATTAATCATTTTCCTTTTTGTTTAGAAGGAAGATGGAGTGGTGATACCAGAAGCCAACACATAATTGTCATATGGGGAAGAAAGATATAGCGGCGTTAAGAAATATATATGTTGCTAAAATGACTTTTCTCCAGGTCAATAATGTCTTTCAGAAAGCCATAAGATAGGAGAGAGACAATATAGCTCTTACCAAATATGAAAAAGAAGATCCTTGATTCCATGAGAGGACTCTTGAAGGCAGCACCTTGGAAAAACTTAGAAAGTTTTATTTAGTACAACAGACTTTAATGTTCCTTCACTATAACCAGAGCTTTGCTGCCATGTACCCAAAACAAACAGCAATTCCATTTGGGTACGTATATTTTTTTTTACAATTTTTTCTTATCCTTTCAAGAATAAGATTCTACAAATATTATGAACGTATATCTTGTTGATATGTAGGAACATTGTGCATATCTGGTTGGTATGTAATATTTAAAAAAAATCTTGTTGGCAAGTAAATTCCACTATGTGGTTATTCAGATATTAGAGTTTTAAAAGGGGGGGAAAAAAAGAAAAAAAAAAAAAGGAAAGAGAGAAACAGATAGAATCTGTTTTTGATCTTTTGGGGGGAAAGTAACTCTAGAAGTGGTATAATTGTCCAAGCTCCTTATCCTCCTTATCTGTATGCTCTTTATCTTAACATATGAAGACTTCTAGAGATAAACTTTCTGGTATAGTATAGGCATTCTGAATTTCTGCAGTCACTCCAGTAAAATGTTACCTAAAGAAAATGGTATATATTTTAAGAGACTCATCTTCAGTTTAACTAGGAGTTTTAGGACCAGAACCTGAAGGCATGCACGATCAGATATTTGAAGGCTTATCTCAGATTTTGTTCCCATGAGTACAAAGACAATTTTCAAACTGAACATGCTATCAAGTAGGTGCTAATGGAAAAGCTATTATAGATGTTTCAGTACTTGAACAATAAAATCAAAAATCAGGATGCACGTTAGCAATTATTTATGGAAATATCAAGAAACAGATGAATACAGACTGATGTGAACAGGGTTCTTGCATCTCTCCGAAAATAAATTGTATAAAAATTTTACTTCCTTGATGGATAGTTCATTGAATATCTGAAATTTACTATTTTCCTGATATTCTTGCAGAAAAATAATAAGATAAATTATAAATACATACAGCTGCCCAGAAATTCATACACTTAGCAGATGTGTGGAATATGGTAACAATCCAAACACTGATTCTCCACATGCCACCTCTTTTTCAAACTTTCATTAATGTCAGTATTTCAAGACAAATCTCCAGAAGCTTAAAACTGTTCAGTCAATATATTGTAGTGGTAAATTTGTGCAGATAACAAACCTGTTTAGATGAGGTGACTACTGAAAAGCCCTGTTATCACCTCTCATCATTTTTACTCTGTGAACTGATGTCACTTGAACAAAGAGTCATCCATAAACTGAGAAAAAAATATATATGAAAAGAGAAACAAGGAAATCAATAAAAATGCAAGCAGGTAATAAAAGACAGAATTGATTAGGAAGGAAAGCCTGAAGATACCTTGTGTACATTAATAAAGTGAAATGTGTGCTTCAAAATAAGAATGAAAATGAAATAAACAGAAGATGAAAGACATATTCAGAATATGGATTTGAGAACCACAAGCATTCAAAAATTTTCTGTCAGGCTTCAAAAAGAAGATTTACTAAAAATAGTAAAATTTTCTCCCTGCCCCCCAATATGTTTTAGTTATTTTTTGAGGAATGGATTTCTTGTTTTAGTCTTGAAATATATAAATATATATACACACACACACACATATATATATGTATATACTTTTCCCTATTTTTATATTTAATATTTCTTTCTAATCATTTGATTTATAATAAAAGAAATCTTACAAATAAAATCTATTTTTCATCTATTATCTCTTAATGCCAGAAGCTAGGATTTTACAGAAATATAAGCAATACAAATAAAATGTTTGGCCTTATCAAAATTGACCCAAATGTTTTAAACATAATGAAAGTGCTCCTAAACTTGTAGCAAAACTCAAGATATTGTATTGCCAAATTTCTGAGTAATATCTAAGACTCTTTGGTAAACCAAGTTCTTAAAATTGAAGTGTTGTAATTTTATGTATTGTATTCCAGATAACCGTCAGGACTATTCATGACTAGTAGTAATTATGTACATCTCTAGAAACCAGAACCAGAAGAAATCTGATTTTTTTTTCCCCTCAATATCAGCTGAAATGTTAAATAAAAGCAGTGGAGAAAAAATCACTTCTCTGGAAGAATCAGATCAAAACTAATTTCAGTAAAAGAAAGTATGTATAACTTGGGGTGCAATATACCATGAGAATCTAGATGTACTGATATGAAAGCAGAGTAAATAACAAATTCTGATGGTCTTTTTCTGGAATGTCTATGACTCTTTAGTATTATGACACTTCTTGCATTAGGTTTTTCCCTCTTCAATTCCCCAGGACAGACAAATGGAAACCTATTACATAAGCCTAGAAGAGTGTCCTTAAATTATTAAGCATAGACCTGAGATACCATGGACAAAATGTTGAGTACTCCTACTGCATTTTGAAATTAAATATGTAGTTTGTCTCCTTTACCACTTACTCTGAAGCCATTCAAAACCTTCCTTATTTTGTATATCTCTTCCTTATACTCTCCTACAACAAAACAAAACAAAACAAACAAACAAAAAAGCAAAACAAAAAATAAACAACTAATCCATGTTCATAGAGAACAAATAGTGGTGAGGCCATATGACATCTCATGTCAATGTAAGCGACAGTAAGGTCAGTTGGATTTGAAAATCTTGAAGATCTTTTCCAACCATAACAATTCTATGATTCTGTGAAGAAAAAATGTCAGTCTTATTGCAGAGTATTACATGTTCCTCATTATCCAGTAAGGTTAGTGTGGGTTTTTCCTCTAGATGAGTGTGGGCTTTCCTGCGTTTAGTACACCATGATAGAAATCATAATTTATAATACAGTTGTGCCTGAAGGATTAAATGAAGGAAGAAATTGCTTGAACTAGATCATGGATCTTAAATACTAACCTATACTAAATACTTAACTGGAGAAGTAGTCAACCTTATTCCGTAGGCAATCAGAAGAAACTTCATTATCCCCAGTCAAAGTAAAACTCAAATCAGGAGCAATAATTTAGCAAGGTTATAGATCAGTTTTTAATTGTATCCATCTAAACAGGACTTCAAAAATGTTAAATGAGAACAAAATGTCTCTAGTGTATCCTTAAAATGAGCCAGGAAAACCATATTCTTGAAACTATATCTGGCAAAATTCTCAGCAAGGTAACACAGGAAACAATCCTTCACTGTCAGAGAAAACTGCACACACACACACACACTCACACACACACATGCACTCACACACACATAAAGAAGTAGGTCTTGTCTTGCATGAAATATGTGTATGCAATGCACACACACACAAAAAAAATCAAAACACATTAAAAAAGCATGCACTTACAAGCAATATTCACACAGAAATTCAATATGTCTCAGTGTCTTTTTGAAAAAAACAGATGAGATCCTTAGTGATGGCAGAAACTGACACAGTAGTCAAAGAAATTAATATCTTATAGAATTTGCGTTTATTCACATTTTGAGTATCCTGTTGGTGGAGGTAGGGGCAGGTAAACATTGCTTGTTCATCTGAATTGAAAGCCAAAACCCTACAGCATTTTGACTGTAAAATTTCACAGAATTTCCTATGGAGAAGGAAACTTCAGATGCTACACAAATGCTCGAGGTTGCTCCTGCTTTCCAGTTTTACTATGAACTGAGAAGCAATAGGCAGTGGGTCCATGTACAGCAAATGACAGAAGAACATATCCTCTCACTAACATACCTTAGAGATATATGTAATTGGAACACATGATGATTTCTGCAACAAGCAAAGTTTTTTTTCTGAATAAATAAAGATATCTACGATGTAATCACCCTAGGCAATTTGTGCAGCTACTAAACGTTAGGTCAGGATAATAAGCACCATTTAAGATATAATTTATCTATCTTAAAGTAAATGCTTACGGCGTATTAGATTAATCATGCCCTACAACTGAATTGACCATAAAACCAACTGACAGAATTGCAGTGTAGTCAACTGCATTTAAATGTGTGAAGCTATGTGAAAAGAATTGTTCTTGGTAGCAAGTTTTGAAGTATCTTTTGATCCCTTCACTTTTTGTCTTCAAAAAATGATTATTTGTGTGATCAGCTTCTTGGGTTATTATCTCTTCTCTTGGATTTGACGTTAAGAAAAGGCTGGACATGGGCCATTTTTATTTATCAAGAACATATGCAAAGTTCTGTGAATTATATTTTCTCTGTGAGAGATGAAGCGTACAGGAGAGCACATAATATTGCTCATTGGAACATGTGTTCTGTGTTGGGATTTTCCTCCTCTCTTCTGTCACCTTAATAACAGAGGCTGTGAAAAGTGTTACTCTTTTAGGTCCTGGTGAGTTTGACATGATAAGATTCTTCAAAGTGTTCTAAAATCACCACAAGTGAGAATTCTGTCAGCCCATAGAGTCTCTTATAAATGATGTACTGCTATCTGCTCTGGGTATCAAAAACCACCATCAGTCACGCAGCAGTCAAAATCTGAACTGGATGCTACAGGAGCAGGAGAGGAGAAATATAGCCATCCATAGCACTTCTCAGTAATAATCCTGGTGGTAACGTATTTTAAAGGTGAAATGCCTTTGCCTTCACCTTCCCAGAAGGTGCAAGGCTGAGTCTCAAAATCTTTGCATTGCAGACATATGCGTGTAACTTCCTGATTTAAGTCAATGGCTATTTTTTGCCAAGTATGTGCAGTGTTAATGTTGTCTCTGTTCTCATTTAAAATAATATTCCAGAGCAAATGACCTTTTTAAGTCAGGAAGAATATTTTAAAGAATTTGGCAATGAGGTAAGGTTTCAATAGACTTAGGAAACCTATCAAATTAGGATATACATTTCTTTAAAATTAAGATAGTGTGTCCCTGCTTCACAGGAGACTCTAATAATAATGAATTGATAATGTAAGATGATCAGAAAGGTTATAAAACCTCATGAGTCAATGGAATTATCCCCTAATCTTAGAGCATTGTTTGTCAAATCAAAAGCATGCCTGTTAAATTGCTTCTTTTACTGTTGCTGTTATACAAATTTAATTTTGGCAAACCTTCCTTATCTGAGGGATAACTTTTTAAAACATGATTGTTCCTTTATGGTTATTAAGACCACTGTTTACTTTTAGTCAGGATGATTATTAAAAAAAAGAAAAAAAAAGTTTTTGTTTAGTTTCCTGACTCTAATCTGTCTGTGTGGAAAAAAAAAATCCCATTGCATTTAATTTGAAACAAATTAATATGATTGGCAGGCTTTTCTATAAAAGTATCCAATATCAAATGTAGATACATACTGTGTGAATTGTCCCTAATAGACTGTAATATGGGCTAGTCCCATTCAAGATAGGCATATAGTCTCCTAAACTATGTAGATTGGCACTGGATGCAAGAATTCCTCTTTCTTCTCTTTTAAAGTTGTACCATTTCTAAAAGAGCATGTTGAAAAATGGCAGTCCTGAATAAATAACTCCTTTGTAAGATGAGGCCATCACTTCCTAATGGAGTAACTATGAGAAAGAAAGTACAAGAAAGATGGGATATAGAGAAGAATATAAGTGATGCGGAGTAGATACATAGGGAAATGCATGGGTAGATAAATTTAAAGAGGGAGTTTCATAGATTGAATTATTCAGTATGGAGGAATAACTGACACTACTCAAGTAATATAAGAAAGAAGGTGGAAATGTAGGAGATACTTTACTAGACTAATGAAGAGCCTGAAGGTGTGGGATGGGAGTGGGAGTGAAGGAAGAAAAGTTGGTAAATAGACTGAGAGAAGATGAAAATGTGATAGCTAAGGTTAGAGAGGTTCAGATATTTAATACAGACTTTAGCAGGTAGGCATGAATGAAATAGGGAGATTTAGTTAAATAGGCACATACACACACACACACACACAAATCCAATAATAATGTGATAGAACTGATTCATTATAGTTAATTCTGCTTAGGTATGTGTAGTTTAAAGCCACTGCTTCAAGATTTGTCTTCTCTAGAAGAAAGCATTAAAATACAATGATTCAGAATAAAGATCCTAGAGCCTAACCCCCTGTGCCTTGCTACTTATATGAGAATAGGTTAAAGGTTCTAAATCTGCATGTGTAAAAGCGCATGGGAATATCTTAATTTGGAAGCTTGCAAAGGGAGAGTGGGGTTCAGGAGACCAAAGATTTTACATAAAGCTTTAGGCCTGTGATAATCCATGGACACACTTAAAGAACTAATGACATTTGATGCACTCCAGTGCTTTTCAAAGACAAATCAAATTGCTCTTTAGACGAATCTTTATGAACCGAGAAGGATTTATTAGTAGAGAGAGTATGATCACAATCAAATGCAGGAAAATCCTCTCACTGCTCCCTCTTGCCAACTCTTCATTATGAGAATACTGTCAAGCTGAAAATGGAAATACCCTTGTTCTGAACTGAAACTCTCTTTGTCTTCTGCAGACAGAGAGAATATGTTAAGATGCTTTGGGAGAATCAGATTCACATTTTACTTGTGTATGGCATATTGCTTTTCGTGAAGAAGCAATGACTTCATCTTCCCTTTTGTAGCAGGAGGACAGTACCAAGACTATCAGTTCCCGAACTCCCATATGCTCAGCGATATATTTTTTATTTTCCCTCTGGGAAACCTCTGGATTTCCTGTGTTGTGTTACAATACATGGGAGAGCTCCATTAACAAGCTCCTCAGAAGCATACTGTGGAGTACAATTTGGTTCAGAATAACATTGCTTCTACACCCTTCAGCTCTCTTCCAGGTGGTTTTCTTTCTGGTTTGGTTATGCAATAAAATTTTGCTGCAGGAAATGGCCTGTGCTGATCTGTGTGGTCATATGAATGTCATGCTGGCAGAAGCAGGAGCTACATCTGTTATGGTTAAATGCTTGCCATGGTAACATTTCTTGCAGAAATCAGGTGATTTAAGCATATTCTTTGTCATTCACGTACACCACTAACTGTCTAAGGAGAGATCAAATTACAATTCATTTTATGCTATTTCTTGATCAAATCAGTAGCTTCAAGTAAGGTTTTGTTCAAAAATTCAAAAATTCTGTATTACTTCATAGTGCTATGACAGGGACAGTTCAGACAGTACCAGTTACGGAATAGGGCTTTTCTCCTTGATGTTTTAAGAGAACTCCAGTGGCACAGTTTGGTGCTTTTACTAAGACCTGATTCTTTATTCCTTTCCCTTTTTATTCCCTCGCCCCTCTCTCCTTTCTCTTCTTTTTCCCCTTCCCCACTTCCTTTGAAAAATTATCTGTTGTGCTGAAACACACGACAAATGTGGTGCTCTGACTACTTGCTACAACGCTGGAGATGGCCTTGGGGCTAACGCTGCTCAGCAGTTGGAAAGCGAGACAGGCTTAGTCCCCAGAGGTCACATCTGTGCCTGCGAGTGTGTGAATGTGCAGAGCTGCCCTCCCACACCGCAGGAATTCCTACCGGAAGTAAGTACTGGGTATGGGAGGAGAGGAAAAAAAATCTGTTTGGTAGATCACTACGGAAACCCACATACATTGTCCCCGCCAAAGTGCCGAAGACATACAACTTGTGATTATGTATCAAAATGACTAAAGCAGAGGTCTTTAAATGATCTGGATAAAGCAGGAAAATATATTGAAAGGAGAAACGTACTTTTAAGTAATGAGCTATAGAAACATAATACTCCCTTTCTACATCACTGGGAAATATAACTATAGCTTGTTCCATGCTTGTGGTGCACTGAGGTCAGAAAAACTAGGCAGAAATGTGCTTCATAGAGCATGTTACAGTAGAATACACTTCTTACTCAATTTCTAAACTCTAAGCAATCTAACTATTTAATAGTTCTGTTTCTTTAGGCTTTTTCTATTCTGTGACACCTTGAAATTTTAATGCAGAGGAAATGGACATCACTTGTGTGCACATGCAAATACAACTAGATTTCTTTCTGAATTCAGCTTTGAGCTTTTCTTTTGCTTGCGTCTCCCAAACTGTCAAGGTTACCAGGATATAAGTTACATATCTGTGGCCTTTCATTGTGCTTGACATATTCCACAGTCATACAGCTATTGGATTAATCTCATACAGCTACTGGATTAAGTTTTACATGCATAATTGCAGAATGATTCTTCACTGAAATGGCTAGAACACATCACGTACAGGTTATCAGGAATCATAATTTCTATAATAAGAGAAGAAAATAGAGGAAAAGAGAGAAGGGAAGAGGAGAGGAGAATAAGGATTAAGAGTAAACAGAGGAATGTTCCTTATACAATAGATTTTGGGTTGACTGTAAATTCCTTTTATGGAGGCAATTCTGCTGTGTGGTGCATGTTGTGAAAAAATGCTATTTTATTATGGAAGAGATAACAATATATCTTTGTTTTGCAGGCTATACTCTCTTGATTTTTTTCCCCCTCCATGTTATCATGCATTGTTTACCGTAGCACCTTAGTCACAACAAGAGACTGTTGAAATCCACAAAGATTTGGCCATTTAGAGGTTGATAATGAGAGACAGCATGTAAACATAGCTTTTATAGAGTTCTTTAACATGGCAAACAGATAGCAGATTATTGGATAAAAATTCCACCAATAAAAAATGGATTGGCCAATGGTAGGTCTATTTGTCTGTTCTTTTTAACAGGAGAGCAAACATCCTGAAAAATATTGTTCTGTACCTTGTGACTGTGTATATTATACATTTTATTATTCAGTTCTTTTGGCTGGTAGCTTGAAACAGATGGGACTCCTAGAAAATAAATATTTGACCCAGCGGGCCAGTAGCTAATGTTTGAAATCATATCTAATGAAAGTATAATGACTTTTATGCCATTGGTAGTTATACAAACCTTATGTCTATAACAATTTTACCTAGCTTTTCATTTTCATTTGTTTATAATTTTATGTAAATGTGCCCTTTGTGGCTAAAAGTTTCCTTACTTTGTTTATCTCAAATATATTCTTTATGCAAGGTTAAAGGAGAGAGAAAAAAAATCTTTCATTTGTTTTTAAGAAACATGAAGATGGGAAAAAACATTCACCTATATGCACTTGTTTTCTTTTACATTTATCAGAAACTGGGGAAAAAAAAAAGTATACCAAGATGAATGAAATGGCACTTTTGGTAGCTAGAAAAAATTAGCAACTTAGAGGCATACATAATTGAGTAATAAAGTTTTAAATTATTGAAATTCTCATGCTGAGTATCTCAGTAGGTATAAATTAAAGGACAAGTGTATTAGCAAGGCCAGCTGATGTAAATCAGTATGACTACAGTGATCTCGCTGCAAATATGTCAGTTTACATATTGACCTGAGCTGAGTCTGAGGGCTTGTTCAGCTTCCTCTCTTTTGTGAAAATCATAGTACATCTCCTCTTTTCACCAAACAAGCCTATAGAAGTCCCTATATTGTTAAGATCTTTATAAGGGAGGGACTGTAAATACCTTATTGAAACAGATATAAATTACTTTAAGGGTTTTTTTTTCTTAATTTTCTTTTTTAATTTTTTTTCCTTCAGGTAGTGTAGACCTCTGCCTTGGTGTACAGCATTATTGTAGCACTACATCATTCAGATCTTAATTTTCTCTGAGTGAGACTTAAGTATGGAAACAAATTTTCCTATGTAGATCAAAACATGAGGAAAGGAGTAGTAATAATAGTCAAGGAGTATGAAAGGGATTTTGGAGCCTTTCTTTCAGCCAAAAATGACTTCCCAGAACTTCTGTGCTCACAAGTTGTTTTCCAGTACATGTCATTCTGCCTTCACAGGTCCCTCATACAAAGATTCCAGGAGAGGAAGCCTGGCCATGATGCTAAAATAGCCCCAGTGTATCATCCCGTTAAGTTGTGGAATGGGTACATCATTACAGAAGTCATATATGTAGTTTTCTATTCAGTCATGTAAAAGCTCATTTTTTCACCAATGAGTAGAAACTCAAACATTTCAATCTACAAATATATGGTGCAATAGACCTGGAGGAAATGGCACAAATATCAACAAAATTAGATCTATACAACTGCTCAGCGGGTCTTTAAAGTTCGAGACAAATCAAAGTAACTGTCATGACTTGGATTCTCCCACTATGTGCTTGGAAAGAAAGAAGAAGTTTTGTTTGTGTCAGAGGCTTAAGCTTGTACACAGCTCTAGTAAGGTACATCACCATTAAAATTCAAACCACAGTCCTCTATTTTCTCTCTTTTCAGGTGATGAAACATGTAACATGGCAATTATGTTATCAGTGTTTTTTTTACTAGAGGGAAAATAGAAAAGAAGCCATTATCCAAATTTAAATTTACACTGATTAAAAACCTACCAAAGAAAAAAAAATCCTGTTTCTTATTGAAATCTATAAACTGGTATTTATGTCAGTAATAATGGATTTGTGCTGTCTTTACTTCACTTACAGCATAGTGCTTTGGTTCTCTGGGGATATATTTCACTGTCAATTCACATTAGGCCATTAGAGTGAAAAGAGCTTTGCTAACTCTGGATGGAATATAATTTTCCACTATTGTTTCTGCAGTTAACATGCCATGAAGAGTTTTGCTTTGAAACTTAGCACATTTTTTTTTCATCCCTGATTGATATTCAGTGTCACATAACCAACCAGATACACAAAGGGTTCAATTCTCTTGCCTCTTTTTGTGATAATGTCACGTCCATGAATAGTCTGTGACAATTTGGTACTTCTGCTTCTCTTCTCATCAGCATCCCAGTTCTATTTGTCTCAAGAGTGAACACATTACCACCAATTATTTGAACTCTAGAGAAGAATAAATCTAAATTCTAGATTCTAATGGTGATAATTAAGGTTTCTATTGAAATGAATGTTACATATTTTTATACATTAATTTGTTACTGAAAGTTGTTATGAACGGAAATATTTTACTGTCATTTCAGTATGTTTTGAAGGTTTTATGTAGCGTCCTCATCATGTATTTTGAATTGTCATAGTTCTGTTATTTATTTGAGTAGTCATATATCCCTTGTAAATATAATAACCAAAACAGGACATGACTCATGACTGTAAAGCTCATAAATTAAGATAACTTATCTTTTCACTCTTTTACAGGATATCTGCTTCTTTAAATCACTGGGCCAAGTTTAATTTACTGAATATTTCTTTCTATTTTCACACAAAAAAAAATCATAAAGATGAGGATTATGTGAATGAATAAATTAACATAAAGAACTTGCTTCTAGGAAAAATCAGCATTTATTTTTCTTTCTGGAAATGACAGATCCTCTATACTTCCTAGACAATCACATATTTTAGGAGTATATTCCAAATCTATTTTTTATAGATCTTCAAATTTTATATGGAAATGAGCAATTGATTTTTATGTTTGCAATTTTTTGGTTTCATGAATTTCTTTAGAGAGAATTTATTGTGCAGTATGTGAAATGAAGCTTGCTTTACCGATATGCTAAAAGTAAACCTGGATAAATTATTCATTGTTAAAATATTTAGTTGCAAATGTAGCCCTTTTCCTATTAATTAATCATAATCATAGTAGTCCTAATTTGTAAAATATATGAACTTGGCCTAATTCCCCAGCTGCAGCCTGATGTACTGAAATAGAGAAATATTTATATGGTAGCATAGTATAATAGAGTTATCTATAGGAAAAGAATGCCTTTTGATCATTAGAACATTCCAAGTAATATTTATTGTACTGATCAGCTGTTTAGAAAATGTTTAATAACACTACCTGAAAATTGGTGCAGCCGTTGACTTTTAGCTTGGATTTTTTTCATCCTATAGATTGTTGTCTCTTTATGAGAATTTTTAGAGCTAAGTAATAGCCATTAAGTCTAGTAAAGACTACTGGAATTAGTTTTCATATGGCTTGACTTAGTTGAGTTTGTGATTTGGTCTTTTTCACTTACACGGGTGGTTCTGTATGAATAATGAGCATTACAATCTTATAGAGTTATCAGAACCCCAACTCTTGTGTTTTGGATGTGTGAGCCAGTTTTTGTAGAGTGTACAGAGAAGAGAGAGAAAAAGACACTGAAAATAGAGGGAAAGATTGAGTACTCTGTTATTTATTTACTCTCTGTTGGCATAACTGTTTCATATATAATCTCAGCAATTGTATCTCAGCCGCTTAGCTGTCAACACTCTAATGAAATATTCAGTAGATCAAATTCTGTCTATACTTTAGCACACATGTGTAAGCAAGTATTGAGTTTGCATCAGTTTCACTTGCAAAAATACAGATTTTTCATCTCTCTTACTTGTTTTCTTACTATAATTGCCCTAATACAAAACTATTTAAATTCAAGAAACCTATTTTGTCTTTTTTAGGACATCTTGGAAATAAAATATATTGTTTAGACTGTTTAGGATTTTGACTTACACTTCATCCTGCATCTGTTGTTGCTAAAGACAAAGTTCCCAGCGGTGCAGTCATGAACCATTATACAATGAACTCTTGATTTCCCCTTTTGAGGGACTGGAAAATGTACTGTAGCAGCTTATGATGAAGTCCAATGTCACTTGCCCTATGGGGGACAAAAAAGAGCTTCCAAACTTATATCTCCCCCCTCTCTGCTTTGAAGGTATTAGTATGTTCATAAGTGGTCTTTCCTTTGTACTCCTGACTTTATTTTCTTCATTGTGAACAGAATGTGTTTCTGTAGGGATGGAAAATGAACTATTAATTGTGCTGCTGAAGCAAAAATGCCTGGGGGTAATTTGACATCCAACAGTTTTTCTATACAACAGCAAGAATGTGAACTTTTATTGTTTGCTTTAGAGTATCAACAGTTCAAACAGCCAAGAAAATGTACTGTGTTACACCTTCCAAATATAAAGAGTGTAAGACACATTAGACACATACTTTGAATTACTGATAGCTTGGGCTTTAAAGAGCTAAAGAACAAAGAAGCACACTAAGAAATTGTCTGAATCATGTTCAAAATAAAACACTCCTTATACTTGACCCTAGAGATTTATAGTTGCATTCTTCAGTTTATCCAATCTTTGGATATGTTCCTAATTTTTGAGTAATATCCCCACAAAACGTTTAGAATCTTTCTTTCTTATGGCAATGTTATTTAATAATTCATGAAGAGGATTATTTCTTACAAAGTCAATTTTTTTTTTCCCCCCCAGGATCCAAATTGCAAAACTAGCTATATATGAGATTAGAGATTAACTAAACTAATATAAAAATGCGTAGCTTTTATGCTCTGTTTTAGTATAGTCCTATTAATTAAAATATCCCGTAGTGACATAAACAGATGTTTTGAAAGTACAGGGTCTAAATCAAGATGCTTAAATAAATAGAAGTAATTCACTTTTCAGGAGTGCTCAGCACTTACAATATCTATAGGAGCATTATGAGAAGTGAATGCTCAGCACTGCTGAAGTGAGGACTGCTAAATTAAGAGATGGTGTTTGAACAAGTAGTCCCACAGTATCCTGAAGCAAAACTAAATTCAAGGACTCCAGCAAAAGGAGCCTCTGACAGGTCACAGAGAGCTTTCTAACAAGTAATCTGCTGGCCACCTGGGCATTCCAAGGCTTTTCCCCTCAGAGATGGAAACTGTTGGTCAATGATGGCAAGCTTCTCTAGTTAGGACTATTAATTATGACATTTTCCTTCTGTTGGAAACTTAAGCTGGGTGATATTTCCCATAGAAGAAAACAAAAACATCTCCCTATTTTCTACTCCAGTATTCTCTAATTGTTAAGAGGCAAAGAAATCACTCAGAGGTATTCCAAAATTGTCCTATGCTTCTAATATTCTTTCCTGTCTTGGAACAGGAATTTGAATCTAAGTTTCAAAAGTGCTAAGTAAGTAGTTCAATAAGCATAATACAAATTATTTGAGAGTTCTGAAACACCTCCTGTTGTGTTTTTGCACAACATATATCAGATTCAATATTCATTGTTACAAATATTTGAACATAGCATATTCCTAGTATCTTACCTAATATTCACAATCTTTCTGCCTCTTCTGGCTACCATACTTTCTGTCTCTACTCATTCTGTCAGCCAAAGATTATTTATTTATTCATAGTAATGTAGATTCAATTGGGATGATCCTGTCACTAATCGTTTGGAAAGGCACTTTTTGCTTAAGTTCCTCTCTGGATCTAGACCAGATACCTATATTTCCACATAGGTAACTCCAAGCCTGAGAGGAGTTTTAGACAAGGGATCAGATTATAATTACTTTCTGAATATGTTTACTAAAGCAAATAAAAGGGTAATTTTCTTAGCACTATACTTCTTATTTAGATATTGACCATAACAACAACAAAAAAATACAATTGTCTGAAAAGTTTGAAGATAAAATATTTAAGGATACAGTAAATTAAGGACATTTGATGTTATGGACATCAGAATAAAATTCTTTTGAAAGGTACCTTCCTTCTAATTTACTGGTAGAGTTTCAGAAGCATTCTTATGCTTTAAATGAGGAAAGATACCATAATCTAGAAAGATCTCATCTGAAATAAAATATGTAATATGATTGAAAGCCCTTCAGAAGTCAATCAAAAGACTATCATTGCCTCAGTAGGCATGGATCAGAGCCCCAAATTCTGTGAGTTTTCATTAATATCAACTTTTTTTTTTTTAAATTAAAATTCTATTACTTCTCTTAAAAAAAAAAAAAAGTAAAAGTAGAGACATCATTGGCTCAACTTCCTTTTTTCTTGACAGAATGTGCAAAGAACAGATTTCAATCCCAAGGCAGCAAACCCAAACGCTGAAACCTAGAGACAAAGCTTGTGATTCTGGATGCTAAAAAGAGCATGGAACATCACAGTCCATCATTCCCTGAAGTCCAACTCAGGCTTCAAGTGCTTCAATACGTCCATGTTCAGTGAAGAACCAATCCAACAAGTTCAAGAGCTTCCTTATTGTCATGCAAGAATGATAATCAGAATTCTGTGAAAGTTTGCCGAAATGACTGTGTTTGACAAATCCATCTTTTTGAAGCATGAATTCTCATTCTCTTGGAAAATTTTCTTCATATACCTGAATTAAATTTGAGTTGTCTAACTCTGACTTAGGAAAATTTTAAATTTGATATGCAATGTATATTATCTAGAGAATAAGTAATTTTTTAAATTAATTTATATTTACCAGTAAATGTCTTTTCTCATCTTTCTATGAAATTAAATATTAGTGTGATGATTTACTCCAATAAATGTGTTTGCATACAGCAAAGAAAAAAATATTAACATCAGCTAAGAAAGCTAAATCAATCTCTCTTTAAATCAATATTCAGTTTCTTGTGAAAAGTATCGAAAGCTTATACCAACAATCCTTTTTTCCATTTTCTTTTTTTTCCTTTCTCTGATAAGCAAATGTATGTTCACACTGAGTATAGATTTCCTTGCTTTGAATAAAAGAAAAATATAATTTGTCTCATTGTTATTTACTTAACAGAATATAGTATTTGTAATATTACAAGAATTTCCTAATTAAATTGTAGCAATTTCTAGCTTATTAACTTAGAAGGGATCAAAACACTATGATTTAAAAATCCTAACAATTATTACATAAATTTCCTCAACTGAGTCTGCAGTTAATTTTGAGCATGTTTGCTTAGATTAAACACGCTGGAATTTCCTAATATAAGACATGCAAATCTAAAGAAATCTACAAAAGGAAGATGTTCTTTATTAATTTCATATGGAAATGGTTTCTTGTGACAACTTTTTAGCCTGGAAATTACTACATAGGGGACACAGTTACTTACTAGAACAGTCTTAAATGTGCTGAATTGTTTTCCCCCACCTCATCATTACCATACAGCTGTTGCCAATAAGTAATAGAGCAGCCAATGTCTTTGAAATGTCCTTTGCTGAGCATTTATTGTTATTATTTGTGTTAAAAGATTATTACATAAATCAGAATTATTGCAGAAACTATTTTTTTTTAAATTCTGGTCACTTTAATTTCTTCCAACCCTTTGTTTCCTTTCTCAAAATTACAGAGAGGCATTGCCTGCTTCATGCAGAATGGTGTCAAAGGTGAAAAGCACTTTCCAAATTTGAGGGCCTACACTTGAGCCTGCCAGACTAGCTTTATTGTTAGCCAGGAACAGAGGCTGGAAACACATAGTGATATCTGGAAAAAATTGTGTGGAAGCAGGCCAAAGAAGAAATAAGTGCAGATCTTCCATTGCTGCATTTCTGATTTCACATACAAGTTACTTTATCACTTAATTCCAATTGTAAGGTATCATGCCAAGTTTCCATTGACCTCAATAGCTGACTGACACTTATAAACCAATGAGCTGAACAGGCTAACCTTCCATTCTAGCATTTCAAGCTTAAAATCACCAACACCATCATCAAAGAATATTCAGTCTGTCCCTGAAGTAGAGATCACCTTTGCAAAACAAACATCTTCAACTGAGCAATACAGATCAAATCTTCATTACACTATTTTCAAAACCCATTCAGAACCTGAGGGATATTACTCTCTTTTTATTTTAGTTACCTAAATGTTAGTTGTCTAAGTTTAAGTCTAAGTTTAAATTAATCACTTTGCTTCCTCTGTAGTCAGTGGAAAAGAATACTCACCTCAAAAATGTCATACTCGACACCATACGGTAGGTGTCTGTGTTGCTGGGATGAATCATATTCTGAAGTCAACTTTCAGTTAGCTAAAATTAGCGAGAAGAATACATCTGCTGATCTAGGTTGTCCTGTCTTCTGCTTAATGTAGCAACCTAAAACACAACTGGATTCAATCATTTGACCGAAGGCCATTTCATTTACATTTATGTCTCTGGGCTTCATCCTGTGCCTTTACAGTGAGCAGACATCTAGTCAATGTGACGCCAATGGTCGTTAAAGTGTAGGATGTTATTTATTCCATTCTAAGTAGGCAAATAAAATTGGTCTGATAGATCATGTCCTAAAAGAACCTATTTCTCTTTGTTAATCAGAAAGGGAGCTTAGGGAACCCAGGTTAGTCACTTCCCAAATACTATCAACCAATCTACATCCTGACACTGCTGAGAAGAGTTTCCTGAAATCCACATTCAAAACTTCAGGGCCCTGAATTCTCTCTGACTCTCACATGTATCTTGGAGGAGTATCACAACTTTTATCAAATTCAGTTAGGACAAGTATGTGGGATGCTTCTGCTTTAAGTATGCCTTGGCTCAAACACTGGCATTCAAAAATGGCATTTGAAAAAACTTCTCTTCTTGTTAGTGCTCCAAGCATTTTGACTCCAAAATGACAGACAATACAAACACTAAGAGGATAAATGCAACAACACATAGATATTCTTTCTTGGACCTCAGTCCATGTTTTCTACTGATATTATTCTGCACTTAAAAATCATTAGTATAGTGAAAATGACAGACCATATATCTGTTAGGATATGCAAGAGTAAAATACAACATTCTGTTCTGATGATATTTACTTAGCTGTACAAAATGGCTTATAGCAAGAGAAAATTTGACAACCCATGAACACTTTTGCAGCTGTCAAACTTATATTTAGAGTATTCCAGAAGTAAGCGGCGGTCTGGTTTTTTTTAAAGTCACTGATCTTATCTGGGAAGAAAAGTGCTGAATAATGGTACACACAGATTTGGGTACTGAATTTCAGGCTTGTAGAGTTTCTGTTAAGTAGATTGTGTGAGTAAAGAAGCATAAATAGCAAGTGTGGATTTTTACATCTGCAATACTTTTCTGCCTTAGTAGTGATAGATCTGATATATATTTTGACACAACTGACATGAAAACTTGCTGACAGAAAACAGAAAAATAGATATGCTACAGATGAGCAAGACTAATAAAGTAATTTAAAAGAATAAAGATTGTCAAAAGAAATAAAATGAGTACCTTGATCTCTATTATATATGTCACAAGACACTCAAAAGAAATAGCATGACAAATATCCAGCATCAACTACTGCATTAGAAGAAATAAGTACAACAGCAGCTTTCTAGACATCCCAAAGGTGTGAGAGGCTGACCAGTCAGATTAGCAGGGACACCAATTTGAGCTAATGTATATGAGAGTGTTCTACTTGTGCAGTATCCTCTCAGATATTCTTGCTCTGATGCTCTTGGAACCACATGAGGTATTTATTTATATTTTTATTTATCTCCTTTCTTTTTGCCTTCAGGAGATAGATATGGAAGGAAAACAAACATATAAACAAAAGAAGGAGCTTTGGAATGAAAAATTAGAAGTTCACGAATAAAATTAGAAGATACAAAAATGTGAAACAGTTACTGAGAATCATAACTGCCAACCAAATGGAAAACTGCAAATTGTACCACTGTTGAAGAACCTGGTAGAGCAAAGTAGACTTAGATACCTAAGCTGCATTAACTTTCCATAAAAAATGAATAACTAATTGTTCTTGCTCTTCAAAAATATTCTGATAATCAATCCTGAAGAGTTTGCACTTTCCTGCAAAATTTATTATAAAAGGCAATGTAGTATGTACTAATTCCTTGCATTTTCTTAGCAATTACTTCACATATTTCACAAGCTATTCTTGTTCTGCTCAATCTTACAATAAATTCATCCAATAAACTTGTTCTTAAACAATCCACACTCTATTTTTTATGTTTTACTGCAGGGTCAAAAGCAAAGTCCACAGTCCAAACGAGGAAAACAGATGCTTATTGTAAATATGTGCTTGACAATAACAACAATAACAGTTGGAACTAAATAAGGATAGGAAATTCCAAACATCCAAAGTAATTTGGACACTATAATCTTAGCAAAATGCAGCAGCTAGAGCTTTGAGAGTTTTTGATTGTTTGTTTATTTTATTTATTTATTTATTTAGCTAAATAGGAAAAAAATAAGTGCCTCAAAGGACCAGGATCCTGTTAGGGTCAAAAGTAAAATAAAGAATCAAACAGAATCTGAACTCAATGTTATACATGTATTGCCTAGCCCTTCATTAAAAAAGGTAATCAAGCACATGCTTTCCCCAATTATTTTAAAATCACTTTGTTGTGTTCATGGCCAGAGCACATGAACATAACAGGGCACATAATAAAGAGTATAGGCACAGAATCCCTGAAATGTTCTTTGAGTATTACAAGGATAATCATTTCTTTTGGGGACAAAGCTTCATAGCTGCATACTGAAGAAACTGATGGAGAAGTTGCTAGGCCTTAACTGGCAAGTAGAATGGCTCTACAGATAAGTCAAAATTCTCAAATGGTGGAAAACGTAGTAAGTTAATCTGTGCATCGAGATGTTTTTATTTCCTCTTTACTGCATCACAGTGGTTGAATGAATTATCAGAGGATTGAGCCCAGAAGTAGTAGCATTCATACATAAAAACACTAAACTAAAAAAAAAGAAGACAGAGAATGGTTTTGTATAATGGATTAAGATATTCCATTTGAATATTTCATAAATTCTGCTAATAAACCTACCATGCGATTCTAGTCTATGATCAGTAAAAAGAATATGACATAAAAATGTTACAAGAGATGATGAAAATGTAATCTCTATCTTGGTAGATGGATGAGAATTTTTTTTTTTTTTTCCTAATTTTTAAAAAGTCAAAATGAAGTCTTTGAAGGATACTGAGAAAACTTGCCTGCTGTAGTTCATAAATCTCCCAAGCGTTTTTGGAATTACCAGTGGCTTCAGGACACAGAAATACAAACCACTGTTTCAATGTCAGTTCTGCAAAAACTGCGAATATTTAAACAATGAGATAAAAAGTAATGCATAATTAAAAGGGTTCTTCAGAAGAAGTCTGAGTAATATTTATTTTAAAGGTAGCAGTGAAATGCATTTGCACCTGTGTATGCTCCAAAGGTGTCATTTTCACAAGTGTCACTGCACAAATAGGCCCTAAGTACATGATACATTATTAAAAGGTATATGCATTTCAAAAATAATGAAAATGCATGAAAATAAATCTAATATTGAATTTTAGTAATATATCAGGATTGTTAGTGTAAAGTTCCAGGAGAGATTTAAACAAATGATCACGAAACACATTTTTTTTTTTAAACTGGATTTATGAACAGTCCAACAAAACACCAGTTGACATAAGTACAGTCTTTCCTATTATAACAAAGGTAAGATCTGTTCTCTGCTTCACAGTTTCTCCAGGAAAGATACTGATCTGAAATTGTTCCATATTAGTTTTGCTGCAGCAATACCTAGTTTCACCAGACTATCCAAATATATTCTGAATTGGTTCAGTAACATAAGAGATGCAGAACATATACAGATAAGGCTTTGTGTTCAGCATATGATCTCTCTCTCTCTAACGTAATGCAACAGATAACAGAAGAGTCTTATGAACACTGTTGAGGACTTCTTTGATTACGACAAATATTTATTAAAATCACTCCCCAGATTTGTTAGAAATCCAACATATGAACTATAGGACCATAAGTAATTACCGGTACCTCACTGACATCTTAAATTAGAAAAGTAGTCCCTTTAACTTCTTTATTTCTAATTAGATAATTCCTCTTTTTCTTGTTCAGCCAATGGAGAGAGAAAGAAGATTTATACCTACATCAGCAAGTAATGCATTACAGCAAGAGCAGATCTGGAGAACAAAACAATTCTTGCTAAGAAACTACCATCCAGGCTGTACATATTCTGAGGATTCACTTGAGATTGCCTTTGGTCTAGGTTTGCAAACAAGCGCCCACTGTAGATTGGCTAGATTGGAGCCTGGAAAGATTTTTTGATTAAGTTTTCTTCTAAAAGAAATCAGGTTCCTGGATTTTAAGAATTATTCCATGATGAGAATCCAAGTGTGGTAATACATGACAAGTGGAAAATCCACTACAGCAGGGCATACCTGACCTCAACTAATGCTCCTGTGAACACAAAAATGATTCAACCTACAGGGGCTGAATCATGACTCACCATGAAGAGATGGTGTCTCTCTCCCACATCAGGGGCCTTTAATTTTGTCAAAGTGATTCTAGTCTAATAGACTGTTTGGCTACATGCTGAACAAACTTCAGGAGTTTATTCATTCTGCTTTTCCATGTGATCCACTTCAGTGCTATGCAATCAGACCGATTAATGCTGTTGTAAAATTGTAAATTTGTATATTTTTTACCATGTGAGATTCTGCAGCATGTAATCACTCAGAAAGGGATCTTTAGTCACACAGTTAAATGTCTTAGCTGCCTCACAGATGCCTCTGTTTATATCTACACAATTATGGACATAGAAAAGAATGGTCATTTAAATTGACCATTACTTATCGGACAGGGAGCATTCTGATTATCTAGCTCTTCTGCACTACAATGTGTCACCGAATGGCATTGCCTTCTAGTATAATTAAAACATAGTGAAAGAAATGTACTCGATTTCTAAATTGCAAGTTTTAATTAAAAATTGTTTCAAGAACCCTCAACTGACACTTGCTAAAGCTAAAAATATTCCATAGTTTAATTACATGGAAATCTATGATTTCTCTTTCTGAGTAAGCCATCCAGTTATGCAAGCTAGTCATTATCTTTTTAGATACTAGTAGTTAAAAATTAAGATTCAGTGTTACTGTTTTTCATGCTTTTTCAAAGCATTCCCATAATGCTCTGGAAGTGATTTTACTATCCAAATATCTTTCTGGCAGGTGTCCTAATTACTAACTTAAATTGGTATCTTTGTATTATTTCCTTGAAAATCAACAATTCCATCAAGTCAATGCTTGTCTGAGCTGTGTATCCAGTACATATGAGTGCCAGAGTTCAATGGTGAACTATAATCAAAATTTGAAACCAAATGCATCTTTAGGCATTTAGGAAAGGAACAGTCTTTTGCATTACTCCTTTGTCAACCTTTTTATTTATTTCTGCGCTTTATATTTAGATTTGTTTGCAATACATAATGACACATTGCACAATAGAAAGGCACAACGGACAAGGAAGATGCTTCTAACAACCACAAATTATTTATTACCAATTAGGGAGGGATCCAAGCACTCCTTAAACCCCTGTTGCTGGAATCAGGCCTTGCTTGCCAGGAAGGATCTACTGACATGAACCATCTATTGATTCATCTGCTCAAATTATATCTATAGCTTCAATGTACATTTTATAAGTGTCTAAATAGAATGATGTGTTATGCCTTTAGCCCATTTGAAATGTAGTTTGAATTCTAAAAAAGAAAGTAGTGAGCTATTTGAATGCCCTCAGCATTATCCCAGCTTCTAACCAGGTCTAGTTATGAATATATCAGTAGAAGCAGTAACAGTCTTATTACAAAGGTCTTACTGTTTAAATTTCTCATTTTTGTAAGATGAGGCTGACATCCTTGTCTCCTTTAGAAATGTGCATAAAATCAAATAGCTTACTTGCTCTAAGAGAACATTTTAACAATATCAGAGATGACTGATGGTAATGTCAAGGAAGTCAGAGTTAGATCACAAAAAACTGTAGGTATCAAACTTTTATATCAGTGTCTCAAATTGTTAAAATGCTTTAGTAAGTATTTGGGTATTAAATCCAGCTTTATGTGCCTAAATGACTTTCTGGATCTGGGCCACACTGTTTTCTTGGTTTTATGAAAACAAATAATTCTTTTGACTTTAGCCTGCTTTGTTTGGTGCCATAAATTACCAAGAAATCCGATATATAGTAAATCCCTCATTCTCACTCATATACACAAATAAACTAATCTGAGGTGCCTAACATAATTATTTTTGCATTTAACTGCACAGTAACACATTCAAAATCTGACGTTCCATGAAAATTTTTCCTCTGGTTTTGTAAATAAACAATTGTGTTTCTGCTTTCTGAAGGGTTCATAAGAAGGTGAAAGCATGAACTTTTTTCTTGAATGGTTTCCCTTGCAGTCCTCATGAATACAGAGAAGATTTGAATAAGCAAAGTTGTTTTGCTTTGTTTGCTTGATTGTTTTTTACTGAAATGAGAAAGTCTGGAAATTATGTAGCTTAAGAAAGAGCACGTGCTGAAAGTGAAAGGCAAGTCTACTTACTGGAGTTCAATTTTCAGCTAAATTTATTCAGAGAATGCAGCCTTTTTGGAACATGGAAATATCTCCTCAGGAAATGGGGTCACTTACCTATATTGTCAAAGCATGCTGAAGCAGATCCCAAAAAAATGTGTTGGCATCTAAGTCTATTAAAACATTTAGATTCACGCTGTGAGAAATCTGGCTTTTAAGTAGGCTGGCTGACTGTATATGTCTGTGAAAAAAAAAAAAAGATACTTTACTGATGAATACAAATCTAAAGAGACAGTTTTTTATTTGTTTTGTTTGTTTGCTTGTTTTTACATCCAAATTGTAAGTAAAATATATCAGGCAGCTCAGGCAGATACTAGTGACGTTTGACTATGAGACATGCTCATTGGTATTGTTGAGGGAAGGACAGGCAGTGAGATTTAGAGTGCTTACTTTGGGCATTCAGAAATCCAACTCAGATATTATGAAAAATAGGTGATTATTTTCTGCTGGAAGATGCAAATTTTGGGTTAAATTGATTTCATACACACCACCTAAATTCTAAGGGTTCAGTATAAAATATTTGTCCAGGATTAGTCTTCAAGAATAATCAGCCCAAAGAAGTGTTATCCACCAGCCTCAGGTGTCCCTTTCTTAGGAATGGCAAGTGACCCTCTTGCACCATCTCCTCACTCGGCTATAGAGGGAGCTAGACAACTAGGGTAGGTCAGACCTCTCTATAAGACAGATAAAATTAAATGGAGCACATGTGGTGCACAGAGAGAGTTGGGCCCATCTCAGTGGGGTCAGACAAACCTTAAACACTACTATGAGAGATGGCTAGAAGAAAGACATTTATCATAAGAGTTTGTTTGAACTTCTTTTCCTCCCTGGTGGGCTGGCAAATTAGGATTCGGATATCCCAGTTCTTCCCAGGGTCTGAGCATTCACCCCAGCCACATTTTTAACAATAAGAAATGTTTTATGAAAGGCGTCTGGAGGAGGTTTGGCGTCCCAGCGGGAGAAGATCATTCTTTGAACAGGCTGCTGGAATGATCTTTCATCAGCCTGAGGCAAATTAACTCCTCATCTTTCTAGCTATCAGACTAGAAAACAGATTAAAGAGGAGGAACCCTCCACCACTCCTGATAGGACTGGGAATGCTCTAATGCAGGAAACGTTTGCCAGAGAGAGTAAGGGGAACCTTGACTAGCTGTTAGACAGACACTAGGATTTTCCTGGTTTTACCCTCTAATGTAAAGCTCATTGTAAATACAACACAGTGTAAAGCGTTCTTGATGCAATCGTCTGCTACTCAGGTTTCCAACTCTTTTGGATGAGTGATCCAAGTGCCAAGTACAGGTCTGTGAAGTAGGCTTCTTTTGTGTTTTAGGCCCTGATGCATTTTGTTGTGAATAGTCTCATTTTGTTAATTCCTTTTACTTTTTCACTGTAATTAAAATAAAACTTTTCCCAGTTTTCCTTCCAAAAGTAACAACAGTGCACAGATCTCATCTTTCCCTTACTTATATTTGCTTAGTGGATTACACTTATACTATCCTATTTAGATTCTATGAATTTGCATTTGTATTTCTCTTTACAATATTGTCAGTGTATGAAAAAGACATAGACATAAATCTTAGTTTTATTATTTCTATATTTTAAAATGTATTAAAAAATTTTAAGATGAAGAGAGACCATTATGTTCTAAATTTCTACTTAACTTCTGTAAGTACTGAAAATGTCTGGGAAATATTTATCAACGTAGAGCTTAACATCTTAGGCAGATGGGTAGATTTATAACTTCTTTCTAAAGAGTTGAAAATATGTGTCTGGAACAGACTCTAGAAATGAGTTTTTGAAAGGAGATTTAGCCTCTCTGCTTCTGTATTAAGATCAAGTTTTAAGGTCCAGCTGATAATTTCATGCCAAGTGAGAAGAATTTTTTTTTCTTACAAATCAAGATAGTTTAGAAGCAGTGACCTCAGTCTTTGTCAGATTTTGTAACTAGACACTTTTTAAAAGGCATTTTCTGTACTTAGTAAAGTAAAGCAGAACTCAAGTTACTCTCATCACTGGTATCACAATGTCTTTGATCCATGCAATATAAGAAGGACAAAGGATTAGATAATACCTTGGACATTATAATGTTTTATATCTGAAGTCATACTTAGAGAAATAACTTAAGAAAAATGTCAGTATACTTAACAAACCCGAGCTCCTTAAAAGGATAGAGACATTAAAATTCTTGAAGCAATACCAAAACTTTGTGCCAATGGAATTTTTAATGAAGTATATTGAATGTAATTAATGACTGTTCTTTGCCAGATGGTATATTGCATTCTTAATGCTGTATCCATGAGGAAATTCAGCATGATGAACAAATAGTTCAGCATCATAACAATACATGTCTGAAACTGATTTTAAATGCACTGGCTTTATACTAATATATTCTTGAATTTAGATCTGCTTCTGTAGATCTACCATCAAATATAACTGCAGTTAAAATGAGATCAATATACATCTATATTAATGTCTATCTTATTTCTCTATATAAAGCAGTCTGTTTTTCCATGAGAAGTAGCTGGATAAAAATAGATGAGCTTCTGAAAACAACTGTTTCATTAGCAAGGAATGGATTGTGCAGGAAGAAGAGCAGGAATAAAATATTTATTAAGCATATAGAGAAGTCAGTCATACATGGTGAGAAGTCTGTTTGCCTGGAAGCAGCCTTGCCAAACTGAATTCTTCAGGCTCTGCAGTTTTACCATGCATGTTCGTTTTTTTTTTTCATGTCCTTTATGCATCCTTTCATAATAAACACACCTCTGTAATCAAAATCCTATCCATGACTTTTCATTTCATTTCATATTTTATTTGTGATATTTCCATCTTATTATGGTTCAGACAATTCCTGAAGGAAATTATATTAATAGTGCACAAGCATCAGTTATTCCAGTGTGGAGAAAACCACATTGGTTAAACCATCAGCTTTTTAATGATCACAAACGTTGAAAAAAGTCATATTGGAAAGTAGGTCAAATAACTGCAGATAACTACAGAAGCCTCTAGGGACAAAAAAATTGAGAAAGCTAAAGCACCAAATAATATACAGCTAGAAAGAGATAAAAAGTATAACAAGAAAGAATGAACATATTGTAATGGATAATGGATTACAATGGATATTGTAAAGGATAATCAAAGAGCAGTACTGATTTACTTCTCAGAGATGACTATTAATGTATGATAGCATGAAGTATAAAGTATTCAATGCCTTTTTTACATCAAGCTTCAGTAAATATTCAACTGCACACAGCTGAATTTAACATAGTGAAAAATGAGGAGTTAAAAAGTCAAGCTAGACCCAATCAGCTATTTTCCAAATAACTAAGCCAATGAAATCCACTCTGGATTGATTAAAGAAGTAAACTAAACGTCTGAAATATTAATGGTTGTATTTTGAGAAGTCATGGAAGATAGATGTTGTTTCAAAGACTTGATACGAATGAATGTAAGCTCAAATTCTTTTGCTCCCTAGATGTTAAGCATTTAACTCAGAAGTCTAGATTAGCTAATTGTGTAGATTTAGTATTCAGCCCAAACTTATAGATATTGTCTGTCTCTCTGAAGATAATACAGGTTTCCAAAGTTCAAGATTCCCAATGATGGTGCCTCAGTTAAGTGATAGAGACTCTTTGATGGGAGTCCAAATCATAACATGCAACTTTCAAAGGTAAAAAAGGAGAAAGAGAAGGAGCTAGGTGATTATAGATCACTCAGCTTATTTTTGATTATAGAAGAATATTAGGTAAAATAATATTTGCAAGCTCCCATCCTAGAAAATGATACAAAATGTGAAAGAGCAAACACTGACTCTCAAGAACAAGCACTCAAAAATCAGTTTCTATAGCAAGTAAGAAGCCATATGGGTAGAAGAGAAGCAGTAATTGTAGGGCATTTTAGCCTAAGAAGGGTTTTAGCCTTTAGCTTGAGAAGCCTGAGAAAAAGTCCTGTATGAATTTGTCAAAACCAAGATCAAAAAAGTGCCTGTGTAGGTCTATTATCAGATATAGGCATAAACATATAGGAAATTACACTTAGAGAGTACCTAACATAGATTCATTTTTGGGAGTCCCTCTAGAGTCATCACTGAATTGGATAAGAATTCTGCACTTATTTCATTTACAGATGACACTCACTTAAAAGTTTTTGGCATCATGTTAGAGCACTGAATGAGAATTTCAATTAATGTAACAAGCTGTAGAGGTGCTCTGAAAAAAATCCTCAAATGCATTATATATATATATATATATAAATATATATATATAGAGTGCTCTTCTGAAGGGAAAAATACAAAAGTCTAAACTTAATTGAAAAAGCCTCAGCACAAATTCATAATAAAGAAGAACTGATTAACATAGTGCTTTAGCATAAAAATGTCTAGGGATGTAGCAAACTACAAGTTGGATAAAAGCAAATATTATATTTGTGCAACAAAAGGCAAACATCAACAGACATGTCTAAAAAGAGGTAGGACATATAAATAGATGTTCCTCTCTGCAAAGCATTACTAAGTCTTCTGCTGAAACACTATCTCTTGGATTGGGCAGTGCATTTTGAATAAATAAAACATAATCACACATGTACATGTATAAATAGTAGGTAAGCGTAAATCAAAGTAAGAAAAAAAGACTGGACATTTTAGGAAAGAAAATCTGACTGTAAGGAAAATTAACTGCTGAAGCATAATAACTGGATTATTTTATAGAGAACACTTTCAAGAAAAGGTTAGGAAAATATCTCTTGGGAATGTTGCCCTTGTTGTCTGAAAGTAGGGAATGTTTTATAGGATCTTTGAGCTGTCTTGTAGGCCAGTTTTTCTTTAAGGCAATGCCATCTACAAAAATGACAAGGAACTTGGAGGATTGAAGTTCATCTGACACCATTTTTTGAGTAATTTTTTGTTGAGCAGATGAACAAAGGAAAAATATTTCTGCTAATTCTGACTAAGTATTGTATCCTGAGTTAACAGCTTTTATTATTTCATGGGAGATTAAGGAAGATTTTTCTGCTCCCTCTCCTCTCCTCTCCTCTCCTCTCCTCTCCTCTCCTCTCCTCTCCTCTCCTCTCCTCTCCTCTTTCAAGACAGACTTGTGTGAATAGAAGGAATTGAACGTGTAGGAGAGAAAACCTGGAAAATATGATCTCAGCTTAACATTATTAGTCTGGAAAACCAAGAGGTAAATTACAGGAACACTTATGCTGGAAACTATTCATGATTTTTAAGCTAACCTACTGATTTTGGTGAGTGTAGCTATGATTTTAAGCACTTTTGGTTGTATTTATGAGATGTATGGGATGTAGTTATGATGCAGCACTTAAGAGTACTAAGAAATAGGTCATATACAAGATTTTTTTTTTTTATTTCAAGAAACCAAAGTAGAACTGCAGTCCAATAAGGAAAAAAAAAAGTATAAAAAGAACAAGGAAAATATGTGTAAAAATAAAGCAAAACTATAAGTATTTTGCAGAGATAAAAAAGAGTGGCTGAGCTCTTTTAGAGGATTAGTTCTTCCTGTGTTCATCCCAATGATTTCATGTACTGGAAAAATTATTCGTGTTGTTTGAAATCCATTTTTTGAGACAGTAACAGACTTAAAATGGGATAAAAATGAGAAAATAAAGTGCTAAAGAGTCTCATTGCTCTATATTACATACCTCCTCCTCAGCACATGAGTGTAAAACAGGAAGATTAGAAGAACTAAGCAAATTTCCATCCCTTTCAGCCTTTAAAGCCTGGTGCTCTCTGGAACATCAGCACCGAGTGCATGGTTGCCTATAAGGTACATAACGGCAATTACAACACTGATGCAAGCTCTAAGAATTTAGAGAGGATTATGTAATGACTAACTCTGGTTATGTCTCTTAGGCATGATCTGTCTTCCCCAGGACCTCCTTTTCCTCTGAATGAATTGGCATAAATGCTGGACTTTTCTTCATGTTGCTAAAGTATCCACTTACGTAGGTTACACATGCAAGAGGAATGCTGTGCAAAATTTCAATTTAACGTAGTTACTGCCTAACCCAAATAACATGTTGATAATAGTATGATTTGATGAAGTTACTGAATAATTTCATCTCCGTATCTGATACCAAAGAGGAGGAAGAAATGAAAAAAAAAAGCTTCTTACAAATTACTATTTTTTAGACGCTTCATTTGTGGAAGTGATAGTCTTTAACTGTGAAACTGTGCCTACTCTTTAGTGATGAACAATCACGAACAAGGCCCCAGACAGTCTAGCTTCTTTCTTTTGTGTTGCACATTCATTTCCACAGTATTTATACAACTGTGGAAATGGAATTGCGCATGGTTAAAAGGTAGATATCAGGAGTCTAGAATGTGATAGACATGCTTGAAAATAATTAGCCCTGGACAAAGTGGGGAAGGGGAAATTTATTTTAATTCTCCACAGACAGTCAGCTAGTTAAACACTTTAAAATTATATTGTTATCTCTTCCATTACTGTATCCGTGTTTATACTGAGTTTCATAGTTTCATTCTCAGTAATGGTCTGAGCCAAGTTTTGGTCCCTCTGGGATAGATAGGAATTTTGTTTTTCACTCTGTGGAAGCACAAATTGGACTAACAGAACTGATTTTTTTTTTTTTTTTTTTTGGTCAAATTCAAAGGAAGCTCACTGGTAACTGAAGACCTAATCCAGTTCCCATTGAACTCAGTGGAATAACCTGTTGATTTCAATCAGGACTGCAACAAAGTGTGAAAGCAAAAATGAAAGAACATTAGTCACAACACAAGGATACTTTTCCATCTATTTTCAGTATGAATCAATTCCCCACTACAATTTTATGCCTCTGTACTATTCCAAACTAATATTGAAAAAAAAATGCATTTCTAAATTAGATTCTACATGCTTATTATGCATAAATGTTTTTTGAAATGATTATATTTAGAATCCTTGAGAACTGAAACAATTTGGGATATTATATTTTGAAAGAATGATAAAAAAAATATTATATATACATATATATAAACTCATATATAAACATATATATTACTTTTTATCTTTCTTTCAGAATATTTATAAATATATCCACACATATGTAAGTTAGGAAAAGAGAAAAATGTTTACAGAATAAAACTATGAAGCCAGAAATGGGAGAGAGAATTTCTTTACAAATGTATTAGACCTTAGCATTACCTAAATAGTTAAAATGAATCAGTCGTTTGGAGATCAAAAATGGTGATGGAGTCAAACAGATTTATTTTGAACCCTCATAGAATATATTTAACTGATCAAAGGCTGAATGGGTTTCAAAGTCGATGAGAAATTAATTGTTTCCAGTATATTAAATCAGAGATGTTTCTTCAGCATAGAAACTCTTAATTGACTGTCAAATTGCCCATAGCTTGGCTTCTGTTGACCATTCATGCTAATTATTTTCTATGGATTTATAGTAGTTATGTTCAGGAGGACAGGGAAATATTTTACCTTAATTTTACAAAGTTACATAGAGGATGCCATCCAAGAATATTGGAAGTCTCTGATGATGAGGAGACTATCTGAAAAAACCAGACATTGTCCCATAGACAAACAAATTTCAGAAACTCTTTCTGTTGCCATTTGAACATGTACATGTCTCCCAAAGACTTTGAATAGAATTTTGCATATGTGTAAGAATGATATCACAGTTATGAGCTCTCTACCCTGAGTCATGTTCATCACAGAAGTGAATGCAGTTTAACTGCAATTCCAGAGACCAAATATTTATGCCTTGCTTTGCTAAATAAATCTTAATGGGAATTTTATTTCTGCTATTGTTTTATATTCTTGTTAAGTGTTTTTAACCTTCACAGACATTTGATTGATTTCAATACATTTTCTTCAGAACTAACAATAAACAGTCCTGTGATTCATAAACACACAGAAGTAAAGCTACATGGACACAGGTAAATCCTTGAGAGTGTTTGACCACTGAAGCTAAACTACTTAATTTTGTTCAGACAATTCAGGCGTAGATGTTGAGCTGAATACTGGAATACAGGAAGCTTTGCTGTGCATTTGGAAACTTTACTATACATTCTTATAGTGTGCATATAGGGAATAATTCTGCTTTATAATTAATTCCATTCTTTGATGGTTTATGCCAAATCCTAATCTCCCTGGAATAATTAGGATTTTTCCCATTGAAATTATTGGACAGTCTCCCATTCATTTTAATGGGATTTAAACAAGCTGTCAGAATTTTCTCTTTAAAATTAGCTATCCCAAAATATTCTTGCTTCTATGTCTTGGAAACTGGGGAAACCTATATATCTATTTATTGTAGTATAAATAGAGAGGAAATTAATTTATTATGCTATTTCTGGTGTTGACTTCGACTCTTGTCCAAGCCAAAACAAAACAGAACTAACCAAATATAAAAATAAAGGAGCACTAACTTTCCAAAACTCAAAAGTTTTAGGAACAGCAGTTTTTCAACAGCAGTCTTAATATATCTGGGAGGCCTGTTTTGAATTTGCCTGTTAACTGAGGTAGTGTGCACTAAAGGAGATTCATGAAATTGGAATTTTCTTACTCATAGGAAATGAACTTTTTATAGCTTACTATACTGGAATTATATGTAATTCCTTACTTAGACCCATATGTATTTTTCTGTGCAAGGATCTTTAATACTTAGCAAAACAAAAGTACTTTTTTTTATTTCCTAATGGGGAAAGAACTATGTTCTGGACATATTTCTGATATTTCACCTGGAAGAAGTGGAGAAGAGAAAACATTTTTTTTTTTTTTTCTGCTTTGCTGACTTGACCAGCATATTTGTAAGGCTATTTTTGTAAAGGATATATCAACTGACTTTGATGTGCTTTTCCTGTTGTTGCTCCGTGGGTTATGTGGGGGTTTTTTATTTATCCCTTTTCACTAATTAAAACAAACAAACAAACAAAAATCTTTATTTATGCCTTCCTGACACAGTTCTGAAATGATATTTGAGTTGACCTGCATCACAGTCATTAAATGTTGGCATGCTTCACCTCTCACATATTGTCCCATGTTTCAGCCCTTCAGTATGCGTATGTTTCCTTTGGGGATTCAGGTAGCCTAGAATGTTTTGCCCAGAGATCGACAGAATATAAATTAATCTGAAGGAAAACGTTTGACTTCTTCTCTCCAAACCAGACATCCAAAATAGGAACTGAGATACGGGACACTGCTTTACAAAATTTTTAGAAGCTTCTATGATCAGTAAAGCTGAGCCTCGCTTCATTCTGTCTGTACTTCAAAACAATATCTCAGTCAATGAATTGTGACTGCAAAGCACTCCTTCCACCTACACAAGAGCCATTCAAGATCCTCGAAGGCTCTGCATGTTTTTACAGAAAAATGAAATAATCTGAATACTAATATTGATATCTTTTCAAAGTCTACATATTGGTCACTTTCTTTCAGCAAGAGAAATAAGTGTTATTGTTTGTTGACCTATTTTGTGAGATTTATGATCAACGCCCATCACTAATAAAGCAAAGAGATATTATCAAGAGTTGCCTGGATGTGCATGTAATTCATACTAACCAGAAAAATGGCCCTTGTTTCATAAAACGTACTATTTTCACTAGGACCTCACAGAGTCACAGGGAGAGATTCAAGCTTACAAATCCTTGTCTCCTTTTCAGAGTAGCATAAAGACTTTTAAACACTGAAGGAAAAGTGTTGCCTTGCTAAGGATCAGAAACTTGGACCTAGACAGAGTTTGAAATCTCATAGAAAAGGATGGGATGGGTGGGCTTAGGTTGAAAACCTCTGTTAGACAGTGGGGGAAGTGTCTTGGAGATCGTTCTCTCTTCTGACTTAGAAGAAGTGGGCACATAATTATTGTTTGTAGGAGTAATCCTTACTCTATCACACTACCATCATCACCAGATGACAACTCCCATAATTACCTTTTCTGTAGGTCAAACATGATGGTGACAAAGGGGACTTCAACCTCTACTGCCCCCAAATTTTCCATTCAGATCAACTGTTTACTTTGCCTTTGATTAGGGCTGTTTCTGCTGCTGCCACTTTGGTCTTTACACAACCGAAAAATCCAACAGGAAACAAGGCAGTGTTAAAGAGAAACCCGATGTATCACATTACCTTTTTCTTTCCTGGATTTTTGCTCGCTACCAACATTTATATCATATACTGTTATCAGTCAAAACATTGACTTTTTTTCAGACATCTTTAAAAAAACAACAAAAATGGCTTATATAAAATGTATTTGTGGCTCTTGGAAATTTATTATCAACACAAGTCAAATGAAAATATATTATTTATACCAAATAGAATGATTCTGCATAACAAATAATAATCATTCTTCATTGTTTTTTGACCTATACTAAAACATAAGTTCCAGTTTTCATGAGTCATTCTAATTAGAACAGTAATTGAAATTAGATTTGTTTTTCCATCATAAATAGGTCATCCATTAAAATAAATCATCTTATTGTCTTGCAGAGCTGTACAGGAACCATGCAGCACACTGGGTTCTTGATGCACTGTGTTCTGGACAATCAATAAGACAAATTTATGAACATGATTTGTTCAGTGAAGTAATTTAATTGTATGTAATCTGATCAGAAAGGATTTAGAAATACGAAGATGGGAATTGGGAAATGAGTAAAGCAGATGCATAGTAACACAAAGCAAACCAGTAACACGAAGCTACCAAAATGTTGATTCAGGCTTTCATAGACTGGCCTATCTTCCTGGCTCAGGAAGCTTTTTGTATTAAACTCTGACAGAAGTTATCCAGTGCAGCCAGGCTGATACTGACAAAGCAATTTGCACCATTGTGAGAATCCTGGCACTGGGCCACCCATCTGATTCCTGCTTTATATATTTGCAGATTTTGAGTGGGCAGAAAAGTTGTTTATAGTTCAAGGAGCTGATCCTTACTGGCAGTGTAAAAAGCCTTCTGGAGCCTACTAAATTATCACACATGTCCCCCTTTCCTTTTAGCACAAATAAATTGAAACACTCTTACATATATTTTACATTCCAAGGTGCAGTTTTCTGCCCTCTGGAAATATCTTTTAGTCTTTAAAGAACAATAATAAAATATGCATTCAGAGTTCAGTAGACAGGATCAGAGGATGCAATTAACCACAAGAATGAGACGAGACTTACAACTCAGGTCTTCTTTTTCTCCAAGAAAGTGCCCTGCAAAATATTTTAAAAAGCAGCTTTTGATTTATGCCTGCTGTTTTTGCAGTGAGAGTCTACAAGTGAAAATCAACCCTTTTCAAAGACTAATTTTAAAAGCCTATATAAATGGATTTTGCACAGAGAAGAGGGGAATAATCCCTTCTAACCGTCAATATGGTGAGACGTACAGCATGCACAGATCTTGGTGTATCCTGCGTAGGAAGACAGCCTGCCTGGTGCGAACGTTGCACATTGGTTAAATAAGTCCCACTTTGCCAGTGAGCCTAAAATATCCTCCAGAAAGGCAGTGTATGTTACCCTAGGCATGTTATTATGCGAACTGCATGCCACAAAGCTGGAAATTCCTGTTTTACCAGCTTGAAGGCAGACAGAATCAGCTCACATCTGCTCCTTTTACCTGTATAACCTAAATGGGATGAGTGATGGAAAATGAAATTCATCTCTTTGGGCAAGGCCAGATTGCTAGGCTCAGAGTGGCCCCTAATTCTTATCTTTCTCCAGGTCTGATCCACAAGCAACCCACAGTCCTGGCATCCCATGGAGACTACATGAAGCTCAAAGTTCCTGACTTGGACTTCCAGTCAGGCACGATGTAGAGGCCTAAGCGAGAGCCTGCCAGAAAAGAGCTAAACACTGTGTGACATGAGAAGCACAGAGATATTTTATGCTTCTTCAGAACTTCGCACAAAATTAACTTTCTGCCATTACCTGCTATGTGTTTGTAGGAAGAGAGCCCAGACCTATACATGCAGCTCAGCTGCGGCTTTTGTTTAGAGCAAGAAGAAAATAGTGGAAGGCAAGCAGGCATCTAATATGTACAGATGCTATGTGGAGCGCACCAGCAGACTATCGGCAGCTGGTTCTTGTTAAACATTTCTGAGGCTTTGAGTTAAGCAAGTGCAGCATCTCCAGCCCTAAAATTTGAGTCTTGCAGATCTAATCTTCCTCTGTTTCAAAGAAAGGAAAGATTTTCAAAGCCTCCTTGCAAGGACCGCTGTGCAGTTTTTTGTGTCTAGGTGTCAATGGCACTGGTGCTCCACTGAAGCCTTGTCCTCCCCTGGGTTGCACTGAGAGTTCTCCCATGACTGGTCCTGCCTCCTAGGTGGTCTCCTCTCCAGTTTCGTCTCCTTTCATTCTCAACTGGATCTCCTGGATGATCCCTGGCTCATCAACAGACCTGTGACCAGACCGGTCTCTTCCCGCCATCTGAGCCATGGCCCTGAGGGACCAACCACTCCTGGCGATCACTCTAATTTTGTGTTTATTGCCTGAGAGAAGAGATTTGTTATCTCTGAAATGAGTAAGTTACATGGGAGTAAGATACACAGGAGAAAAGGAATTCCCTGGGAACCAAAGCTTACTTGCTTAATGCTTTGAAGTCTACCAGGAATGTGGACAATATAGGTCCATTTCTCTTGAACGTTCTCTCCAGTTCCCTGTGCTTTTGAAGTTAAATATCTCTCAGGTGAAATGATCAGACTTCACAGAAATGCTTGGTTGAAAATGGTTGCGGGAGCAAACATCTTCCTCTCCCCTAAGAGTATTCACTTTTCAAAATTTGAAAGAAATTACGCAAAGAAGAGTTCACTCATATAAGAAAGTTTCTACTTAGTATGATTTTATAACAAAAGCAAGATATTTTAATTCTGAAATATTTTTTGAATTATTCTATAAACTATTTTTGGAAAAGCAAGAGTTTGCTCAAAAATCTTTAACAGAAAAAAATTCACTAAATAAGTTAATGGAAAAAAAAGTGATATATTTGGAGCCAGATATATTGTCTATAAAGTTATTGCAACACACCATTTCTTTCACTGAGAGAAATACAGAAATACAGAAATGTAATTTAATATGGTTTGTGATGGCTTTCTAAATTGTTTAAATATTATGAAAATCTTAAGTTCATATCTCTCATTACTTTCTTGCATTCACTGACTCTGCAGATGTGGTATTTTATAAAGATAAAATATAAATAAATGTTTAACAAACAAGGACATAAGAGAAAAGATTCAAAATTTACATTAGAAAAGCTTACAATAACGAATTCATAATTTTTTTTTCCCTTTTTTGTCTATAGTATGGCTTGGATATATGAAAGTTTAGATCACCTGTTGATTTATGCACTTATTAAAGAAGAGCAATGATAAATGTTCTGGCATGAATGTGTGCACTGCTTTCGTCTCCTGTGCTTCTTAAATGCTCATTAGCGACATGCTATTGCTGACTGTATGAGAAATGGTCCAATTCTTCCCACTATCTGCCTCCATGATGTGGTCTTTGAAGAATTTGTTGATTACTCAGTAATGGAAAAAGACAACTTTGCTGATGTTGAGTTTGATAAGACAGTTCTTTTTGAAGCATCACTTTAAAAAATCCTAAGATATAGATCAAAATGAGACCAAAGGAATTAAGAATCCGGTGCCATTGTTCTCCAGCAACAATTTTTCAGATGGGTTTAAATAATGATCACAAAAGTAGGTGCACAAAATAGAAAAAAAAATAAAAAAGGAAGTTAGTAAAAAAATTAAAAGTGCTTAATAAGTGAAAGTGTTGGTAAAATGGGCAAACGTTTGCTTAATTAAGTAAGCTAAATGTCACCGAACAGGGACTTAATTGATTGGATAAGAAGGGATTACTGTTCTTTAAATGAGGATTTTAAAGAGATAATGAAGTATTTCTGCAACGTCTTCTCCAGCACCAGAATCCTTGAGAAAGAACTGACCACAGTGATTCAGAAGCTGATTAACCCTACCTATCACAAACGATCCCATTAGTAATTGGTTTTATAAAGATACACCTATATATTAACATAATTATGGTAAGAGATGGAAAACAACAGTGGCCCATTTGTGGCTACCAAACGATGGTGGCAAAGCTTGGAAATTGCTGGCAGGCAAGGATACTCAAGCTTCCGAGTTCTCCAAATTGATAATGAACATTAAATGTCTTTGCAATAATCTTAAAGTTAAACGAGAATGACACTCAAACACAGTTAAAGTTTGGAATCACCAGTATTTTGAGATTTTATATTGGTCCCTCTCTCAAAAAAAAAAAAAAATTCTACATAAATGGAGCATAAATTCTGACCAATATGATGAATTTGCAAAATATTTGTATTCAATGATTAATTAATAAGGATTTCTTCACCTTGAAAAGTCACTTATAAACTACTGATTACCTTTAGTTTTGTATCTAGTTTTGAATTTTAACATGAAATTCAAAATCCTATCTTTAAGATATCACTCAGTAATGTTTCAATTAATTGTCCTGTACCAAAATGTCATTTACATAATTATAGCGAAAGTATCTCTCTTTTTTTTAGGGCAACATAATAGAATGCATTTCTCAAAGGAAATGTTGGCCTCTCCTGATTCATATATTATGTTTATTTTAAAAATAATACAGGTCCTTTATAAAATGCATAATTCTCCTTATTCAGTAACAAAAATAAGATGATGATCAGAATGCAGGATAAAAAGCAACTGATTTTACAAACTAAATATAAGAAAAAAGTACTTGCAAAACTTCTCATAAATGTTTCCCAGGATCTAAAAGCTAAACTAAGTATCAATATTTTCTGTATTGGTGAAAGAAACTACTTAAATCGGAGAGTTTGAAGGCTATATTTACACCCTGGCACTATGTAAAATATTAAAACTATTTACATGAGCGCTGAATGGATACACTCTAAAGTACCAAAATTTTAGAGGTTCAAGTTATTGCTGTTAAAAAGTACTGAAACAAGAAATATTGTCTGATTTGGGATTTCATGACAACTTCAGACATTAGCTAAGCTTGTGAAAGTTTTCTCTAAATTTCACTGGGCACAGGATGAGAATAAAATTAATCTGATCTATTTTGAACTGCTCCCATCCAACCAAGTCTGCAAGTGAGTCAAGTATGTTTTCTGACACTAGCCAATCCTCATGTATTTTTTTGAGAACAAGTGGTAATTTTATCAGAGAACTAGTACATAACATTTATATTTTTTTTACAGAGACAGAAGAAACAATGGGACCAGGTATACTGTCAAATAACATTTATGAGCAACTCTTGAACACTGAAAAAGAAACATCTGGATCAACAGACCTAGTCTCCTGCTAAAAAAGATAAGAGACTCTTTAAGGCCTTTCACAGAGCTTACTTTTAATTTAATTGAATATTTCAATTTGTCTTTGCCCTGATTGTAAATGCTTTTTCATGTTATTGTCATCATTATGACTATTATTGTAAACTATTCAACATTAGCTGTCTGATTTATTCAAATATATATACAGTGCATTATCCTAAGTCAGTCCTTAGTAAAGAAAGAAAACAAAATAAAAATGAAATAATGAGTAACCTTGTTACTTCTGTTTGTCCTTTTAAAGTATTTTCTCTAATTAACTCCTTTAGTTAATGGTTCCCGTTGAAGATAGATTGACTCCACGTATTTTAACAGCTATGAAAGACATTCTGCTTTTACTTTATCGGCATTAGATCTACATGTGTAACTTCTGAAAATATGGGGCTAAGGCTGTAGGACAGAGTTTGGCAGTCTCCCAGAATGGCAAAATGTAAAGTTTTCAGAGTCAGACTCATAGAATATAGTTAAGCATTTTAATTATTTCATTTTGAAAGAAATGTGCCAAGCACTTGGGTCATATAGTACTTGAGTGTTTTAAATATTAAACATTTCCACACAACATGAAATATTCATAGCACAAACATGTGACTACCATGGCTTCATGTCAGTCTTATAAAGGGAAATGGCTCCTCTTTTTTTTTTCGACATCCCTAGACAAGATTTACCTACATCTGCTTTTTGAAATACTTCCAAAGTTGCTAATTATTATACTATAAACATTCTTTTTTATTATTTTTTGCCAAAATAGTGGGAGGTATTCATCAGACTCATAAAATATTAATAATGGTATCCATTTTGCAGTAATGGATTCATTGACAGGTTTTAGGATTCTGCAAAAGAAGAATAGATTTCTGAGGGGGCGGGAAGGAAAAGGAAATGGAAGATTTAGCTCTAATCCAAAGGAGAAGAGATAGAAAGACTTTGAGTATTCCTCGCTGGATTTGAACTTGTAAAAAACACATATTGTGTAATAATCAGCACTGCCCTCTAGCCTTGCTTCAGTTTAGTCCCAGAGGAAATAGAAATAGCAGGGATTGACAGTTCCAGGTTAAATTTTCAGAATCACTTTTGCTGCCTTTTTTTTTTCCTTGAAAAGAGCTATCATTAAAAATAAAGGTTTTGAATAAAACATAGGTAAACTTCAAAAATGTATTTTAAATTAAGACAGACACAAAAAGATTGTACTTAAGTTGACAAAATAACAATGGCTCTGTGGCAAAACAAATCCTTGGGTCTACAGATTTCTTTTATTTTTAGATAATTTGTTAAAATCCAAAAATATTGCTAGTGACTGTAAATGCTACCAAAGGTATGTGCGTAAAGTAACATCTTGTTAGGTTTGTACATCTTTAGCCTTTCTGAGTAACTACTGAGTAGAACATAGCATTGAAAATCCATCACTGTTCGGGAAAGAACAAATAGTAGAAAATGAATGTTACCTTAAGTTTGAATTTTACTATATTTTTTATGTTCATAGGTTTGGTCAAACATTTGGTCAAACATTTCCCCCAGGTTTCCTGAGAGTATTTACAATTCCCTTAGGAAAACACTTGTTCTGTAGTTTTTCCTCCACCTTTGGAGATTTTATTTATAGAATTTGTCTCCAACCCTTTATAACTGCAAAGACCAGATATGATATTATGCTTGGAAAAAAAATCTTGTCACTCCACCATTTAATACTATACAATGATTTGTACTTTAGACTTACCACATATGTAATTTTGTTTCATAAAAGAATAATTTTGTTTCCATTCTAGTTACCATCAGTCATGGAATCATTACATTTGGAAAAGACTTTCAATATCATAGTGTCCACCTGTAAGTCCTTCAACAACATGCCTGTTAAACCATGTCCCTATGTGCCTCATCTACAGATTCTTGAACACCTTCAAATCACTGTAATTTTTCCTCAATAGTTACTGTGCTTCTTTAAATTAAAAGTGAATTTTATTGTTTGCAGAAGCCATCTGATGCAATCACAAATGAGCAACAAGACTGTTATAAAAATAGTCACCAATAATTTCAAAGGAGCTGGCATTTAAATTATATTCATGGTTCTATGGGTAAGGCTCTTTCCACTTAATATACATAAAATAGGTGTTTGTCATTTAAACCTGTTGTCTGATTCCTTTATAGATAAAGAAAGTACTATCAATGAGTGACATGAGGACCTCAAGGTGGTGACTCACTCTCATCCTATACCACATCCAAGAGAATAACTTCCCACTCAAGTTGTATGAATCACCTTAGCAGGGACTATCTGTCTCAGTGGACTACAGAACAGAATTAGAGATCTCTCCCACATTGGGTATCAACATTTTAGGTACCTGAAGTCAGGTTAGATGAGATGCATTGTAAATGATGACTATGTCAGAACACAACCCCAAACCACATCAATATCTTTCCCTTAAGAGGAGCTATGTAAATGCAAGACATTACCATCACTCAGTTCAATCTGATAGAAAATTAGAAGTAGAGATATACTACTTCCATCAGATTATGTTTCTAGTTTCATGATACAAAGAGAGAACTATATGACTTTGTTATTTGATTATCTGTGTAGTTTTGGCTATTTTACATTAATTCTTTCATAAAACATAACTTCATCCCGTGAAGCACTGTGTATAACTAGGGTAGCTAACTCATGCCAACAGAACTGCACGTATTTCACAAAAAGTTTAACTGAAATTTTAATGCCAGAGCTACAGAGCTCCTGCTGAGCAATCTAAATCCTCAGTTATGATAGGAAGATTGCTGTGCCTTTTGTCTACTTCTGACTGTCCTGGAGAACCACCGACGTTTCTTGCATAAACCATTTCTTGCTCTTACTCTTGCTGAAATTAGTGTCTAGTCTTTTACTTTTTAGCCATATGTAAACTTCAGAATATGACTTGTAGCTTGGACTAAAGATTATATCTATTGCTTTACATCATACTGATATTAGTATATGTTATCAATATCAGTAGATATACTGATATTAGTTATTGACTAATTTCAGAACTTGTACTTCCACTTAGAACTTGTGATATTTGATAAAGGAATTTTTTTGTGTTTTGTATCTGTAGCAGATACGAATCCTAATAACAGATTTACTAAAATTATAAAAAGAGTGGATTATGCACTCTCAAAGAATATTATTGAGTATGCCAATAAGACTTATGAAACAGTTATTTTGATTCTCGCAAATATTCTTGTCTCTGAGTAAAATCATACGGCAGTCAAATTTTATATTAAAATAGATATTTACATTTTAATGCAGGTGTGGTTAACTCATTTGCTGCTGAGCTGCTGTTTAATATTTTTAATTAAAGACAGACAAATGTTGCCTATGATTTTGCTAATGCACTATAGGAAGAAAAATGGTAAAGAGAGCAGAGTGTTTCTACTTTAAACTATTTTTACACCTGCATTTTACTCACCACAATCTACCTGGCTTCCCTAGCTACTTTGCTGCAGCATTTTGTAACTTGAAACACACCTTTTCAGCACGTAAATGTATACTGAGTGAGGAACAAATACAATACTGCTCTGGCACATCAGTTAATTGAATTCTAATACTACCTTTGTTCATCTTATCTTTTATTTACTCTGCTTTGGGATTCTGGTGCCAAGAATTTTGGGCACAAAAGACTATAGATTTAACATACTCAGGTTTGCAGTCTGGGCCTTCATGATTCTGCAGACCTCTTATTCTTGAGCCCCTCTGAAAAGAACCACATTTCAAATCACCATCGCTTCATCTGAACATGACTTCAGTTGGCTTTTGGCTTGACTCAGCAGCCATCTAGCAGCATGAAGTCATACCTGCACAGATTTCCAGTGGCAGAAGGTGGGTCACATAATGGTGTTAAGATAAACCATGGTGGGATTGAACTGTGATGGTCCACTCATAAGAGGAAGACCACGTTTCTGCAGTGGTTCCTTAAAAGGCAATACAAAAGAATGTACTTGTACAAGCTTTGCTAAGAAGCATTTGTAGAATTCAGGCAGTGATCTCCATAGTTAATATCGATCTGTGCATGCCCATGATTCTTAATTTCAAAACAAACATGTGAGATTCCAGTATGTAAATCATTTAGAAATGTTAAAAACGAATGGCAAACAGTCAAGAATTAGGCAAGCCGTACTCTTCTCAGCTATTCAGTAAATCATGAATTTCATATAAAAAGAATACCTATATTCCAAAAAATGAAAAGAATATGTACATTTTGAGTTTGCCTGACAATTCCTCTTACTATTGGTAGATTGTATTGTCTACAGATGAAGAGATTAAACAGACCTAAGCTACAAATCACTGTAAACGCAAAAAGCTAAGCACATCCTGATATTATATATTTTGGGATCACTATTTTTGTCTTCTATTTTGTGTATTTTTTTACTGCTTTAGCCTTTTTAATTTGATTTGAAGAACTACAAAAGTGTGTCTCATGTTTTGTGTGTGTCTCTCCAGGACTCTGCAGTGGAATGCTCTCAAAGGAGCTTCTAAGGCACATGCAATTTTGATGTAGAAAAATTAGCAGGGTGTGTACTGATTCTTCCTCTTTGATGTTCCCTATCTACCACAGTAGTATCATCTTGAAGAATGTGAATATGTTTAAACACACAGAAATGCTTTCCTCTGGAGAGATGTGAGATGGCCTTAATTGAATAGTGCTGAACAAACAGTGTGACATTTTACCCTTTGCTGTACTTCAAGTCTCTTCTGGTTTTTTTCAGACCTTGATAACATTTTTTAGTCTCTTCCTACAACACTATCAAAAAGACTGAACCAACTTTATCATGTCTCTACCCCTTCCTCTTATTCATCTTTTTGAACTACAAAAACTGTGTGACCCATTTTCCCAATCTTCTGATCTGTCTCTGGCTCTTGATGTGAATGAAAATTTAGTGAATGTGTGAAAACGCTGCTAATGCTTTGCCAGTTTCATCTCCCACTTCCTCCAGAATTCCTGGGTATGCGTAATCTGGTCAAAGACCTTGGCAATTTTGAAAGGCTATGACCTTATAACAATTGTTTTCTGCTATGTTTTGCAAACCAGCTAATTTCTCATCTGCTTTCCTTGGATGCCTGATTTGGTTACAATTTAAATTCTTTCAGGGATAAAAGCAGACATACGGTAGCATTTCAGCCTGTTCCTTCTCTGCTAAATCCCTACTGTCTTTCATGTGTTCTCACAATTTCTCACAATTTCTTAGAAACATGTTGATAAACAATTTCTAACTCTGTGTGCTCCAATGAAAAATTGATATGGCCTAAGACAATCACTCTTAGAAGCAGTTACTTTTACTATTGACAGGATAGAGGATTAAAAATAGAATTGAGATTGATGAAACTTTCAACTGTGTTAATTTACTTAAAGATTAGAGTTTGTTTTTTAACTTTTAAAAGTATATATTTTTAAAGGAATTAATTAGATTTTGTAAGGATATTTTTTCCAACATAGAAGCAAGCTATGCTATATGTTAAAGATTAAATGAAATGATAAGAAAAAACAAAGAATATATTTTAAAGAGTAGTAAGAAAGTACTACAAAAGACCTTCATCTAAGATTACCTGATGCCTCAGTAAAGTTGAAGTAGCTATGTTAAGGATATAACAAGATGTTTTTAAATAGTTTTGAGGCCTGAAAACTCTCGGTCTATGTACCATTAAGTGCAATGGATACACTTTTTCAGATCAAGAAAGTGACCAAAACCACAAAGACAAACATTGAGATCCTGGGAACTTTTAGCAATGAAAAGCATCAGCATGAAGACAGAATATACAAATAGTGAGTAGCCCACACTGAAATAGCCCAGAGGGAGGTAAAGAGGAAGTTTCTTAAAATGATGAGGAAGCCAGCTCCGGCTTCTACTTTCTAGTGCTTTGACCATCTGGTAAGCCTAGTTTTCAGCCTTTGTTGTGACCAGAATTTCCTCTCTAGATCTGAAAACCTTTTCCAAAAACCAAATGTATGTCAAACAAACAGGGAGACAAACAAATAAACAAACAAAAAACACAGGCAACCAATCCTTATATTATGTTCCCAGGGGAAAAGAAAAGAAAAAGAAAAAAAAAAGCTTTACTCTTATCTTAATAGTATCTTCCTAGTAAAAATGATCTGAAACTGTTGTAATAATCCAGTTGAAGACCAGGGTTTGGATTGGCCTGTCCTGGCTTCCACTCCCCATCTTTGCCTACTATGCTATGTCCTTCTTGAGAGACAATGCCAAAACACCTACTGACTTTCAAGATCAGCAAAACGATCTCATAACATTAGTTTTATGTTACTAAATTCAGTGGCTCTTTTGCTATAGAAATAAAGAGAGCAGAAACAAATAGAAAAAGAATCAAACAAAATCTGACACTATCTCCCCATAAAATTATACAATCCTCTGTATTTTATTTTCTCTGTCACCTGGATTATATTGAGAATCCTATCTGTTGTTACTAAAGAGGGCTGTCAAGACTGACTGACTCATTCACTCACTCACTGGTAGCATGATCTCAAATGATTTGAAAAGATTATTACCAAAGAAATTGGCTTTAAAAAAGAAAAACATTGTTTTATATAATATGCCTAGTACAAGGGTCACCTAGACAAATATGGAATTAAGCCAACAGACTTTTGCAAATGATTTAAATCCATGTAGTCATAAACACACTAGACTAACTTTGCTTCATAAAGAGAAAATATGCAGTGAAAATATGTAGTTCTCCTATGAAGATGCTCAGAAGGACTAACATTCAGTGCATAAATTTATGCCACTGATGATGTTTGGAGCATTGAGAACTTATAGACAAGAAAATAAAGCGTATCTCCTAATAACACACCAAACAAAGGTTCTCTGTTAAGCTAAGGCTTCATAGTCTAAAATGATAGATAATGCGGACTGAAGGACACAACGTGACTGACCCGTCACTTCCAATACATATAGCATATACCCACTATGGGATCATAACATGAAAAGTCCAGTTTGATAGCAGATCTTGATAGTAGATCTTGATAGTACTTACGTGTTTCATACTCACACTATGAAAATGGACTCACTTCCACTTTCTCCCTTTTCCTTCTTGTTGTGTGGTACATAAGTTCCTTTCACAGACCGTAACATCAGTGAGATCTGCTGGCTGGCCTTTTTGTTTGCTGAAGTGAAGAAATAGAGAATAAAATAGCAGTCCTTTTACTCATAAGTGGCAGCCCAACTGTTATTCTTATATCTCACAGCACTCTAAAGTTTCAGAGAGAAAACATGTTCCCTCCCTAGTATGTTTTTCTAAAGGATATTAATAGTTTGTCTCCTTCTGCCATTCCATATTTTTGTCTTTATTTTTGCTAGTTTCTTCTGCTACAGAGCTACTGAACACAGTCAATCTAAGGTCTGTGTAGATTGGAAGTGACTCCCTACAGCATCCTTATTTTAAATATTTGTTCCACATTTCTGTCATTTGTTACTTCATTTTTTCTTTTGATCAGTGTGATGCACTGATTCCTAGTACAAAGAATCTTTTGTTTTCTGAGGATACTCTTATGCGTATGTCAACACACAGAGAGCTGTGCTAGCTGGAGCAGAAATGGCTCCAGACCAGCTTGAATACCTTGAAACAGAATATCTGCATTAGCTCAGCATACTGTCTAGGTTGATTATTCTCACAGAGTGAATGATTCTGTAATATGGCTTCCAGAGTTGCTGAGAAATTTCTACAAGCATTAAACTATACTATAATGATATGATCTTAATGTTCATCCATTTGGGGTTTTAGATAGGCTGCAGAAAAATAGACTCTTATTAAAGAAGTCATTACTGATAGCAGTCCTCATATTCAGTGTTCCCACCCTCAGCTCTCCCTCCCTTTTTTCCTCTTTTTACCAATCAGTTTTTTTGATCTCTGAGACCTTTTAAATTAGCATGTTTGCGTCTTGCAATAGTCTGGGTTTGTGTCTACTTATAGAGTAGTTATGCTGCAACAGCTGTCTGTATCTGCAGTGCAAGCTAGGCAGGATGGGAGTAGTGATTAACGGGCACCTGGTGAATAACAGACACTGGGGAAGAAAAGAGAACGAAACCAGATCATAATAAGCAGGAAGGGCCAAGGGCACACCTGTCCTATTACCAATGGTCAAATAACAACTCTCCGATTACCCTATGTATAACTGTTTCCTTGAATTCCTAACTAGTTGGTGACATAACATTTGAGTCAACAGTTCTTTTTTAAAATTAGAAAAATAAATCAGTTTTCCTTATAAAATGTATCTATCAAACACTTTTCAAAACATATATTGTCGATCAGGTCTGAAAAGAGAGTCTTATAAATGTCCACTGTTACAATGGTGAATATTTTGCCAACTGTTATTTGAAAAACTAACCTTTTCCATTAACAGGACATTTTAAGGTACCATCAAATCGCTTGTTTGGCCTATAGCATTATCTCTGCAAATATAAAGTTCTTGGCTTGAACACTGGTTCATTAGTACTGCACTACTTCCAACAAAAAGAACATTGAAAGACATTAGCTCTGAAATTAAAACATATGAAGCTGGCAAAATGCTGCACAGGAAACAACATACAGCAAGTCAAACTGCTGAGCATCCCAGAGAGGAATTGCACTGTGAACAAATTGTTCCTCTTGAAGAGAGGTGCATTTACCTCCTGCAGCCAGAACCTTTTCTTGCTCATAAGAAATACAGACACATCAGTCTCTCTGGAGAAAATGAAACAGTCAGCTGTTCAAATCATTATTTTGTTAAATGTACATTAAAAAGTGTGTTTTACTAGATGGATATAGTGATTGGATGCACTCTGAGATTTATTGTCCTTGAGTACAGATGCATACAATTCAGCAGGATGTATAGCTAATAGGCTTATAAAAAAGCCACATTAAAATTGTATTACTTAGATGACATGATTGCATTTCAACAAGATCCAGCTCATTTTGTGCACAGATTATTTACTTTGAACTCTGGTTATGTTAACCATTGCCCAGGTAACTTTAATTTTGTCTTGTGCATGTCCCACCTGCTGAGTGAAATTCTTTCACACAAACTAGACATAAGATGACATGGGATAAAGCACATTTCTTAAGAGAATTGTAACCAGCAAGTGTACTGATCGTAAGTATATTCTTTCCCATCTAACTTCCATAAAGGCTACAACAATGAAAGGGATTTATTCTACAGTGGTCAGTGAAGAGTTAGTCTTATCTTACCATACAGGAAGGCCTGTTAGAAAATTAGAAAACAGATTTTTTAAAGCAAATTAACATTTACCAGTATGGTAGATCAGCTTTTTTTTTTTTTTCTTTTTTTTTTTTTTTTTCTTTTTTTAATTAAAGCAAATGTTTTCTAAGTTAAGCTTTTGTCCACTAGGACAGAGAGTGATTGAGAAAGGGAGAAAAGAACAGTGCTTTCTGAAATCAGCAAGAGATAGATAAACAGCCTGGAAAACTAAGTGCGCAGGGAAAACACAACAGATTATTTGGCACAAAATATTCTAGGCTGTTGCCATATGAGAAGTTCAAGGTTGGATTACCTGTCCAACCTTTCTTAGGAATGCAGTTTTAGTCAGCATCTGGGAGTGTAGGAACAAAAAGTGGAGAGAAGCTGGCTGAGCTCCTACATAACATGCACATCTTCTGGTCTACTTGCACATTAAGATCAGTTCTCAAAGAAGGTGTTTGACCTGCCAGCTGGAAGTGAAGTGGCTGCCAGCAAGAGTTCATCAGAAAGTTAAAAACTGGGAGAGGTGGGGAGAGACTTAAACAAAAACAAAAGCAGAAAAATTTAATACCCAGGAACTTAACACTAGTAGATCTGAGCTTCGGCTTGCACATTATGCAGTGAGATCTAAAATATTTCATGCAACAATATATCACAGCTACCGCCCAGAACATTTTTAGTGAAGGAAGCAAAACACAATTCATATAGGAGAATTTATCACGTAGTAAGAATAAAGCTATTCATTCAGAAATTCAGCCAAAGCAGCTAATATATCCCAACTTCTCTGTAACAAGCATCAGTAAGTAGTATCACATCCAGTCAGGATAATGGTATTAATTCGTGTGTGAAGACTAGCTACAACATTACAGTGTGCCCTAATGTCTACGACTGCTATTCAGTTCAGATTAGCAGCTACAATGGTCAGATAGCGAACAGTGCTTTCCTCTATCTCCTGGGTTTTTGGGGGTGGACTTCCACAAACCAGCCAAGCCCAACTTTTTTTAAATAGCTAGTAGTGATGAAACACAGTGTAAGGTCATTTCATCTACCTGAGAGTAATTAAGCACATCTTCTGTGTATATCCATGAGGATGGTATGTGCGTTAGAAAGTAATGTCACAGATGTGTGAAAAATGTGAGCAGCTCCAACGGTCTCTGTGATATTTTCATCTTTTGCATTTAGAAGATATTTTAAAAATAGTGCCTGGGAACTTCAGCATGTGTGATTTGGCTCAGAATCAGTGAACCCAGTGGAGACATGCTGAATTATAAACTAAGGATGTGCATTGAAACTCTCTGGCTCTACTGAAGTCAGAAAAGAGTCTACTTAATGAACTGGGAATTTCCTCAAAAGATCTCACAATAAATCTAATAATCAGGTATTGTTATTTTCCCTTAAGAAAGCACAATTACTGCATTGTTTATAATTCAATACTTAGATCTAAATTCTTACAATATCCTTCAAGAACACATAACAAATCACTCTATCGTACTGCTTAAATGGAATATGTGAGATATAAAATGGAAACGAGAGAGAACGAGCCCTTTGGTTTAAGGACTATACCTTTTCTGTATTCTATTATCGGATCATATTTCACTGTTACTGCTATTGCTACTATTATGTCTAATTCTATGATGATGATGATTTTTTTGAATGTTCCTATTAGGATTTTTTAATTTAAATGACATTTTGACTATCCCCGAAAGTCTTTATCCATTTCACTTGATTATTAAAGTAATTATTAAAGAGTAGAAAAAAATATAAAAGTTCTTTTTAAGAAAAAAAGGGCACCATGGGTTTCAGCAAGTGAAGCTGTTTTCATACAGACTGGAAATGAAATTAACATGGCAGCTTCATTCTGTTGTTAAACAATGGCTGAAATATATCATAACACATAAGGGGGGGATGATTTCTAGTACTGACTGAGCACCCTGGCTTGCTGAAGTGTGTAGGCTTGCAAGACTGCCTAGTAGAAACACTAAAGTCTTCTGACCTAAATTCACACACTCAGCCTTCATCTCACTGAAAATAGAGTCTGAAACATATTTCACTGTGACCTCTTCACCCAGTACTCTTTCATGCACCTACTGAAATTCAGGACAAAATTTCTGTTGACTTTTAGCAGGGAATGATAGTGAACCTATTTATTTCAGAGGTGGTTTTGCAGTTCCAAAGCAAGCACGGTATTTCTCAGTGATGGAATGCACATTTCTGGAACTTCTTTTGACTTCTGAAAGTTAGGATATAACTTTTTCTTTTTCTCTTTTTTTTTTCTTCTTTTTTTTTTTTTTTTTTTTTTTTCAGTGTAGCAGCCCGTGAAACATTTCTTTCATCAAAAAACAAGGAGAAAGATTAAATCTCAGAATAAAGCACAATGACTATTCATGAAAATGAAATAGATAAGGAAAACAGACTTGAATGGAACCAAAACAGAATATAGCTTATTTAGGGTTTTTTGTATTTCAAAAGTAAGACATCATTTCAAACATGTGGAAAATTAAAGTTCTAATCAAAATTTAATTCATTTTTTATATTATAGAATTATATCACAGAATAATATTTTATAAAACCATTACTATAAAAATAAACAATGCTCTCAGATAAATTTCATTCAGATTCCAGAGAAAATAATACAATGAAAGATAGTATATTAACAAAAATATTTTATCCTTAATTTCATCCATAGTATCTTAATATCTCAAAATATCCTTAATATCTTTAATACCTTAACAAAAATATTTTATTGAGGTAGAGAAACAAAAAAAGTAGGGAAAAATAAAAGTGAAAAGGAGATTTTTGAGAAAAAATACTTCTGTTCACACTTGCAGTGCATAATTTTTAGAATTTTTGCCACTAACACAGAAGGTATGACAGATGAAAATGCATGCCAAAGTACAAAATAACATGTAGCACATTTATAAGATTAAGGGAGTCATTGGAAAAGTACTGAGAGAAAATCAGAATACACAATAATCATAGATATAGCAGTAAAAACCCAATGAAAGACCATAACTGTAAACATAAGTACATACTAGCAGTGCACAACATCTCACATCTTTCTTATTTTCTGTACCCTGATCCATATCCCACCCTCAGCTACACTTATAACAGCATTAACATTTGTTAGTGTTATAAGCATTGACAGTTGTATAGCAGACGTGATGACCAGCGATATAGCAAATGTTTCTGTTTTCAAAATGAGATTAAAAATATAGAGAAAAACATTGTCCAAAGTAAAATATCTAAAATACTATAGAAGATAGCAGTAATGGTTTCAGGGTCACCATTTTTATAAATTACACATCTCAGACCCCAGTTCAGCAGTTCAGCATATTATTGGTGTGTAAGTGTTAATTTCTTCTTGAATCATCAGCTGAAGTCACTGAGGGCTGATGCTAAGTAATCTTACTATAGTTTTTCGTGGTGTATTTAATTGACCACGTGGTAAAATAAGTGAAATATTTCAATAAAAAGCCTTATCAAAAATATTATTTTGATTACTCTCAAAAAATTGTAAATTCTGGTTGAATTCAAAGGGAATTTATCAGTTAGAGAAAGTATCTGGGAAGATGTTCATTATGCTCTTAGGTCAACAACAAACATATTCTACCTTTAAAACAGTCATATTCCCTTCTGGTCAAAGTGGTGTGGACTCATGTCTCCTTCATTGCAACAGCAAAACCATTTCTTGTCATTCCTGTAGAAGTTTTAGAAATAACATAAAATATTTAAATTTTGATTAAACCAGAGAGGAAATAACTCACTAGAATGCTTCAGATATTATTTTGAGAAAGGGAACATGGTTATAAACCTCTCTGTATTCTAGCAACTAGGAAATTTGACCATTATGATCTTTCCTCTCAAGTGAGTATTTGAATTATCAGATCACAGGTCACTTTTCACTGTGGTTTCTTCACTTCCTTCTGTTGCAGCTTTTGTACTTTAAATGTACTTTTCACTGGAGAAAACAAGATGCTGTTATTATTAGTTAATACATTTTTGACCTTCACAATAGAAAATGAGACCTGGTGGCTTCAGAGAATATTTAATTGCTCACCCAGCAACATCAAGTAGAGCTATTCAATCTATTTATTTGTTATTGTTGATTTTCCTGAATCTTAATAACTAGGACATTTGAAGAGTTAAAGTTTGGATATTCATACTCTTCTGTCAGGGAGAACATTACAGAAGAGCATTAAGCCTTCCTTAAGTAATCTTTTTCCTTAGTAAGCTTTTTGTACAACTGCTATCCCCCTTTTTTAACATTTCTCTGAATCAACTCCTTGTTTTCTTTGTGACTTTAGTCAAGTATTTAGATTATTTTTTAATTTTTTTCCCTATTTCTTAAAATACAGATCTTCTAAGAAAGCCTTGGACATCATTTCACCTTCAGCATATTATATTATAGAAAGGTGCATATGAGTTGTCATGTAAAACAAGATGGCTTAACACAAATAGTTAAAAATTAGTGGGTATGATACAGGCAAGCATGTACACAGGTACATGCACTCAATTGCAATTTTGATACAGTTGATTCGTACCACAAAAACAGCAGTGTCATTATCATTTGTTATAATAGACATGTACAATAATGAAAAAAATTGTATACATGCATCTTAGCAAGACTATTACATACAATAGAGAAAACGAACATAAATATTGCAATCCTTCTTTCAAAGTGGAAATCGTTTCAGGAATTGCCATTAAAATTCAAATTTGCCTTTCAGTAATCATTATTTATAGTATTTCAGCTAGTGAAGAAACAAGGTCTCGTGTTTTTATATACTAAAACATGCTAAGAAAGCCTTGTGGTCTCTCACACTTCTCTCTGCCTCCTTTTTGTCTGCCTTTGGTTACAGCTAAAGCTCTGGAAAGGCAAACAGATAACATCTGCTTAAGAGTGTGAGATTATATGGAATCATAATCTTCTGAAAGAGAAAATACAGAAAATGTACTTTACTTGCCAAACTTTCACAGTTTCAATTCAGCCAGGGGTTTGTTTGCCTTTTTTTTTTTTTTTTCCTAAGTCACATGCTGTGTCATAACACCAAAAAATATATTTCATGCAGGAGTAACATTTAAGTGTGGCAATAGTAAAAAAAAAAAGAAGAAGAAGAAGAAGAAGAAAAATGTAAAAGATGTAAAAGGATATGCCATGAACAGATGCCCTTTTTATTTTGGGAAGAATTTAGATGCTGTGAGCTGAAGTCATTCCAGATTTCAGTTCTGCTGGAAGTCCCTTCTGAAAGCCAGAAAGAAAAACTACCAAGAAATCCAATCCAGCTTTCAACGAGAACCGGAGTTTCCCACTGTTTTGACCATGTGCCAGGTTATTATGTGAATGATTCCCCATGAAATCTCATTATGTGCTAGCTTCTCCAACAGGACTCTGCCAGGTGTAAATCACTCCCATTCTAAAGAAGTAACTATTTTGAAACTAAGTGATGGGCCATTATTCAGTAGGTGGAAAAAAGAATGGTAGAAATTAATTACTGATTGCATACAAGAGATTTTACTTGTCCACAAGCCCAAATTTCACTCGTTTCTCAGTCTTTGGGACTATTATTATATCTATCCATAAGCACCTAAAATAGTGGGATCAAATTCAAAAAATGTTTGATTTTATTTCCAGTTGAGAAAGAGATCACTACAGCAAATCCAAGAGAAAATGGCTAAACAGCCACTTTTTAGATAGTTGAAGCTCAAGGAGATGATTCTTCTCCTTAATTACAAAGAGACAAATTCTAGATATAAGAACCAAAAGCAAAACATAGCTTTATTTTTGAGCTTTTTTAGATTTGGTAAAAGGATATGCTGTAGATCTTTAAATAAAATAGTTTTGACACACTCACACCTAGACAAATTGAGTTGTTTTAATTTATGACAAGAAACCAATGTGATATTAAGGAAATAACTACTTTTAACACTTGGAGATTTTTTGAGAAATATTCTGTATCAGACGCAAGTCATCTTTATTCCTCTTTTGAAACACTGAATTTGGGATACTTGTCATAAGATTAGGATACAATAAATTTTGTCCCCTCCGGATCCTAACCTCTGCAATGGACTGAAAAGTGCCTTGGCAGAGTGACTAATGTGTGCTTGATATGTCCTGTGCCAAGATACCGCCGTATGTGATCTGAGGCAACTCCAATGCAGAGAATGGGCAGATCTCATCCTGCACAGTGGCCACCTGTGAACCCGTGTCCTTTCCTGCACAGCTGTTGAGCAGACTCTACAGGCTGCTCATCTGCATGATCTGCCCTTCCCATCTCTTACCTCCTATTGGCAAGTGTGGCACGCGTGCAGAGAAATATTGCTTGGTAAATACCCAAAACAAGGGTATGAAACAGTGACAATACTAAGGGAAATGGACCAGATGTACAAAATCTCTTCTTCACACACATCCTCATAGGAAGCAGGGAAAATCATGATCCTTGTAGCTTCCAAAGAGCAAAAGATACATGACCATTGAATCCCAAAGGAATTGTGTATGGTGTATGTTTGCATGACAGCACTGTAACATCCGTATCAAACGATAAATAATCTCCCTAGCATATCCCAGCCCATCAAACATCTGTGCTGTGCTGCTTCCATAGCAACCAGCAATGCTCAGGATGAGGCCAGCAACTGCAGAAGGCTTGGCGCTTTGCAAGCTGAAAGCTTGCTAAAATCTCACTTTCTCATTGCAAGTCATGTGACTGTGGCAAACTGGAAGAACATAAATCCCACCATTACATCCACGGAACTATTTAGTTTCTTGTAAATTGTTAAGTGAATGTGGGGGGGGGGATCCCAAACAGCAATTGAACAGTGTTTGCTATTGAATCTGTGCATGAGAGGGAGCTCTGGATTTGTATTTTGGAAAATCATGACCTTTCCCAGAGGGTTACTTAAATAATTGAAGCTACAATGATCTCAAATATGCACTGATGTATATCCTTATCACAAATTACTGTAGAAATTATGCCTATGTTGCAAGCAGGAAAACATCTTTACAATTCATTTCATTTTCCTGTTGAAAAGGTGTATATCAGTTTCCACTTAAAAAAACCCTCACAAGGGGAAAAATAACTCATTTTATTTCAAAAGTGCTTTTATAAGAATATTTCTTTATATCTTTCAACAAAATTTGAGAGGATATGACCTTAAAAAAATAAGCTATCAGAAAAAGAACGGGAAGTAGAAGAGATTTCACAAAAGTTTCTTCTTTGATTCTCAGAGACTTTTCCCCTTTCTCCATTTTTTTTCACAGAATTAGCTATTCAGAAAATCTGACTCTTCTTCTGCCCTTAATGTTTTTCGAAGTGCATTATCTGAGAAACACGTGCTTATTTTCTTAATTATCTGAGGGAGGGTATAGCTTCAAGAGATGCCAGTTTTTTTGGCAAAGCCACATTGATATAGTCTTTGTTATCTTCTGCAATTTAAATTCATAGGTTTTAGTGATTCTATCTACAGCATCCTCATTTCCCAAAATCTCTGTTATATAGCACTGCTGAAGATGCAGTAAACTTGCATGGAAGCAGGAAACTACTGGCCAGTGTGTCTAGAAGAAAGAAGCAAGAACATCTTAATTTGTGGTGTCAAGAATTCACACCCATAGAAACAGTAAGCACAGAGTGTCAGGGAATATATAAAGCTAAAAGTTTAGGCTATAATGATGGAAGGTGCTTTATGTTTTGAAAAAGTTGCAAACTATATTTCTCAACTAAGCATAGATATCCATTAAATATTCTGTAAATTAATTATATATATTTTTTCTAAGATGTGTAAGACAGATTTTCTGTGACTGACCTGTCACAACAGGTTTATTCAGCAGAATAATCCTTATCTCATTTCAACAAAGTATTTCAACCTTAATTTTAAGGATGTGAATTAGTCAGGCTGACAACAGAGGTACATCTCAATGTCTTAGTGGAATGGAGCCAATTGGTAGACACTGGGCTTTACCTTGACAGATTCTTGCTTTTCTGCTCCCAGATCAGAATGTTAATTTCTTCTAAATAACATAAAAAAATTAAAATTACACAATATAATACTGACATGGTCTCTTTGTTTTGACATCATCACTATGCTACTGTTCTCCTGCATCCCCTCAGACACACCTTTCCCAGCCTTTCCAATTGAAATTGCAAGTGTTTTGCAGCACATGCAAAGACTGTGTGAGTAGCAGTATATAGCTTTCAGTGAGAAAAATAAAAGCTGAACAGTGAGAAATTATAGAAGAAAGAACCAATTTCAATAGAAATTTTCATCTTGCAGAAACTGTATCAGAATCAAAGAGCGAGTGGATGTGAAGAGCAATATACTAACAAGGAAAGATCGACTTAGAAATACTTTGAGATATGTGTAAATTCTTTGCTCCTGTGTGATCTATGTAAAAAAAGCCACAAACTGGTACCAAATCACAGGCTCTAAGATTCTTTTAGAAGATAAATAAACTAATCATATTAGACAAAGTTCATATATTTCTGGCTATAATGCAATTGTCTAATTTTTGTCTATCAAAAATTCAGGAAAACTGTCAAGCAGTTTATGGCTTAAGAAACAAAAAGATAGGAAGGGGTTAAGAATGGTAAAGAAAGATTCTGAGATTCAGAGATATACCTTTTATTTTTCTCTCATTTGCATGAGTAATAACTACAAAATATACTTCTACAGCCAGGCACATATTCAGTAAATACAATTTATTGCATTTCTGACTAAAGAGTCCCTCTAAGTAGAGTTTATTTCTTCTAACTCAAGAACACCAGATACTGATAAGTTAACAGCACATTCACCACACAGTTTTTGTGTGCAATAATTGATATGCTCCACACAGTGCCCTGGCAGAGCTTAATGCTCAACAAGTATTTAGGAGAAGGACATCCTATTTTTGGAGAAGATTCCTTGGCTATATGGAAGCAAGCCATTTTTTTGTCCTCAGTACGAGGGAATGGGTCCTATATGGTTATACTAGCACTAAGTATGTCTTTCTCATGCTGGCTGTGATCAGAAGTACTATCCTGAATGTAAGAAATATTTCAATGTGATGTTTTTGTGAACTTAATATGTTGCTCTGGAAAACATCAATCCTCACAAGTCTTCCTTTTTCATCTGGAGCTTTTTATTACATTCTTTATCCTGAAATTCATCCCTTTGAAGGACAACATTTTGCATTTATTTACAATGACATAAAAATATATTTATCAATGCATCCTGCTCTGATGTTTCACACAATATATTCTTCTAGAGCTATGTAAAACAACCCCTATATATACAATAATTTCACAGATCGGAATTAACCAGCATTTTGTATATGAGTTTTCTAAAATATTTATTTGTCATAGTACAAGTTCAGAATAAATTAATATGAAACACGGAATATTGTAGAGTCCGTAGCCTCATTATTTTTGGCTTATTCCAGCAGCTACCCTGGAATGAGCTCAAGTCTATAGACTACTAAGCAACTGGAGAAAAATTAAGGTGACCTTCACTTTCTCTTTGAGTCAGTGAAAATTTCTTTAGAGTTTAATGTCCTGCAGAATTAGATACTACAGTGGATATAGTAATTATAATGTGATCTGACTAGCTTTCACATATTCTTTAGCAGTAGGCTATATTAGAGGCTCACACAATATTTACTCTTACAACAGGAACTGGAAATTACAAAGGATTTCCCCCTCTGGAGCTGTATTATCTGCAGGCTACATAAATATGCCCTGACCAAATGGTTCAATGCAATAACAGAGTCAGTAAAACATCACTGAAAGTGTAATACACTGTGGGTAAACCTGAATATCCATGTAAGGCAATTTAAATAGAAGGAAAGTTAGTTCCAAAAACACAGAGCTTAGCATGAGCCCTGCAAGCTATAGAGAATGCAATTTTATCAGCTGCAAATTTTCAAGCAATTCATAAACTTCAGGGGTTTTGGAAAACTCTTTCAGAAGTGAGCAAAAAACATTCTCAATGTCAGTAATAAATGACAGCCAGGGAATTTTGGCTGCAAATGTTTCAGACGTCCTCATGAAATGGATGAATATTTTCCTCCTTACATTAATTCATGCTACACCACGTACACGGGTGAATGATAATAGGGTTCTTCCCTCACGCTTGTCATGTATAAAATATTGTACTGCTTCAAAACATTAGAAGGGTGAGCAAGGCCAGACATTTCTTAAAAAGCAAAGGGAAACCTAAAGTTTGAAAGGTAACATCTTCAGTGTGAAATGTAGTATTCATGAACACTGTCAAATACCAACCTCCCCTCAAGTGCTGGCTCTTGATAATTCTTACTGACATCTGTTCATATGCTTACCTTGAGATATTTGGTTTTAAATGTCAGACTGGTTGGATCTTACTTCTTCCCTAAACATTCATGAACAACATGAAAAACATGTTTGTTAAAAAAAAAAGAAAAATGAAATCGTGCAAATGTGAAACCTGTGAAATGTAAAAAAACCTGTACCTTCTGAGACCATGAAATAGAGAGGATTTGATATATAAACTCTCTCCTGCATGTGGAAGGATGTCTGCTAATGAACCATTTTTTATAGTGGCATACTCAACTGCAAGAGTGTTCAAGAGGACAAGGTGGGGTTATAAAAAGATGATCTCAACCTGCTTGTCTCTGTGTGTCCCTGAAAAATGTGCTACCTCTCTTATATTTGCATATTCAGTAGCCACTTCAAAGACCAGTGACTGATTCAAAGCCTGTGGAAATCAGTGAACATCTTCCTATTAACTTGGATGATTTTTGAATTTGGCACTTCTGTGACAGGTTGATATGTCTTGCTTTATAGAACTGGTGATTGGATTTATTGTGCTCTGAAAAGATTCATAGCCACAAGATTCATAAAGGCATTTGCAAATTTTTTCTTTGACTCTATATTGACTCTTGTAGTGAAAGAAATTAATATCTCTCCACCTTAGGAAATTAATCATCTATACAAACTACCTTTTAGCCCTTGATAGATCTGTTTTCCACACACACTTTTTTTTTTCTTCTTCTTCTGCTAAAGGTTTTGTAAAAGAGCATAAGGAAACGTAAGAAGAATCGTGGAACTCCACTGTTTCATATCAAAATTGAACATCTTTTTTTTTCAGGCCGTTTTTACCAAACATTCAAGCTTTTCACAGGGTTATTCCATGTTATGTGGGGTTATTCCATGTTATGTTAGGTAAGAGTTCAAACTAGATGGTGTTTAGGAATAGTATTTGTATCTTTGTCTGTCTTGCTTATTTAGTCAGAATTCTCTGGCCATGGTCTGACTTTTTGTATGCATCTTTGCAGCACTTCATGGAAAGAAATCTTAGGGGCAGCAAGCTTCTAATGGAAATAACTAAAATCATCATGGAAATACTGTTTGACTTTCTAGTCTGACTGATCTTATAATTAATATTATTTTGTGTCAGGTTTCCAAGGAAATTGCACTTCAGCAATAACTAGTTTTATCACAGATTTTCTAAACAGATGCAGAGTAAAATAATCAGAATGTGCAATAAGGTGCTATTTGAAAGCACAGCGCTACATAACAGCTGGCAGCTGCCATAGGTAAATGTATCCTCTCGTGAACTTGAGAGGTGTCTTCAGTTATTTATTGTTTCCTTTCTCTTTGCTATCTGTGCTTAAGTAACCATCTTTGGCCCACTTGCTGATGCCTAGAAAAACTTGAATTTCTAGCTGACGTAATATGATATTGCCATTTCTTTCAGAAAATGTTATTGATAAACCAGCTGATGTTGTACTCAGAGCTGTCATTCTGAAGGCTGGAAAGCTCTGCTTTCTCTTACATGGTGTTCAAAGCCCTGGGCCTTGATTTGAGGTTGTGAGCGTCCCTTTTGATATGAATAGGATTGAAATTCAAACACCTATTTTCTTGGTACGTATGCCAAAGCACTTTGGATTTATCAGCCGTCATTGGTGCAATCCAAAACAGAAACATGTTTCTTTCCATGACCAATAGGTCTTCTGACATCTCTCATAGGCAGTCAATTACCTCCCTACAAGCTGAAAAATTAAGCAAAATGTCCCTGACTAAGAATCTTGAAAACAAAGAAATATTATGAGAGAATCAGCCTACAACATTTGGCAGTGTAAACGCTACAAGTATTTACGAACCAGCAAACCTCAAATTTATGGGTTTGCTTTTCATGAAACATCTGGTTGCTAGTTGTAGGATACTCCTAGAAAGTCACTCTTGACAGATGCCAGTCAAATTTGGAGATGTGTGCAGGAACACATCCTATAGGCATCTCAAGAGATTCTGTAACCACCCTCTTCTACATGTGCAGATATAGACATTTTATGTGTCATACACTGCTGAATTTTGCACAAAGATAAAGGACCTATAGCTGTTGCTAGTTCTTATACAGATTTGTCTGCATACAATTTCTTAGACACATGCGAGAGTGCTTTCTCTTTGCACTGTCATAGCTCAAAATGCAATGGAATGTGCATAGCAGAACTTTACTCAGTATTTGAGTTAAAATAGGGAATCACTAATGAAATTGTTGTAAGCAGGCTTAAAACACAATCTGTGCACTTATTCCTGCTCCTCTCGATATTTTTGTGAACGCAACCCTGATGGGTCACTGTGCAACTGACTTCTGGAAATATCTTACATATCACTTAGATTTAAAGATTTGTCTATCAATCAACAATGAATCAGTCTCAATTCACAAACAGCTAAACCCTTTCTCCAGAACAATCTAGCTTTTATTTTACATGATTTTTTCCAAACTTCTTTATTTAGTAGTAGTTTTAGTGGAAATAGTTCTTGAGTCATTTTGGTCAATAGCTCATCTATTTTTAAAGGATGGGTTTAATCAAATCAGGTCCAATACCCTTACTAATGTATACTGAGGGAGTTTGTCCTATATGTTGCCTAATTACACCATGACCATCAATACAGTAAATTAAAGCTACAGAATGGAACGGTAGGCAACAGTTTTACAGAGAGTAGATAAGAGGAAAAATGCAAGTAGACTTTCACCTGTATATTTAAAAAGAAAAAACAAAAGAGGAAACAAAAATTTAAAAAGACTAATTTAGGTGTGAGAGGAGTTGGAACTAATGTCCCAGTTTAATTTGTTTTTCTTTGGTAAATCATACAGAATTTGTTACACTCCTTAGCCTACACTGTGTACATAGCATATGTATGATATGCTATTAAGCATTTTAAGTAGTATTGTAACACAGCCAGGACTAGAATAAACACTTCAGGTCTGTACTTGACCTGATCTCCCGTTCATTGAGCATGATACTAAACTTCCTAACTATTCTACAAGGAACACAAACTTCTTAAACTCTTAATGTACTTTTGCTACTAACCACAGAGATATCAGGTACAATCTGTACAGTCCCGCAAAACATCAGTATTCTCGACTTGCCTAAGCAACCCTCGGTAAAATTCATGAGGAACTGATGTTTTAACCCTAAGAAACCTTACAGTTTGATGCAGCTATTGACAGCAGCCAGTTTCTTCATATCTAAGAATGACCTTTAGTTACTTTTATCTATCCTGAAGCCAAAGCACTCCTAGACTAGAAGGTGCCCCTATGAAAAGTGAAGAGGCTGATAGTATCTTCTCTTTATATAAAATTCTAGTGACTGCAGCACTAAACTAAACTATGGGGAAAAATATGGCACAATTCATGATGTTATTAGTTTTTTTTGTCTAGTGAAAGTTATATTTTATGCAATGAGAGGATATTTAAGGGGAAAAATGGAAGTCAGGCTACTGGTGTAGATGCTCTGTGTAGGTGTTCTTTCACCTAGAAGAACATAAAATCCCTTTATATTTCAACCAGAGAAATGAAATTAGCCAGTTATATGTTTATTGCTTGTAGTTAAACAACTAATAGTTTAAATTATTTCTTTGTGATAGTCTGTCTGTTTCTTCTTTATTAGGTTATTGGTGGTTTCTGTAAAGAATTTTTTCTTATACTTGTTTATTCAAAGCTTTTGTAAAGTGCCTCTCTTTAAATTTTTTGAGAATTTTTTATAAAATGTTGCAGTACCATTTTATAATGCATCACTTAAGTATTTAAATTTATTTTAAGTATTTCACAGAATGAGTACTTGTGTTTCGTAAGTTCAGTATCTCGTTTCCCACAATCCTTCCATGAAAACATCAACTTTTTCTTTAACAGAGTGACTCGTATTTCTGCAACAAGCCTCAATGTTTCTGTTCCCATAAATTAACAAATCACATAGAGAGGAAAACTACTAAATAAGTTGTTTCTCAAGAGGCCGGGTGAAGCTTACCCTTGGAAAGCAACATTTCAAGCCAAGGACAGTATGTATAAATGCATTTCATTGAGTACATTTTTCACTCCACGGAGACCCATCAGCCCTCCAGGCAAATTCCTCCCATATTTTCTCAGCACACCCATAAATCTTGAAAACCCTCCCATAGAAGAAAAACAACAACAAATGATACTTACTCCAAAGCAGGCACAACAAATCAGTTAATATGGCCAGGCAGATCTGATTTTATTAAAGACAGATGAATGTGTGGGTTGATTCTTGAGAAAACATTGCAAGCTTCTTGCTGACAGTGATAAAGTCTTTTGACACTCACTATTTGCAGCGTCCAGCCTTTTCATGTTAGAAAAGAAAACACAAACTTTTTGAAGCCAGTGGAGTGGAGAGAAAACTACTCCTTAAAAGGATGGATCCTTATTACCTACCACAGGCTGAGCAAACAAACCTTCCAGAGGAAGTCTTCATTTCCAGAGCTTAAGGAGGTCCCTGTAGCAAACAGTGCTGACAAAGTATATCTACATCATCCATTCATTAATCTGTATTACTTCTTTTAGTGTTTCTGCTGTTGAAGCCAACTCTGTGATTGCAGTGTATTCGCTCTGGAAGGTTTTCTGCTGTATCATGCACTAGGGAAAAATAACTGTTGAGTGCAATTTAACTCTCTAAGCCGAGGGGAAAAAATGAATAGTAATTATTCCCGCTCGCTTGCCTTTCAGGAAATGTGCATTTTAAAGGCTCATGTAACTATAAAAGCAGTTGCATGCTGAGCAGTTTTGAAAGATTTTTAAACAGTTTGAAATTCATGATATTTACTGCCTCACAAGGACCACTGACAGCTAGGATGGCTTTGTATCTACTGTTTATTTTTCATAAATCAGATGTGATAGAAACAGGGAATAGGAGCCTGAATCTTGTGAATCATCCACTAACATATGGTTTCTTTATATTGGGGTTTTAATAATATACATTATTTGAAGCTTTCATACATAAGAGGATTCTCTCTTACACATGGCTATATGGCCAACAAGTTAGAGAAAGATACAGATGCAAAAACCTTTGTCCTTCTAATTTGAGTACAATTCTTTGTTCTGTCAGCTTTGTTCCACTTTGGAGAAGCATAGCCCCCATTTCCAGCTGTATTTTAATATATATTCTATATAGAATCACAGAATGATTTATGTTGGAAGAGACCTTTGGAGGTCATCTAGTGCAACTCTCCACTCAAAGCAAGTTTAGCTTCAAAGTTAAATGAAGTTGCTCAGAGAATTGTCCAGTTAGCTTTGAATATCTCCAAAGCTGCAGATATCACAGTGTATCTGGACCATGTGTTCCTCTGCTTAGCCACTCTCTACTTTTTTTTTTTTTTTCCTTATACCTTGACTAGAACCTTATTCACTCCACAGAGACCCATCAACAAGTCAAAATGTCCATTGCTACCAACTGTAGTTTGTAAACTTTACTGTTGTCCTTTGACTGTGCATCTCAGAGCACAGTCAGACTCTCTCTTCTCTATAATCATCCATACAGTAGTTGAAAGAAGAGTTGAAAGAGATCTCCCTCAGACTTCACTTTTTGAGGCTAAACAAATCTGGTCCTTCAGCCTTTCCTCTTATATCCTTTCCTCTGGACACCTAACTACCTCATTGGACCTTTTCCCAATTTTTTACTGAAACTATCAAAGAGGAAGGGACCAAAACTTGACATAGTACTCTGAAGGGAGCCTGTAGAAGTTGAGAGAAGGTAATTTCTCAACATGCAGCATGAAAGATTTCACAGTATTCAAGTTTAGGTCCCAGTTAGGTCTTCCAAAACAACAAGACTGTTTGGTATATCTTTCTGCATTTCTCCCTTATAGAGAGGTTGCTATTACCCTTTCTGTCTTTAACATTGGCTCTATAATCTAAATTGAGATTGACAATTTGGACACCTTTCCAGCAGATCTCTCTCCTTCTTTTCTAATGACAGGGTCCTAAGCATTTTTATGCACATACTCATGAAGATGGAGAAAGTCTTCTTTCTTCCAGAAGTCAACATCTTTCACCTTCCATGGTCATGAGTGTTCCAGTCTTTCCTTCACCTGATCATAGCTACTGAATGTCTCTCCTGGGCAATGTGAGGATGGGACTCCTGCACGTACAGTGTCTCTGCAAATACCCCATTGATCCTAGTTGTTCTCCCTCCTGTGACGTGATCTGCTCTCCTTCTCCTTCAGCCCCTTCATTAGTTCATTGACTTCACCAGAGCAAATCTCTGATGTAAGTGTGACTGCCATGGCCCCAGCACTGGACTTGGTACCAACCCTCCCTGCAAAACTCTGTTCTCCGTCAGCAAATCCATCTGAGCTAGCTGCAAGGTCTAATCCACTTTCAAATGGACTAACAGGATTTTTTCTCACTTGTTCTAGAGAATTTGTTTCTTTTAAAATTTTCCAATAAAAAAATACAGATACAAACTGCCATTCTTGTGATGAAAGACTTTCATCAGTAGGAAGGTAAATCATCCTTTCTCTTCTCCAACCTTAAAACCTTGATTACAAAGACTGAAAAAAGAGACATGGTATAATAATCACCTATTGAGGTTACAAATTTCTATGTGAGAAATAACTTCATGTACTCTTATGAAGTGTCTCCTGAATTGTTACCCTAGAGCTATTTCCACATAACTTTTGAATTTCCCACCCCGCTGTTCTGACAGCTTTTGAAGCACTTCTCTTTGTAATGTTCAGCATCAAGCCTAGGAAAATCTCTGTAGAGTATTGAATGTTTAATGTCTGTTTAAAAGCGCTGGCCACTTTCAGCTTTTTGGTTTCCTCTGAAATAAAAATAAATAAAAAAAAAAAAGTTTTACTTATGCTCCTTCCTCTTCCACAATTTTCATTCTTTGCTGATATACATTAAAGAATTCATAAAAATGCATCATGGACCCATTTAAGGTATGTGATTAACTGCTAATATGAGACATTTACTTGCAGCACTTCGATAGAAATGATCATGTACAATTATATTTGATTATGCTAATTTATAATGATTATTTTTATTACATTTTTAAAATAAAGTATGGAAACTGCTAAGTATTCAAAACTTGTGTATGTTTTTAAGAAATAAAGGATGTTGTAAAACTGATGGTCCGGTCATGACCACCACAACTTCCCGATCATTTGACTCTTCTCACTTTTTCCCATCACAACAATAGCTCTTGGACTGTTAAACGATCTTGTAGCTAACTTATATCTATAACACCGGACAGCCATTATTTATTCACAAGGATTTTCATATTAAAAAGGAAAAATTTCTTTGGGTTTCAGAGATTTTTTTCTCATATATCTTTTTATCTTGAAATTAAAAAAAAAAAGAAAAAAATATGACTGTCACTTTAATGTTTATACTGATTTGACTTGGGAAAAACAGTTTACCTAAAGAACCATCTCATTCAAGAAAGTGGAAAATAAAACAGCTAAGAGTGAGCCCATGTGCAGATATAACTACAAAAACCACATCTACCATGTGGGAAAGATGGAAAAAATAGCAAACTTCTGGACTGCATTATGTAAGTTCCTCTGAAATTTAATGTATGACTCATAATCTTTCCATTTTGGAAGATCTACACAGACTAGAAAAAAGATACAGGAGAAGGGCTTCACTAACATTAAATTCCCCCAACAGATTTATGACAATTTAATCTGTAAATTATTTCAGACAGAAATTTTCATCAGAAAATCCCTCCATCAGGTGCCAGACTCACTCAGGAATAAATTGTAGAACCATGGGCTTCTTTTTTTTTTTTTTTTTTTTTTTTTGAGGAGTTTTGTTTTTTCTTTATCTTGCTGCTCATCACAAACATTTTGCTGCAATACTAATGTTTCAAAATTCAAACTCCTCTGACAGTCCAAGGTGAAAACACTAATGATGATTTTGTTACCACACTGTTTTTAATTATTGTTTTAATTACTGTTACAATAAATTAATAGAAAATGTTCAAAATATGTAATAAGATTATTAATCTAATCTATGAACTGTATGAATCTTTTGCTTCATACTGTATTTTTTTTGTGGAGACGATATCAGAGATGAATACTGAACCCAGAGGGAGTTTGAGAGGGAAATTTGGTAGACGTTTCTTTTGTTGTTGTTGTTCTTTCTTTTAAAGGTATTTTTCAACCAGGAAAATATTTTTATCTCCTGAAAGAACTTAAAAATTAGAACACAAATGTACACATATAGACACACAGGATCAGGTGTGTATGTTTAAATAATGCTATCAAAGTTGTTAAGTAAAACACAGAATTGAGAAGAAAAAAGCAAGCTATTGTTTCTGTGCAATTTTAATACTCCCTTCTGCCCCTTCTTCATTGCATTACACTACTTTGTTTTACGTTCACCTGAATTCTTGCCTCACTCACTGTGTGTAGTGACAGCGAAGGCAGACTGCTAGTTTATTTCTGCCAGTCTTCTGCATCGGTAGTATTCTCCTTTGTATAATTACTTACTAGTTACAAACTTCAAATGGAGAGAAAGAAAAATAGGAAGAAATTCTTGATAGTGATCAGCTCACTCACCAGAGAAGAGGAAGACGAGATTGAAGTTTTTCCAATGAATAAAATGGTCATGAAGCCACTTTCTGGCAAGCATTCTTGCAGTCATTCAGCACTCTGCTCTATTGGTACCTTGCCAAGGTGTAATAAGTTACAAGATCCCTCTTTTTGTAAATCTGAAAATGGTTATTTCTCAGTGGATTTTGAGAGAGCAATTACTAAGTAGAAGACAATTGGGAGAGCCCATGCCAAGGGCTGTGAAGAAGAGGAAGAGTGATACTAATGAATGAAGCTCCTTTGGGCATGTCCTCCCTGAAAGAAATAAAAGGACATTTGTCGTGTGCTCTGGGCTGTTATGCCCTCACTGAGCAGCGATAGGCAGACTTAGAAAGCACTGTACATGAAAGCAATGTTTGAACAGCACCTCATGCATCCTCACTTGTCAGAGCTGCTGCTCATAATTCGCCGTATTGACTCACAAGAGGAAGGGACTACGAGTAGAACTAGTGATATTTCTTTCATTCAAAGCAAGTAGATAGGCTGACCATACTAGTTCTTATGGGACCGATTGATTTCTCTTGCCCCTTCACACTCCCTTTTTGTAGTGCAAATCAAGAGGCAGACACAATTAAGTTCTTTGCTTTAAACTTAGAATTAATTTTTCAATTATTTCTCATAAACTGTTGGTCAATTTACATGCATATCAGATGCTTTATGCATGGACTATAACTAGTGCTAGCTGTGAGAGAAATAACATTGAGGCAACTCCTGTGGGGAAAAAAATGTTATAATTTAGCTTTCTAATTATTAACACGATTAATCTTCTCTCTTGCTGTTTTTAGAATTCCAGTCAAATTATTTAAAAATTTAGAATGTGCTCCATGGGAAAAAAGAAATCTTAACTGAGCATGATGTGTAGATTTTCTACACATAAGTGAGGGTTCAGGTTAACTACTTCTTGTCAATGCTATTGTGAACTAAGGTAGCTGCTGCTTCTACTTTCTCTATAATAGTGCAGGAGCAGGAAACCTGGGTTCAAGTCTCCAAAGAGCATTTACAAATGTGAGATGATTATAATAATTATCCATAGGACCTGTGTGTATAGCAGTAGTTTAAAACTGTTGCAGGTTGGATGCATGACTGAAAAAGGAACTATTCAAGAATTAAAGGTTACAGGAGTAGACAATGTCATGATAAAGGTCTCAAAAATGTTTATCATATCAGTCATTTGTTCCTACTAGACTGATTAATGTAACAAGTGTTTTTGGTTTTGGTTTTTTTTTCTATGAGGGGAGCTCCCAGTGGAGACCAATGGAACTAAACACAAGGGGGAAAAAAGGCTTGATAGATAAATAAGTAGATAATAAATAAATGAATGAAATTTTACACCTGAAACACACTCCCTGGATTAAAACATGGTTTAATGCTTTTTTTTCTCCTTTCTTTTCCCTGCACAAATCCCTCCCAAGCTCTTCTGCTTTGATGCTCAGAGAAAATCAGACAACCACTGATGAGCAGATTGAGTTGCAGCCAGGAAGCTAATTTTATTCATTAAACCAAAGTACAGTGATGGGGAATTTCTTAGATCTGTCTGCTGCACACAGTCTGTGCACGATGCAAATGCAGCAGCGCCTACGACAAGCACCTTCATGCTGTGAAATCACGCACCGCAGCTGAGAAACAGGAGACTGGAAACTCCAGTGCCCACCAGCTCTGCTTTGGCCATTGGCTGGGAGGCCAGGATTTCAGCCAATATTACGCAATAATTTCAACATAGCTGACAATAGGGCTCCATCCTTTAATCAGGTCGCACAGCAACAGCTTTGCACTTGTCTTTACTCATGAGGACATTTTGTGAAACAGCAAGAATTCTCTATGGAGGGGGAAGGGAATAGTGATGTATGCCTTGTTTATAACAGGATTTCCCCAAGATTGAGTTAAAAGGACTGCTGAACAGGAAAAAAATATGCTTTTAATATTTCAGTTTTAATATGATGGCTGCAACCTGAAGAGCACAAGAATCATCTGAGTTTCACAAGCTACATTTTTCTGAAGCTCCTCTATGCAAAGAGCCAATTATTACTTACAACCAAATACTCGAAACATCTTGTTGAAAATCTGGTTGGATGGAATGAGTAAGCTTTGTACCACAGCTCCTAAACTTTTCCATTCATGACTCTGCTTCTATTTGCACTTCTAGGCTTGCTTCCAGATTTCCTAGTTTGGGAAATGCTGCTTTGAGCCCTGGAATTAAAAGCATATGTTGAGATTTAGTCTGACCTTTACAAATCACGAGTAGGTGTAGGAGATGGTGAGGAGGCAATAGATGAAGGAGTAGGAAGAGTCACTAAGTATCTTCTTCCCCCACGCACAAACAAACTTTGAATTGTAATCTCTTTTTTTTAATTGTGGTTTCTTTCTGCAATACCATTCTGCGTATGTGAATACATGCACCTACATGTCGATTTATCAGCTTTCCCATTGCCTGTAACAACTTGGCACTTCCAGGTCAACTACTGTGCAGAGTGGAGGACTCATTTCTTCAGATTTCATGAAAATAAAGGCCAAGCAAAGGAAACAGTTTTTTTAATGGTCCTGTATACCAGACTGCAGAGCAAGCTTAGCCCTTACTAGATAGCGGAGAATCCACTCCTGGGTGATTCCCAGAGGAGCTCCTGCCTCATGAACAGTACCAGGAACTTCTTCCAGGCCCAAGGAGTCAGATGGCAGGACACAGGAACCTGGGCACTGCTAATTCCCTTGCTCACTTCATTCACAGATATTGCAATAAACGGAACATCCGCACGGAATCAGGGGCCAGCAGCAGGAACCCAGAGGGTCCAGCAAAGTCAGGTGAATTAAGAGAAGAGGCAGGTCTTGCTGGGAGATTAATGCCTGATAATCCCTTTTGGAGCCGCTATAAAGCAAGCTGCCAGCTCAACAGCCTCGAGCTGCCACGAGATAAACTGAACTGGTTCAGTTGGTGACGGGGTACTGGGAGGATCTGTAAAGGGCCTCTGTTTCTCCATAAAACATTCAGAAAAAGACAATGTGGAGTGTGGCTTGTGAACCCTTCCTCCCTTCTCCTACCTTCTGCAGCATGTGTCTGTAAACCAACCCCTCACTCTAACATTTTAGCTTTGTCCTTGAAAATGTGATTAAGTTTAGCAGCATAAAATTGCTCTTCACTTTGGCAATGGAAAATACTGTTCTCTGTATTACAGACTCTCTCTTCAAACTATTTTCCTATAGAGGCAAAAATAATAATAATAAAAAGAAATTGCAACATTTTGAACTAAGATAAAAGTTGCAGACATGTAATTTAGCATCACCTGATCTCTAGAAAACCAATGGGAGATAAATGAACATTCATTTCTGCAGCTGTTTTGCTCAATAACCATAATAATATAGTTAGACGGAAACAGCACATATCAGCTCTGGCAGAGAAAAAAAAAAAAAAAAAAAAAAAAAAGAATATTCCAGGCTAAGTACCTGATAAGCTTTCACAGTCAAGTGTTTGCATGGAATATCAGGATTTCTCCCATGCAGATGATGATGGATGACAGCTGTCACTTAAGTGCATGCAGTGCTCTGAGTGAGCAAGGGGGTCCCAGGAGGTGAGTTTCAGAACAGCTTTTATACCATTAGGGATGTCTTTCTGGCACTTTTCCAGAGAAGAGGGAGGGAATCCCTTTGATGCCCACAAGTAAGAGGAAAAACAGTATAGACATGATTAAAGAAAGGAGTTAAACAAAAGATTAAGCCTGAGGTTTTCCGTGGAGCCTAAGAGAGCTGAGTTAGTTCAAAGGCCTCTCATTCCTTCAGGCTTTTTGAAATTCCCAGTCTGATCACCACATTGCAACACTGACGGCTGCAGTTACTCAACCAAGAAGTGACACTAAAGGAAGCTTGAGTAAGAGCACTACATGAGACTGCATTTTAAGCAGAATTATAGTTTTAACAGCCTCAGGAGGTCTAAGTTTGCTCCCTGCGTTCTTCAGAATCCACCTTCCTGGCCTTCCTCACTTTGCCTGGGTGCAATGTCCAGTTTCTCCTCCTCAGCTCACACACAGATTGGAAGATTTCAGGGTTTTCTTCTTCCAAAATAAATTTGCTCCAGATTGCAACTGGATGCTAGGGAAAGTTGTAAAGGGCCGTAATGTCTCCCAGAAGGAGACTATATAAATGCAGCCTCTCTAACATTTTCTGTACAATCTTGTCTTGTCTGTACTGCCACAGAAACTCAAGACAGAGTTGATATGAAATTACTAATAAACTCCACTCATAAAACAGAAGAAAAGGGCTTCCCGATGTCTCTAGATACATTCACGATGCATTATAGCTAAGAAACATGTTAAGAAACTTACTCGCTGTTTTTCTATCAATGTTATGTCCCAAGCACTTACTGCACACACATATAAGATATCTGCATGAACAATTCACAGGTCAGCCTTATCAGAAATATTTATTTTAAAAATGGCCACCTTCATTATGGATTGCAGATTTCTTACTTAGAATATCTTATTATTTGAGATAGATTGATGAAAAGTTCAAAACAATGTCTTTAAATCAGTGGTTTTTCTTCATATATGTAATTTTCAGTGCAAAAATCTGTTTGGGAAGGATGAGCCACCTAGAGTCTTTCAGCTTGTTTGATTTCTTTGCTGTCATTTTTATCAACATTTCTATTATAATTTCTTGCTTTCTAGGCACATGGCATAACATGCACAGCTGTTCAGTAGCCACCTGTAAAAAATACTAGAGCAAACTGAAAGTGTGCACGATGAAAAATCATAAAAGGCAGAGTACATCATGGTCGAGTTGTTCTCGAAATTTCTAATTTCAAAAACTCTGCTTGAAATTAGAGATATTTCAGAAAATAATTGAACTGTTTATATTAATTTCCTCTCATTTATGTAAAATAAAAATAATCAGAATGGGTATTTGCTTTTTATCTTTAACAGTTTAGAATTTATTACTGCAGAAAAAAAAAGAATAGTTTCAGAAGTTCAGACATGAAAAATATATCCTCTTATTCTATTTATTCTATAAATTCTTAAGGTAGGTTAGTGAATACAACAGAAGAAGCAGTGTAATTCTATTATACAGTATTTAGCTGACATAGAACATTATACAATAATCGAGGTCACAATCAGGAATAAAAAATCAGATAGGTGGAATGTTTGGACATGTACTGGCAAATCATTTAGAAGCATTTATTTTTGAGATAGATTGAATGTTGAGTCTCTTGCCTCATCAGCTGCAGGTGAAATTTACACACACAAACAGGAAAAGGATCCAAACAAAGAAGATAAACATTTTCAAATCAGTAGTTTTTTTGTAACAATTCAGTTCAGAATTGTGACTTTCATGAGAGAGGTGGACCTTTCCCTTCCCTTCCTTTCCCTTCCCTTCCCTTCCCTTCCCTTCCCTTCCCTTCCCTTCCCTTCCCTTCCCTTCCCTTCCCTTCCCTTCCCTTCCCTT